>JAGQAX010000015.1:30007929-30314817 GCA_019142605.1 Cephalopholis sonnerati | reverse complement strand
CTTTATACTTGTCTGGCGGTGTCTATGTCACTCTGCAGTTACAGCTCCACAACACTAGCTGGCAGGGAGGGTTTCTGTGTAGTGCTGTAAAGTATAGTTGATTCAAAACACACCTACAACACACTTTAAACATGGGTTATTAGCGACAACTTTAAACACAAGTACACAAATCAGCTTCAACTATAACCTCGCAGCATTCACATTTACCCCACAAGCACAACCTGCTAATGTTATTAGCACAAGGCTATGGCATTTTACATGGTATAAATTAGCCTAGCAGCGTCCGACTTTTTTCTCCACTTATTTGAAGCCAGGGACAACAGCAACATTTAACAAAGGTAATGTGACAAAATTCTGTTCTATGGCGACTCAGAAGATTCACTGACAAAACAACTGTCTTATATTAAACACATTGTCCAAACAAATATAACATGCTAATGGTATTAGTACAAGCCTATGGCATTTTACATTGTATAAATGAGCCTAGCGACGAGCAGAGATTTTCTCTGCTCATATGAAGCCAGGATAAATCACACACAACACTTAAAATGCTATTTTTGTGGAGGCTCTATTGTCTTCACAATTTATTGTTTCTTATCTGTGAAATAAAAGAAAATAAAAGCTTCCTTTCCACCGAGGGAAATGGTTTCAGCTTACAAAAATAGCCATCTGCATCACTGCGATGTGTAGTTACATTTCTGGGGAGGTGCATGTCAGGCTACAGCGTCGGCTCTAGGTCGATGCATAGGTATGGCGTCGATTCGACGCAGAAGTATAAATGCCATTTCGCCTCTTGTCACCCCAAAAAACACATGAACTTTAAACAGGTAAACAAACACAACATGCACTGCTCGTTCCCCCTCCCACCTCTACTGAAATTTGACCTCCCTGATGTTGCTGTGTGCAGCCCTGTCAGGCACTAGGGGCCATTTATAAAAATAAAAAAATAAAAATGCTATGATGCTGTCAGCACAGGTTGCTGATGTCTGCAACTTTTTTAATTTGCCAGAGCATGTCATAATGACAAATGCTGGTTCAGCTGGTTTGTGTAAAATCAAACCAGTTTAAGCTCGTACACCGGACCGGACCAGAAAACAGGAAATCGACCCAACTGTAGTAGACCGTTTGTCTTATAAATCCATGTACAAAAAGTGATAATAATGGGACTTGTTTTTCTTCCCAGACAGGCAGTAACACCACAAGGTCACAGGTCAGACAGACCAGTCCTATCGGGCTGCTGGGAGCACTGGCTGCTCTGACCATTGAACAGGAAGCTCAGTTAGAGTGTTTCCATTGGACATGACGTCAGTGCAGCTGCCAGCAGGAAAACAACAAACACACATACACACACATGCACACACACGATTACAGCACGACAACATTCAAAGAAACGGCAGTGCAGAGAGGACGGGAAGCGCGCCAGCAGCCAATCAATTTTCAACTTGAACTTTCACTTTGGCTGATTTCTACTCTCTTCTACTGGAGCACAGTGCTTCAGGCAGAGATCTATTAAAGAGAAGTGGAGAGGAAGATTGACAGGGAAGAGTAGAAGAACACAGTATATTAAGATTATTTCTTATCTCTGTCAGTTGTGTTTTTATAGCCCTTATATCATTCTGAAAGCTCTCTGTCCAACCTCTGGGTCCACTGAATGACTACATCCTTCAAGTACATACTCAAAAACCCATGAATTATTTTTATAAAATCTATTTCACTCTAGTGAAAATCCCTCTATTCCTCTACAAAGTCAGGAGTGGTGATCTGACTTCAAAGCAGGCTGAAAATAGCCAATAATCAGCTTTGTATGAAGCCTGGTTGACATGGCTGCTGAATAATTCTCCAGCAGAGCTCAAAGTGAAAGTTAAAAAACCAGTCCGCTGGGGTTTCCCTGAGCCACACCAGCAGGGCATCGGCAGCAACTGGCACTGATACAACCGGGTTAGCATAGTACATGGCATGAGAAATTAGATATTCAGGCTGATAGTAATGTGTTTGTGTGTACTGACCAGTGTCCAAAATTAACTTTTTGACTCACCAGCCAAGAGGACTGGTAGGTGAAAAAAAAAGCACCGGCATAGCAGATTAACAAATAGTCTTTTTGTGCGACATATACATTTGTTTTTGTACACTTGATTGAGATGATAATGTATTGTGTTGAATACAAACTTAAAAAAGAGGCCAAAGAAAAATTCAAAGCAAATTATTTTAATACATTGATCACAATTAATTTATTCAAGACTAAATACAACTCAAGAAGTCTTGATCTCAAAATTTTACCTAGGAATTTGCTAATAAATGTATATAAGGATCAGAATTTTAATGTCGTGTAAACCTATTGCATGCTTAGTCATTTTAATCAACTTAAACCTCCTCACCAGACTCCTCACTCTCTACCCTAATCACCCTCTTCTTTGCACCAGTCCATTAAGTACAGCCCCATGCTACTGGTTTTAATTTCAGGCTTGACTTACTACTTGTAAATAATGCTACTTAATAGCTAATTAGCTATTGTAACGGTAGCTAGCAGCAGACCAGCAGCAAGTGACATGTTAGCCGACTAGCTGATGTCCCCGCTGGCTCATCTTGAACCGCAACCTTCCCTTAGCATTGTTAACTATGTTTTCACTGTTAGCTCTGTTAGCACCATTAGCAGTGTTAGCACGGCAGGTAGTGTTAACATAGTAAACTTTGCTAAAGGAGTTTTACTGCTCAATATTAAGCAGCTTACTTACCGGGGCTGGCTAGGGGGAGACTGGTGGGTGGCCACCGTGTTTCCACAGCTACACCATCCCTCCAATGGGACAGCGATACCAGTGGTAATTCTGCAAATGAGCCACGCCGCTAGCTAGCTAGACCCAGGTAGTGCAGTGCAGAGCAGCAAAGGCTTGCTAACCAGTAGAGACTGGAGGGTGGGCAGTGGGCATTTATGTTTCTGTATGTTAACATGTCTAGGCGACTGTCTAACAGCACAGCCAACAGAAAATAAAATAAAAGGTGAAACATTTACATGACAAAGCTGACATCCCTACACTGAACAGAAGTAGCACGCCTGTAAATGACACCAGCACGTGGTGGGGACTTTAAGCATAGTTTTAAATTACATGATTATTTTGGTGGGCTACAAACATTTACCAGCCAGTGTGGCGGACAGCCTTCTACTGTATAATGGAAAATCTGCATTTGGTGCATGGCTTGTGTTAATTTTGGATCCTGGAACTCAGCTTTAAAACAAAAAGGAAGTCACTTTTTAAGAGAAATATATCAAAAAATATTCTCTAAATGTCACATTATATCATTAGGCCTAACAAGGGCATAAACATTTTATTATGACACTAAAAAAGAAAAATGGATAAAATGCAAATTGTGGCGTACATTAACAAATGTGCAGTGTGTTGAACCATTTTACTAACTGTCTCTCAGTCTGCTGTTGCTTTGTTTCAGCAATCTGTTCTTTGGTATTTAATGGCAGTAAAACATCTAAAAAGTCGTTATAAAAAGACAAAAATATTGGACATAAATCTTGGATGTGAAATTGATTGGACCATTTCTGTCTAATCCATATCAATCCGTCTTTTCCTTAGCATTTAATGCCTGTTAAGCATCTCTAAAGTAAAACAACACTTGCTCTGTTCTGGTATGATTACCGTGTGCTTTAATTCTGTTATCACGGCTTTTTGATTAAGACATGATTACACAACCAGAAAAGCTGGGAAAATTAAAAACTGAAAAGATAGATTACAAAAACTGACATTAAAGGGCATTCAAAATGATAGAACAAAAATCTTCCAGAAGCAAACTTTGTTTAAGACTAGTTTTATTCAGTCAAATAGCCGATGGAAGTTCTTTTGAAAGGCCCCTCTCCTCCCTCCATCCATCCCTCCTCACATTATACTAAGTGCTGGGGAAGATAACAACCAATGGGACTTCCAAATGCATCAACATCAAAAAGCCATTTAATCATTGCTCTGCCTCTCTCTCTCCCTCTCCTTTCTCCAGTCTTCGTGCCAAATACCATTTCATGTCTCTGGGGAGGAGGAAACATTTAATAAAACTTCTCTAATCGAGTTCGGCAGCAGGGAGCTGTGTGGCCTCGCTCGCGCAGTCGCAGCCGTCTGCTCGTCATCTGAAAGACTCTACCTCTTCTCCGCGACCCGGTTTGTCAAAAGGTTTTATTCTCAGACGCCAGACTTGATGTTCCGAGAGCTTTTATGTAAGCAGAGCTGACAAAAACCGACCCTATTGTGCCGTTTACGTTTTGGCTTCAGGCCCAGAGGTAGCCAAAAATGAAGTTTCAGAGACTGCTGGGGTTCCACAGAGGGCTGGATAGTTAAATTTTACTGATATTTTATTCACTGGAAGTTATAATAAATGTGAAATTTCAGCGGGGGTTCACTTATACTAGATTAAAATATATGCAGCCTGAACTGGTGCAGACTGGAGCCTGGGGCGTGTGTGCTTTAGCCATTTTAAAATACCAGGCTGTCAGCAATTTTGGGTGAACAAAGAGCATTTTGGAAGAAAACAAGTGAGCCTCGCTTACACTGCTTTGCATAACCCCTTTCACCTATTTTATGAAGCATTTTACCATCATGACAAATGGAGCAAGAGAATAACTGTTTTCCATCTGATGAGACGCAAAGACGTTGTTTTATTTGTTTTTTAAAAAAGAGTGTTTTTTAAAGAGCTGGCTTGTGCAGTGATGTGGTTACTTAACACTGCTACTGTGCTGTTAAAAAAGGCAACGTGGCTGGCATATAAAATGTGAAGAATTTGCATCAGCACCCGGCATCGGTGAGCACTCAAAGTTAATTATTCACTCCTGTGCTGTATATTAATTAAATGGTTTTGGGACGACTATTCAAATCAAAGGTTTAAATGCTGGAACTATCTTTATACCTCATTTTAATGCCAAAAATTTAAAGATAATCAGTCTTTCTGCCTAAATTTTACCCTCATCAGCCTGTGAAACATCAGGAGACACTTTAACTCTCCTTTAAAACCTGACAGCTGAAATGATGTTATGGCTAACAGCCCTTGAAGAGAGCAGTTCACCAAATACTTGACGAAGCAGGACGTCCCTTGTGTCTCCCTCTAGGACAGTTGGACGGTGTGACTTTTTGTTAACAGGGTCGTCTCCTGTAACCACTGAGCCGCTCCGCCACCTGAGACTCTGCCGGAGGACACCTAACAACACCCCCCCTCACTAAAGCAGTCATTTTTCAAAAGCTACAACTGCTGTCTGAATATCTGTGAGAGTTCACTCTTCACACAGAGAAAGGTTGCTGAGTGCGTGGGCAGGAAACTTTTCAGAAGTACCTTGTGTCACCTTCTCTACACTTACTATTCATTCTCATCTCTCTTTGAGAAAAAAATCTTCTTCTTTAGCTTTCATTTCTTTTCCACAGCACTTCTCTCTCAGGAGTATTATCAGGTCTCTGCGGCTCTGACCCTTTGCTTCCTTCATATTGGATGCTAGTAGAAATTGAAGTTTTTCCTGCCGTTGAGCTCTCTGTACGTCACTCCGGATAACAGCGAGGGCTTAATGCTGAAAATATAGAGTAGAGATTTGCGCTCCTGACCTTGTATAGTTGGGTAAAACTGTGGCCGTCTAAAAGCCTGATCCCCTGGCTGCTGCATTTTGCAGAAATGTAAGGTCAGGACCTATCATTGCGCTGAAAAGGCCACACAAAGAGATATCCAAGGCAGAGGCACACTCAGTCCTTTAGAGAGAGGTAAACAAATTCTCCTTTAGATACAATCACTTTGACTCTCATACATAGTCATTTACACTCACAAACATCCATGTTTCCCTGAGAGAACAAAATGTATTTGCATGTTTGTGTGCATGTGAGGCTGACAGCGTGCTGAGGATTTTTGGTCACTCAACACTTTGATACATCCTGATTATTCATCGTGCTTTACCCCTGACTGCATCTCTATCCGAAAGGGTATTTTTGACAGCTGGTGTACTTGTAAAAAACTGACAAAGGATTGGGAACAGATTGGGCTTCACATTCCAATCTATCAAAAATGTCTGCATGTTTGAGTTGACGCATGTACCTGTAAAAGTTCCAGATTTCGTACTGTCTGGTTCACTTGACAGCAGAGAGACCTTGTGCGTCCAAACCAAAGAAATTATGCAACAACAACTCAAAAGTTTGGAGGTCGGTAAAGGTGGTTCCAGTTCACCGTTTCCTCCTCAACATTTTGCTGAACAACATCCTGACTGAATCCCAATCTACAGCTGACAGCTCTCCCGAAAATGTGGGTGTGGTGGCATGTGGCTACAAGTCACTTTTTGAGATGATGAAATCCACTCACCAGTCTGTAAACTCTCCTCCTGCCAACTTCTGCTAGCTACTCAGGTCTAGGCTTTCAAATGTAAACATCAGTAAACATCGAGGAAAAGATGGAGAAGATGGGCACCAGCTGAGGCAGCATCCCGCTAGCCATTCAGGGTTGGAAATTAACTCACTGCGCACCTGTCACTGTGGCTGGTGGATTCCAAAATCTACCAGCCACTCAATAGACTACCATTGTTTCTTTGGCTGGTGACTGAAGCAAATGTAGCAGCCACTTGCATATTTTACCTGCATTTGGCTGTGCATGTCCATTTACACTACACATCTGTGGCTGTATGACAATCAAAGAAACTATGAATTATTACAGATTATTCACCTCTTCTGTCCACACAATATTTTCTTACTTTACTTCAGCAGCCTTTCCTCAGCTTAGGTGTTAGTTATTTGCTTCCATCAGCTTACACTGAAGGATGTTTTATAAGCCGAGCTTGTGCTTACATGCGTTCTTGTACGCTCCCGTGTCCTCTATATCTAACCACCAATCCATGAGTATAATAAGAGGAAGGCAAGTACATGTGGAGGGATAAAAAGGATCCTTAAAGCTTATCTGTCAGCTGAAGAAGAATCGGATACGGATATTCAGAGCAGACATACGTTTGGCATTTTCTGAGGTAAGACAATAACACAATATGGATTTCTATCCCAGTTAATGCATCCCTGTCTCACTCAGACACACAGCTTAGGCATGTTTACAAATCTGGGTGCTCAGTTTTAATTTCAAACAGTGTTTTCAAGGCCACCCATTCTTTCTCAGAAACCTTGAAGGCTTTGGTTCATTTCTTCTTAAAATCCACAAACTTTAAGGGTTTGTAAGGCCCTTGGGAAGCCTGTTAGTTGTATTATAATTAGAATGTGGTGACTGGAACGCACTAAAAATGATAACAAGCAGATCTCTCCTAACAGGAAACAGAGAGGCAGCGAGCACAGAACAAACATCATCCTTATTTAATGGCGGCATTTTATCTCAGAGTTTCTTTAACACTTCTTTGACGCAGCACACTTAAAACAAAACTCTTGACACAGACGTACACTTAATTAGCCCGTTCCTGGAAAATGTCATGTTGCATTCTCACCATAAAACCTTAGAAAAATATAAGATCTGCTTTAAATCCAGCAGGTTGGAAGGAGCTGATGTACCAGCCACAAGGCACACAGTCTTATCACTTTCACAAACCCACCAAATAAAGGTCACACACACAATCACAGCTTCACATCTCTACACTTTCAGTCACATTTACAGCCTTGCTCTGCCTCACACACACATAAAGTCACAGTTTTTCCTCTCACACTTTCTGGTCTGAAACCACAGACACCACAAATAGCTATCATCACCTCTCTGCTTCTGTGCCTCTCGGCTGGCAGCTTATTACATGTGGTTAAACCAAACCAACCAGCAGTCTGCCTCCTGGAGATTACCGCTCCTTGCTAGAACTAAAAAATGCAACACTGACCGAACTAAGCTTGTGAATTCCTGTATTGAATTTTTTGGTGTGAAAAAGAAACAATTAGCTGATTAATCCATTAATCTATCAACAAAAGATTAAACAGGAATGATTTAATTACAGATTAATTAATTGCTTAAGCAAAAATGCCCCAAATTAAAACATTAAGCTTCTCAAATGTGAATATTTGCAGTTTTCTATGATGGTAAATTAAATGTATTTGGGTTTTGGGAGTGTCAAAACAAGTAATTTCAATATCTAATTTTGTTCTGGGAAATAATGATGCACAACGTAATGTATTATAGACCAAACCATTAATAAAGAAATGATAGCATATTCACATAGTGCTGCAAGAATGGTGTTTTTTGTAGGCCGACGCGGAAGTTAAAATCTCCTCTGTTCCATCAACAAAAAGCAAATGGGATTTTTCCATTGAAAATTTGCTCTGTGTTCAACAAAAGATGCATGTTGTTGTGTTTTGTTCAACAAGATAATCTTCATAAATTAACTTAACTTTTATGATTTTTGAAGTGCAAATGCAATTGTCGTAAGTAATAAGCTAACATTAGGCTATAAACAAACTACACCACAGCCGCATGACCTTGATGTCGCTACCACAGCAAGGCTGTAACACCGTGTTGGATGTAATGAGGTTCTGTAGCAACAGCCTTTTTTAAGACACGTACAACCTTTAAAATAACTGATGTAATTTATGTCATAGAGCTAAACGTAAAAATCTCTTAAGCTTGTGTTAACCACAAATCTTATTTAAGGTATCTAACCAATAACCCATTCAAAATGTCACTGACTTTGAAACGAGATAGCCGGAAGTGCAAAAATGCTGACTCATCTTCCTGCATTCGAGCAGCACTCTATTAATAATTAAAATTAACATTAGTTGTCCTGTTTTTTTTCATTTATCAATTAACCATTTAGTCTATCAAATGTTCAGAGCTGGAAAAAATACCATCACAAGTCCACAGTTGCTAGTTTTGTTTGTTTGTTTCTGCTCTTTTTAGTCACACATAGAGCTAATGTTTTGTTTGTCTGTCTGTCGGCTTGCTTGAGTGTATGCATGCATGTGTCTATATGTGTGTCTGCTCGTCTAGCAGTGCTACTACGTTATTATTAAATAATACTGAAAAGAAAATAGACCAGACGTTGAAACGCCTGCAGATCGGCACTGCAGCAATAGTTCTGGCTTGCTGGTAAGCCAACGGAGCGGCCGCTGAGCCCCATGGCGGGCTTCCCGGATTTGGGGAGTAATTCAGTTGGTACCCTTAAAAGTGCCAAGTTCGGTGCCTTTTGGCCTTTTGACTTCTGGTGCTTTTAAAAAATAATTACACAATGAAATTTTTGATAAATCATCACCATCAATGTGGATATAATACTGTAACAGCCAGTCTGGTAAGTTCAGAAAATTACAGCACTTTACTGTAATGCCACCTTTAGAACTAGGAAAAGGCAACACTTACACTATTATATTATCAAAAACCTAAGACGATATCTAGCCTCATATTACAATATCAATGTAATATATTGCCCAGCCCTACAAGCAGTGGTACAGGAACTTCAGTGAGTAAAATAGTCGGCCAGACTTTCTGCTAGACCATATTGACCCCTACGTCAAACAGCAAGGGTGGTATTGTAGTGTTATTTTCCTTAAACTAATAAAGTCTGAGTTTCTGCAGGTGACACCATAAAGCAAATCCTTTTCTGTGAGTATGTTTCCAAAGATACAAACACTACTAAATGGGCCACCAAAGAGGGGAGGAGTGCTTTAACATTTTGACTTTCACCTCCAATTTAAGTGACGAGTGTCTGTTGTGAGATGGAAAAACAACAATAACACAATATAGTAATGATGTTTTAATGGTTCCCATTGGGACAGTGTCTTTCCTCCCACACTGCTCAGAGGTCAGAGGTCGGCTGGCGCAGCAGCTCTGGCGCTGGCAAAGATTCCGTCTCTTATTTTAGCTTTAGACGTTAGCAGGGTGGCTCTCTGCAGACAGAAGAGTTTGAACTCAGTTTTACCACTGAGGGAGGGTCTTTCTAACCACTGAGCTATCACGCCAACACCCACAATCGCTTACGACTCTCTGCATTCACAAGACGACCCCACCCTCTGAGCTATAAACTCAAATATGTTATACAGGCAGATTAAACCCCTACCAAGGCGTCCAGTCTGTACATGAAGACAATCTAAACCTCTAACTGGACTTCCTGACAGAGAAACAACCTGAAAGGTCTCATCAAGTTGTAAAAGCTCTTAAATTGTCTGGATAAGAAGCACCTTATACAACAGCAGGCTTTTTTTTTTTTTTTTTTTTAAAAAGCACAAAGATGTTCTCGCTGTGTCTGGTGAGAAACGATATTCCAGAAAAAGAAGGAGAGGGGGAAAAGCTGTTAAATCCACCCAACAGACCGTCTGGACTTAGAGGGTTTCACAGCACTAGCCATGAAATCTCCAATACACTACTGTCAGCTGGCAGGCGTCCGCACACACGCACATCCACACACATGCAGCGCTGGGATTAATCCTAAATTTGGTTGGCAGCCACCGACGGGCTCATGTAGATCCAGCTGAATATCAAAACATATTCGGAGGGGATTTTCAGGACGGGAATTAACAGCCCCAGAACGAAAAAGAGCTCAGACGCTACCTTCAAAAACAGAAGCGAACACTTACTGGTAGGAACACAGGAAATACCTCTTTTTAATGTATACTATACATTCGCTGCACATATGGAGGAAGAGGGAGGAGAGTAAGGTGATGGGACATGTGTTTTCAGTCTTGTGGCGAAGGGATTTTTGTGTGGACAGCTGAGAGGTTCCTACATTCATGTAGCCACAGTGGGTATGATTGCAAAACAACATCTAAATACCTTAAAGAGTCATTCTCCAACTTTCACAGTACTAGCGCTGATCTTGAACTGAGCAAACAATAAAAAAAAAAACCATAAAATGAGTGCCTGAGCCAAGACTATCCCCCACTGAACACACAAACACGCAGCAGCAAAAACTCAACAGGAAACATTACGTCATTAGATATTTTAGAGAATCTGACTGGGGGAAAAGTTACTTTGAGGTCTTTCAGCAAGAGACACTTTTGCTTCTTAGAGCTTATTCAAAAGCACTAAACATGGAAAAGAGTACTGGACCATGTGTAAATACATTATGCAACAAACTCATACGATATTAAATATGTTTAAAATATTCATTTCAGTGGTCGGAGGGAAAAAACTAACAGTATGGGTAGCTGCTTGGGTCTTTAATAAGCTGAAAGGAAGCTCTACACCTTGTATGGCTAAATGTGTGGAGCAAGGCATTCAAAACTGGCTGGATTGAGGGTTTGAATCTCGCTGCAGTCATGCATAACGAATATAAACAGCCAGAGACACTTTGGATAAAGTATCCACCGCACAGAGTATAAATATCTATTGGACTGGTCCATGACTTCACTGAGGAATCTCTCAAACTTCGGGGGAAGTCTTCCATGTAACAGCTGGGCAGGAGGCCAACACATATCCAGAATGCAGTGTGTCACCAGTTGGAGCTACACATGTCCAAACAGGCTGCGTGTCCTTCCTATTTTAAACATTTATTCATCCAGAATAAGTACTGCTCCTCTGATACAACCACCAACTTCTGCAGGTGGCTAACTGAGCAGTTTAAACTGAGCTGACGGGGCCAGTGAGCCTTGCTCAAGGACCCTAGATTAGAAAAGCGTTTCTCATTGACATCTCCAACTAGGGATGTAGCTGAACACGTATTCGTCTCAAACCGTTCAGTACAGGATGTTCAGTTAGATACGCAACATACATTCAGTACGTCCTGTGAACCCAACAGTGAAGATAGCCTTTTTATGCTAACTACTCTTCTACTTGCACATGCGGAATAGAAATTCTGGTGTGCAAGTTGTACCTGTAAAGTTCTGGCAGCGCACTTGTTGCTGTCAGTTGTAGCATGCTAGCTGACTTAGCCCAGTAAGTCAGGTTTGTCAACCTCAATTTGTGTCTTGATTTATGCCGACATTGGTAAACTAACATCAGGTATATCTGTAAAACACTTCAAACATTTCACTGATGACGGCATCAGTCGTAGTATCAATTAGCAGAACGAAACAAAAATACTGGAGGACAAGCCCTTCACCCCACAGCGTTGAGGCAACATCCAACTGCAGATTCAGACCCTATCAAGGTATTAAGTTATGCTACGGAGTGTTAACTGTTGGGTATGTGCAACCAGACTTGCATAGATTGTAACTTGAGTCATAGGGAATACCAAATTAAAGCATATGGTCATAGTGCTTGAGCTCTGCTACAATGTGCCTTTGGGGGTGCACTTTAATCAGTCCATTGTGCCTGCTCTGTATAAATGAGTGTAAGCTGCACTTCAAGAATTATCAACAGGTCAGATCCTTATGATGGAGCTTTATATTTACATTACAATACTGACAGTTGTGTAATTCATTTTTCCAGCTGACAGTACGCCAGTACTCGAGTCCCTCACCTCTTACAATAAGAATTATCACCAATGAGCTACAATTGAACGTTAACATTTTTCAAAATAAATGACAGAAATATACATCTTCTATTTTTTTTGGTCTTCCCTGCTGTACTGAAAACATACAAAAGCATGACCCCAAAACCAGGGTACATACCAAACTGTGCAATGTGTACTGTTACACCTCTATCTCCAACTCACTGTTAACATCATGTTTAAGCAAACCAAAGTACACTGATGTCCTTGAAGTTTTCACTAAAGTTTCAAGTGTTGATGATAGTTTTTCAGAACTTTGAACTTGAACTTGATTTGAACTTTGACCCTGAGGCTGGCTGATGGAAGAGAGGAAGAGTTTCACTGGCAGCTCAGACTGTCAGAAAGGGGTTGCACCTAACAATCGCTTGATATCGATTGATAAACTGGCCAAATACAATCCCAATTTCCCAGAACCCAAATTGACATGTTCAGATTGCTTGTTTTATCCCATTATTAGTACAAAACCCCAAAATATGTAATTCAAAACGACATAACACAAAGAAAAGCAGCAAATCCTCACATGGTAGAGGCTGGAACCTGCAAATATCTGGCGTTTTCACTGTTGTACACAACACAAAAATGATCTCATAACCCAAAGATACTTCAGGCAATGAAGTAAACTTTTTCCACATCTGAGATTTTTCCTACATGTTCTTAGGGGTATCTAATTTCTCTTCTCCTTCCTTAAGTACGGCTGATTAATGGATGGCACGTACTTGTGTAAATCTCTCCACTGCCATTCCTTAATCAGTTTTTTTATCTCAGTAATCTTTTACCATCTTATTTTGTAATCATTCCAGCAGTGCTTTGGCAACACATCAAATGCCATGCCAATAAAGCTCATTGAATTGAAATTGACTTGTATTGACTGGCAGCCTGGCAGGCTGGTTGACAGACCAGACAAAACATGTTGTGTGGATGATATCAGAGCCGGGAAGTGGATCTTCTTAGAATTTAGATTCATGTGCTTCCCCCTCCTACCTAACCCCCCCCCCCCCCCCCCCCCATCTTTCTATCCCTCCTTCGCTCGCTCAATAACTCATTTGGAAAGACATGAGAGGCATTTTCACAGCAAATAACCACAAAGCTTTTGCATGTAAGAACAAACCAGCTGTACCTTGTATGAGTTATGAAATACCAGAGAGAGCCTGGTTGCACCTGAACGCACAGGCAGAAGACAACGAGAAAGATAAAAGGAAAAACAACAACAACAGAGGAGAAGAGTGGGATATAAGACAGAGACACAGAGAGACACTGATGGAAACGCATGACTCACCTGTGCGCTCAATGTAGTCGACACATTTGTCGATGAAGAGTGGGATGGGTCGGTCCGGGGTCACCAAGTTCTGCAGGGGGACGCCAAAGTAGTTGCTCTCCCAGGTTCTCCGGGTGGGGGGATACAGAGGCTTCGGAGGCTTTGCAGATCTCGGCTATAAAGGGGGGAGTGAAAGAATAACAAGAGGGATGAGAAGAGATGATAGGAACCACAACAAAGGGAGTAAAAGGGAGAAAGAGAGGGAATGATGGAGGGAATAAGATTGGAAAGAGAAGTTATAAAAGGAAGGTGGGAGGTAAGAAAAGGATGGAACAAAGGGAGAGGAAAGAGATGAGATGGTGACATAGGAGGGAGGACAGGAGGAGAAAGGGGGATGGAAAAGAGGAACAGGTAGAGAAAAGAAGAATGGGGATATACAAATAAAAGGATAGGACAGAAGGGGGAAGAAGGGGGGAAATGAGGAAATAAGAGAGAAGGAAAGGGGAAGTCAATATAAAGAAAACAGGAAATTGCAGGATTAAAGCAGAGATTGAGGGGCAGAAAAAGAGGAAACAAGTCAAACAGGATGACAGAGACCATACAAGAGTAGGTAGGGACGATAATAAGGGATGAGACGAAAGAAAAAGGAGGACATGGGGACGTCAAGGAAAAACAAGTTTTAAAGAAAAAAGGACAAGCATGAGTAGAAAGGAACGAAAGAGGAGGGAATTGAGGAAAAAAACACGAGGGAGAGCAGAAATGGAGAGATGGTGATGAGACGGCGGAAGATAGAAACGAAGAAGAAGAGGAGTAGGAGGGCAATCGGGGAATAGATCAGACAGAAAGTTAGTGGGATGAAGGGAGAGAGAGGGAAGTAGCAGAGGGACGTTCATGTGGAGGAAGACGAAAAAGAAAGAAGACAACAACAGACACAAACGTTATTCAAGACCGAAGCTGGGACGAGTAACGAGGTGCCGAGGTGGCTTTGATTTCCCACACTCCTCTGCTCTTCAAAGTGTTGTCATGCCTACAGCAGTTCGGGCTCCTCTCTAATTGGCCGGGACGGCGACTAAACACCTTCCATTTTGTACCTTGTGGTTCTCCTTTCGCTCTCCTCTCTGATTATCAAAGACAGTTTGAATGTTCCAACAATGCCCCGCATTCACGACGCCCATGTAGCGCCGGCGGCTGTTTCTATACTGATTTGCACACTATTATCTGATTCGTGCCAGCATGCCCGCTCGCATGCGTGCGTGTGTGTGTTTGTCAAAGTCCAATTGTGTGTTTGTGCTCGGGCTGCGGGAAACTGACAAATCGTGCATGCTGTGATTATTTTGCTTGACGCTGCAATTGCTAAACAGCAGTACTGCCAACAGCCAGATTTGTTGTGTATTACATTTTTCAAGTGACTACAAACATTTATAATCAAAATCAGATGCTACTGCTTAAGATATGCAGTATTTGAAATGATACAAGTTTTACCAGGCTCAATTTAAGGTATAAAAAGTGGCTGAGAAGAAAATATTGAGGATCCATTTTGAGCACTGACTGGAGGTAGCTCATATTGCCATTTTAGAACTCACATATAAATCTCTAACATGAATGTACACGAAAGTAATTTTAAGGAGTTGGTGCATGAGCATGTGTGGGGGTGTGTACATGCGCTGCTAATGTGTGCTTTTAACTGCAGTTTTAACAGCTATGTGATTAGCGCCAACATTTTACAGGAGAGTGCTAGCTTAATTGCCACACATGTATGCACACAGTATTTGCCTTAAATGATAGTGGCTGTATCAAATGCTCTTGCTTATATATTCATGTGTGTGCCCAGCAGTCTCAGACAAGCCTTTAGAGAGCTGTTGTAAAGGATAAGCAGGCATCTTATCACAGATGCGGCCTCTGCTCTGAGATTATACACACAGAGCCCTACTGTCTCTAACAGTGTGCCTTTTATCCATCTTTTTATTGGTTGTCTGGGGCCTGCAAGGTGGGGAGGCTCATAAACCATTTCAGCGGTGGGGCAGATCAATCAATTATCAAATTAGTTTATTCCCACCACAAGTCCCGCGCCTATTAAAAACAGAAATCCGCTCATATCTCACACCCACACACTTATGCTCACACACTGCTGTACACAATCTCTTCTGCTCTCATTCACATACACACTCTTTCACTCTCTTGTATTCAACGCACTGAAGCTCTCTTTCAGTCACTTAAAAAAAAAGACAAGAAAGCTTTGGCTCAGTGTCTTGGAAGCTATAATATCTTTACTGTCTTTCTGTCTGTCTTTTGTTGCTCTATATAAAGGACTTTCGAATGATCCTGTTTTCTAAAAGCAGACGATAAAGCTGACGTGACATTAAAACGCTGCACAAGTCCGATACACAGACTCACCTTCTTCGGCTCCTTTGGCGTCTTAGGTGTCTTCTTCTTTTTCATCTTCTTGTCCTCCTGCTCAGGGTCAGAGGTGATGGCAGGGTTATCTATCCCGCCCTTCCAGGGGTCTGCAGGGGAGAGCAGCGGGTCCTCCTCGCTGCCCCGGTGGGCTCTTCCCTTTTTCTTTTTCTGCGTAGCAGGGCCCGACTCCTCCCCGTCGCTGTCAGAGTGGAATCGTCTTTGGTAGGCCTTTGTCTTGCTGAACAGGATTTTAGAACGATGTTTGTATTTTGACGGCCGCCGTCCAGCCTGAGACTTTCTGTCAAATCCGTTCTCCTCCTCTCCTCCTCCGTGGAGGCCATGCAACCCGCCAAAGGAGTTTCTTATTTTGACCAGACGGCTATGTGTGTCATCGGGCACAGCATATATGTCATCATTGTGGAAACCCCTGGACCTCAGCAAGGTGTCCACAGGGTCTGCATAGTTGTCTGACGCTTCCACGTCCTCACTGTGCGTCATTGGGCCACGTGGCATCCTGCGGTTGCTTCGCATGCCAGCCTCAATGGTTTTGAGCAGGTTGGGGTCCAGCTTTTTGACATTTGGTTTGGGGAGCACTGGTTTGGGCCGGACAGGTGGAGGCACTTTGTGGTTGCGTTCATGGTCTCCAACAGGCGTGCTATGGACTGGGTACTCATTGCCCTCTAGGTCGATGCGGTACTTGGCCCGCTCGCTTGGTGTGGGGAGAAGCTGAACATCATCACCTATTGGACTGTAAGGTGGAGGAGCCTCGTTGTCATCATCCGATTCTGGGTAATAGGTGTTGTAGGCTGGGGAATGGCTATGGGGTGAGGTGGGGAAGACGTCTTCACTGGCGCCAGTGGTGCACTCCCGTGATGAGCTGTCAAACAGGAAGGAACTCTCAATGTTTGGCTTTTTCTCCAGCACTTCATTGAAAAAGGGTGTAAAAACCTCTGTCTGCCGATGATACTGTGACAGCGAGTAAAGTGCCGTGAACTTGGCAGCAATCTCTGTGGCAATGTGCTCTCCCTCCGTCATCAGCTCCTTGATGGCATCATTCTCAAAGAAGTCTGCCTGGCTATCTGTAATCGCCACCATCTGGACGGGGATCACATCCTGGACTTCAGCCAAGAACGCCCGCAGAGTCGCCATAGAGGCCTTGCGTTTGGCAGAGTACACCAAAATGTAGCCGTGCACCAGCTCATCTTTGCGGACACCAATAGCAGTGTGGTACGACAGGACAGTGACCTGGATCCTCCTCCTGCTGTCCCCGATGATCTTGTCCAGTATCAGTGTGTTGCTCTGGCCTGGCTGCCCTGCGCTACAGCAGTGTGAGTCAAGGAAAGGCGAGAGGATGAGGTCAACGCTGAAAGGATCCCAGCACATGGCGCACATGACTATCCTTAGGTCTGTCTCTGACATGTCTTTGATAGAGGGCAGTGGGGCCAAGACATCAAAGTTATGCTTCAGCCCCTCCAGCACTGCTCGGAGACCCTGCTTAATTTGGAACTCTGTGAATTTACGTGGAAAGGCCCCGGAGGGGATGTCGACAAAGGTGCACTGCAACTTGTTTGCCAGCTGTTGGCCCTGGTGCCTCAGGATAGGTATGTTTTTGCAAACACTGTCCCTCTGATTAGCCAGGATTAGAATGAACGGTAGTGGCTGAGCAAACCTATCTCTCCTGCTTTGTGCTATCTCTGCTCTGATCCTGCCTATGCAATCTCCAATACAGTTGAGAGACTCTATGGAGTTGAATACACAAAAGCAGCCATGTGGCTTAAACGTAGTGACCCACGTGTGGCTGAAGAGCAGTGTGGAGTTGACATCCACGGGAAGCAGCTCCAGTTCATAAATCTTACCATCCAGGGTGTACTCATCATCTGTGGACTGAGCTCGGATCTCATTGGCTAGTTCCTGTGAGAGACCCTCCCTTCCCAGGAGGCAGAGGTTGATCTTATCGATGTTGGCACTGTTATAGTAGAGATTAGAGCGTCCGTGGTCAAGCTGCACCAGCCTGTTTGCTAAAACCTGCTCCACTTTCAGATCCACACAGTTCTGCCCACTCAGGCATGTCTCCTTGGTGGGATGGTAAACAAACCCAATGTGTTTGAGGAGGAGGGACTCTCTATCTGGGGCAAGTTTCTGCAGTGCTCTGTATCTGGGCTCCTCATTCAGCACACTGTGAATTTCGCTCATCTTGTCGCAGCTGGGGGTGGCATTCAGATCCAAGTCATAGAATAGCTCAGCATGCTCAAAAAGCATTTCCTGAAAATCCTCTTTGGCCCTTTCAACTATTTCCTGCTGGTGTCTACAATAAACATCCCTTCTATCTGATTCTGTGATGTACTTGTAGGCCTCGTCCTCCATGACAAAGCACATGACTTCCTCCCAAGGCTGCCCTGCACTGATAAAATGAACCCTCTCCAGCGTCTTCTTGAACCTCTCTTTCATCTCCACCCTTCTCTTCTCAGACAACAAGTGCTGGACGTGGTTATGGTAAATTCTCTCACCATCAGGTGTGTCGAGGAGGTCAAAGGGTATCCTGCGGTCACTGATGTCGATGTGGTCTGTCTCATCCCATGGGGTTTGTTCCAGAACCACAAACCAGTACTGGAAATCAGGCCGGTTGCGGATCACAGTCTGCGCCTCAGGCCATGAGAGGTGTTCAACTTCCTCCAGGTTATTGAGGAGATTGTTAAGGGTTTTCGGTAATGTTGTCAGGTACTCTTCCCTCCTCCTCTTGATGTGCTCCTGCTTCAGTTGTGCAATGTGCTTTGTGAACATGTTGCGTGCTTTCCTGGAGCCCTCCAAAGTGATGAACTCGTCATAGTCAGGTTGGCCCTTCATATTATTGATCACCGTTTTCCACGTGGTGTGGTAATCTCTAACCGTGTGCACCATCAATTTCTCAAATCTATCTGTTACTGCGGCAACATGCTGCCGTTGGACTTTATAGGCCTCAAGGTATGGCACAGTTTTTGGCTTCCCCCTTGTTTTGTCCAGCTGCTGGATGAGCGTGTTGAAGCAGACCTCTGTGTTGACATTGGAGCGTGCTGATGTCTCAATTAGCAGCAGGTTCTTCTTGCTGGCAACAAAGGCCTGCAGGTCCCTCAGGTGCTGGTCGACACACTCATCACATTTTGTGGCAGCAACGACAATGGGCTTCTTTGACTTGACGATTTGGGAGTAGAGGCTGTTGACAAACTTCATTTGGTCATCAAACTTCCTGTTGCAACCCTTGCTAACATCGATACAGAGCACAAAGCCGTCGATGTTCAGCTTTCCATCGGGCATCTGCTTCTGGTCAAAGTCCTGCTCCAAGCCCAGCTGGTCCGTGCAGATGTACATGAGCTTCTCCGCAGACTGGAGCTTGGTTGCTGCCGCCCGTTTGGTGTACGGCTGCAGGTTCGTACTCCGATGCGGAAGAAACGTCTGGTCATCAATGAACTCTGTTTGTTCAATGACTTGTATTTTACAGTCCAACCCATCATCCCCTCGATGGGACACCTCCCCCCAGTACAGGAAGTGGTCATTGTTAACCACACGTCCCCCAAAGTCTATTGTGCTCAGCACTGAGGTGTGCTCCGAGTAGTAGCTGTCCGCATTAGGACGAACATATCGGTTGCATAGGCAGGACTTGCCAACGCCACAATTTCCCTTCTCTTTCTCCGTCCCCGAGAGGCCAACCACACTGACGGCGAATGTCGGGGGGCGCGCATCCTTGTTCTTGGCCATTATATCCCCCCGCTCATCGCTAACTTGGTCACTTCCAGGAAAAAAGGTCAAGATATCATTCCAGTTCTGCTTGTCAGTGGTACAGAGGCACAGTCATCCTGATTTTCCCTTGGTAGTGGTGAATCCCCCTCCAACTTAATGTATCTCTCTCAGTTTCTATCCTGGGTCTTCTTTAAGCTGGGATAGAACAGCCGGCTTCTCCTTTTATCACCTGCCTGCAAGACATGGAATTTACAATTAGGGAGAGATAAAGGCAAAACAAACAAAAACATATTGGCACTGAGTTGTCCTCAGAGCACTTCAGTCTCCTTATCACAAACAATATAATTAGCTTTTTGTTTCTCAGCATATCCCTCTGGAACATACATGTACATGTATACGCGGTATGGTGATTTTAAACAACAAATCAAACATGTTAATCTGGCATTAGACAGAGTTATCAGTCAATTAGACAGAGGTACACATTATCGCACTAGTGCAGGACAAAATAATCCCTCCTAAATGGTAAAGCTTAATAAAGGGTTTTTGATCGGCCTTTCATGTTTTAATAATAAAATGCCCCGGTGTTAACACACCACCATAATAGGTTTATAATATGAAAATGTGATGAAAAAGCCTCCTGCATTTTTGAAAACCCTGGTGAAAATTTGTTTTACAAACTGCAATATCAAAATGGACTTTTGAGAAGACAAAAACCCAAAGTGTGACAGCACAACTTATATAAGAGAAAGGGAGAGTAATTCAATCATGGGCCGTGCTCAGCAATGTCACTTTTCCCCTCACAGAGAAAAAGAAGTGCTTTCAACCAATTTGTGCCGAGGCAGGATAAAAATGGCATGCAACTCCAGCCCTTTGACAGCCACTGACCTAGAAATGATTTGCTTCGCTGTGAGAATGAAACAGAGAAAATAAATCAGTTCACAGATTTGTTATCATCATCGGCATAACCTACGGCTACATGATTAGGGCTAAACGTATAATCCTGATTATTTTGCCCGTCATTCTCTTAATGCATTTTGCCTGACATTCTGGTTATGATTATAAATCCTAATTGGTAGTCTTGATCATATGTGGGATGAAATTATTTTGCTGTGTCCACCTTATCTATTCAGCATTGACAACAAGGTCAAATAAACTGTTCCACTCCTGACAATACTGCTTTTCAGAAAAAAAAAAACAGATTGAGAAACTTAAAATGTGGCGAGTGCATCTGGTGGACCGCACAACCTTTCTATCATCATTATCTGGGATTGCCACAGTCAAATAAGCCTGAGCCCTTCCGTGACCTAACTAGAGTCTGATAACTGATAACTGCAGAGAGAATTGCAGTCATTGTTGTGTTTTACAGAACGATGGCAATCAGCCAGTGAATTTGCCTGCGTGAGCTGGAACCGCTAGCTGCAGCACGGCGGCATGCTGAGCCTGAGAAACTGCACCAGAGTAGGAATTCAGCCCACTGAGACAAGGCAATGAGGTTTCCCCTGACTGTTTATGGAGGCCAAGGTGATGATGTCACCTGTGTGGGGGTTTTGTGCAAGGGAATAAGACTTTTTGAGTTCAGCAGAGCTGCAGGAACCTGAAGAAACAAGTAACATATAGGGAAATGTAATAAGACGTCCAAAACAAGGAGGATGCATGGATGTTACTCATTGAATTCGATTATCTAATATATAAAAGAGGTCACACAACCCGTTTTCCTATTTGGAAGACTGCACAGTTGTGCATAACTTAAGGGGAAACCAGGGGAACAAATACCTGCAGGAAATGTGCCATAAATGTTAAGCCAGCTGATCTGTCAAATTGTGAGCCTCCGACCAGGAGGTCCTTGTCCCTCAAACACACCCACGACATTAAATGATGTCAGAAAGCAAACGCACAAGCAGGTCTGTCAGGTTCCCAAATGTAACCACTAGCCCCTACAACAGCGTCTGTGCTGCTACATGTGCCACACCTGACTGCAGCAGGCAGCCGGGTAGAAGTGTATCTGAGCTTATGAGCAGCAGGTGAAGCACTACACATGTGCACACACACTTTGAGGTGGCATAAATGCCTGCAAGCAAAGGGTTTCCATAACTGACTGATTCCTGACCAGGTGCTGACTTTAAAATGGCAAAAAATGCCCTTCACAAATTAGCAAAGTCCAAGTGATGACTACAGATTTCCTCCTTAGTTTAACCAACAGCTAAAAAAAAATCCTAAATATTACATATATGATATTAAACAGCACAATACAAGCCACTCTTCTCACTGGTGATACTGCAGCGAGGAAACATTTGGAATCATTACTTGGCAGTACACTAAGACCATCAATTACAACAACTGAAATCTATTAATTTCCTGTTGATCGACTAACCAACTGATTATTACAGCCCTACATTCCTCCCCCTGATTGCCATCCAAACCACAGTGTTTGAGCAGATCAGCCACCCAAATCCAAACATCTGCTTTGCATTTCTGTCGGCCAATATCAAAGTCTATATTCACTCTGCTGTCGACACGAGACTCGTGAATAAATGTTAACATGTATGAAGAGGGGAATGGTAGCAGTGCTAGCCAGTTAGCTGTGTGCTGCAAACACCTGGATGGAGCCTGTGACGGTCTTATTTATGCAAAACACTACAGATGAAAGTGCGTTTGTGCTGCACTAATAGCTAAAAGTAGCCTTGTGCATCATGATTAGTCTATTCACTACGAGGCTGCAGGGGGGATTAAGGTATCACTTGGCAAGCTGGTTTTAGAGATGACTAAATGCTGTTAAGCCTAAAACAGCAGAACATACTGCCAAGGATGGTAGACCTTTTAAAGCTGCGCCCGGTAGTATTTTTTAGGGTAAAAATAAACTTGTTTTTTTCTTCTTCAGCCACAATCACAAAGCAGGGCTCCAACAGAGAAGAGGGTCCCATCGACTTTAAATGAGGCGCCACTGACTTATTATGTTTCCCCCAAAAGAATGTCTGATCTCGTGTACAGACAACTCTCCTCCCACAGGAAGAGATGAATCAAAACTTAGCACAAAAATCCAAACTGCCTCCTATTAAGCAAAGAGTGAGCTCTGTGGCCAGAGAAAAATGGACTCAAACATTACATCCTCTCCCCTCCTCTCCTCTTAGTATGAATTATGACAGACCGGCCAGGGCTGACCCCACCTCACAGAACTTCTGGGTACTCACTATTACCTGTCACTGCCATTTTTCAGCTGCTCGCACAGAAAGTTGTGTAATGCGGTTTTAAATGTCAGCTACCTCATCATCAGAAGAACTACAGAGGTAATTCCAAGAAACAAAACATAACCAGAAACTACAAAAACTTTCTGAAATGTTAGTCTCGAAATGCATCCAGAAATAGTCAGTCAGTCTGCTTCAAGCGTTTAATAAGAGGTTAGACCATCTTATTATCAGTGGAATGTGAATAATTTTGCTATGATGAGACATAGTGGTGACATTTTCTTCATTTTCTTACTGCTCTTCATTTTGGACTCTGTGCAGCTCCTCAACAAAACATCTTTTTTGCTGCCAGTTATAACAAAGCTTTGATTACATCATGACTTCAATTTAAAACTATGTGAAAAGCACCAGGCTGGTGCTTCTCGGAAAATTATTTCCTTTTAAAAGAACCTTAGATGTTTTATAGCACAAAGCTCCTTTAAAAAAAAAAAAAAAACCAACATGTCACCCTATTCCAGAGTCAGGTCCAGACCTGCCGTCGGGCATCACTCATCTGACTTCCCCTTCCCGAGGTGTCGATGATGTAAGAACAACAGTTTATAGGCCAACTGACACGATCACCTCTGCCATCACTCAGAGCACAGGTTGTTGGTACCAATGCCCTTGTGTGGTTTGTTTCAGTTGATACTAATATTGGATATTTCCCACCATATTAGCATATGCCAATACCAATATGCATTTTAATCCTGGTCTTAAAGCAGATGCAGGTAAAAAGCTTTTCAGACATGCCTGGCTGTTTCTATCATTTCTGATAAAGCCGACATTAGCAACAAGGCATATCTGCTTATCAGTAGTAGAGCTGGGCAATATAACAATATATCAATATCTTGATATGAGACTAGATACTGTCTTAGATTTTGGATATAATGATATTGTAAGTGTCTTCCCCTGGTTTTGAAGGCTGCATTACAGTAAAGTGATGTATTTTTTAACTCATCAGACTGCTCTAGCTGTTCTATTATTTGCCTTCACCCACTCAGTCATTATCTTCACATCAGGGCTCAACAATAAGGATATGAGGATTACTCGTACAAGTAAAATGCCACATTGGGCTTGTAAGTCTAGCAACTCACGTAACCAATCAGGCACTCAGACTATGTATTGCACAGTTTGTCACAAGTTTGAGAGCAATGCGGATAGAACAGGGTCATTTTTCATTTACGTAAAGATGACACATGACAATTAACTTTAGGTCATTGTAGATGTTGTTATGTATTCTGTTGTTATTTTAGCCCTGAGATAGTCTGGCGACCTGTCCAAGGTGTACCCTGCCTCTTGTCCAGTGTCAGCTGGGATAAGCTCCAGTTCCCCTGTGACCCCTAACACGATAAGCGGTTACGGAAAATGAATGAATGAAAATAAATAAAACAATGTGTAATGGGGCAAGTAAAAATAAACATTGGGCAAGTAGATTTCTGACCCACTTGCCCAAACAGTCTGATCAGGCAAGTGAAAACATAAACTTTGAATCCTACACATTACTGATAATTATTTATCAAAAATCCATCCATCCATTTTCATAACCACTCATCCTCTTGAGCGTCGAGGGGGGGTTGAAGCCTATCCCAGCTGACATTGGGCGAGAGGTCAAGTACACCCTGGACAGGTCACCAGACTATCACAGGACTAACTCATAGAAACAGACAACCATTCACACTCACATTCACACCTACGGACAATTTAGAGTCACCAATTAACCTGCATGTCTTTGGACTGTGGGAGGAAGCTGGAGTACCTGGAGAAACCCACGCTGACATGGGGAGAACATGCAAACTCCGCACAGAAGGGATTGGGATTGAACCAGGAACCCTCTTGCTGTGCGGCGACAGTGCTAACCACTACACCACCGTGCCACCACTTACCAAATATCTTATTGTGTAAATATTTTGAGAAAGCACTAATACTCAACCTCAAAATATCATCTAAAAAAAGATATTTGATTTTCTCCACATTGCCCATAGTAGTCGAGAAGATAATCTAAATGCAAAATATTCTCTTTCACATTATCTGAATGGGAAATGTTACGCCTATGGGCAACAGCAACCACACTGATACATTAAAATAGTGTTTCCAAACAACATTTGCTACCTTCATAAAATTCCCAGCACGACAGCTGATGGTACTATCCTGCTCAATATTATTAACAGCTTTCCTCCACACACAAAAAACCCAAAACAGACTGACAGTGATGATAATGATGAACACAGAGTCCAACCAAATCATTCATGGAGACCTTGTAGACGCTAAATCAAGATGATGGTGGAATAAAAAGAAGAACCTAACTGATATTTATTGGGCCCCATTAATAATAAGTGCTGTAACTGAGGAATGAGGAGTACACAGAGAGGACTGCAAAGGGCTGGAGAAACACCACCAGGATGCCTCATTAGATAAAAAGCCGGACCATCCCTTTAACGAGAGTTTGGGTAAAGGGCACAGAGAGCTGCAGCAGTCCGAGTCGATGCAAATGGCATGCAGAGCTGCAGCAGGACAAACCCACACTGACCTGACTGACTGCTGCTGCTGCTGCACACTGAATAAAAGGAGTTATTATGCTGCTAATGACAAACTGTGGCCACAACTTCTCATCAGAGCTGAGACGTTCAGAAACACCCTGATTAATGTCGGAAAATTCAATCTTACGAACCAGTGGCACTCGATCTGACCCTCCATCCACCCATCCCCGATGCTAATGTTAGCGATTAGCAGCACATTAACGTTGAAAACTAGCAACCCAGAAACTTCTAAATGAACTCAGGATAGGTTAAAAAGAAACTGGGATGGGAGATAAAAGCTGGCACAGTGTGAAGCCTCTAAACTCGGGTGTCAGTGCAGTCGAGATGAGATGTGAATTTTCCTTTTATTTCCAAAGTAATTTTCCATTTGAGCCTATTTGTTACGTTGAAATTAAACCTACCGAAATGGCTGAATATCAAGTAAAACATCAAACTCTGCTAAAAAAGGAGCTCAACTGGGTAATGGGAGTGAGTAATGGGAGTTACCGTCACGGTTAATGAGTTAGTTAAGCTTAAATTAAAACCAACAGACGTTTATGTTAATGCGTCAATGCACCGTAGCTAACATTCGCAACCACCGGATTTGATACGGCGGTTATTAATTCCTCCAGGGGACAGGACATGAAACCCGGCTCGGCCTGGCTTGGCCCTGACACTCCAGGAGGAGAAAAAAAAACCCACCTTTCCAATCTCGATTAGCTAACATTAGCCGAGCTGTGTTAGCCTCGCATGCCAAAAGGGGGTGAGGGATAGTTAGCTAGCTAGCGTTAGCAACACCAAAGCCAGCCTAACGTTGGGAGGAAAGCGGTTTAAAATCACACCCTGTGCTTGATTCAACAGCCCACACTCGTGTTACCATCCCCGTTTCTTTGAATCCCAAACACCGCAGTTTTAAGGCCAGGTTTCGCCCACAGAAAAGAGTGCTAGCAAAGCTAATGAAGTCCCCAATCCCAGTCCAAATACATTCCCCTACCCACCTAATAACATGGTCGCTCCCAGATCCACATACCACGGAAAAGAGGAGAAAGCATTCCCACATTACAAGGCAAAAAACTCCTTGTTACAATCCACAATCTGCGGCCGGTAGTGTCCTCCGACAAGATCCCAAGTTGGGTTCAGTTGACGGTGTAGTCCTGTGTACTTCCAAACGGCCAGTTAGCCTGTATTTTTAGTGTATTTCGGTGTTGTTAGTGTGGTATGCGCTGTAAGCCGAAACCTGCTCCTCTGTGCTCCCTCCCCTCTCAGCAGCACTGCCAGGCAGTAATGGCGACTCTCTCTCTCCTCCACTCCCCGCACTCTGTGTCTATGTGGCTCTGCCTCTCAATTCAGCCTCTATCTCTCCCTCTTGATCTACATCTGTCTATTTTAAATGTCATATTCATATCATGTGGGATCATGTATTAAGTCATCTTATTACTCCTGGGGGTAGTAATATTTCTATCATTTAAAAGGGTAAAAAAAAAATAAAAAAGTGGCATTATATGTAAAGTCATTTTATTATTTTAAAGTAATAGTAGTATTTTAATGATTTAAAATCCCCAAAAGGGCCTCCACAAGTTCACAGAGGCATAATTCACGTCAAGTTACTTTTTTGCTATAAGCAGAACCAGATTAGACCACTAGGGGGCCCCACTGCCCCAGGGGTGACATGAGACATGCCGCGTCTTTTTCCATTTCCATTCCAATTTTTCCATTTTTACCACTGACTGATATTTGCGAAGAAGGGAAGATATCTGTCTGCTGTGATGGGTTGTTCTTCGTCGCATGACATGCATTGCGCGATGCTGCGTTCCAAAATTTTAACTCGGTTTATCGCAGAGCACAGCCGTCGCGCCCTGACAAGTGGGCACTGGGGAACATGTGCACGCTCTGGCGTTTGAGCGCGCATGCTGTGCATCCTCATTTAAAACCGTAAATCTGAGGGCACAAAAATCGCAGCATGTGTACGACCCCAAGGCTGATGCGGAAGTTAACATCGCACTGATTCACTCGTCAAAAAGCTTATGAGATTTTTGCACTGGATTTTGGATTATTGTTGAAAAATAAGGCCCTTGTCCACTTTCCCCGTCCAGAAACAACGTGAAAGGTACCCTGAGTGCGTTGGTTGTTGACGTTCTGGGATGTCGTGTCAAGTTCTGCCTGTTACATGCATTGTCTTCTTTTAAAATACACTTCAGGTTTGTCAGGAAATTGATCATTTCTGTACTTTCTAACTACTTTCTTTCTTTCTCAAAATAAACACACTACATCAGTACAACAGTTCAAGTTGACGTTTTTTTCTCCAACAATTAACGCACATGGTTAGGTTAAGAAAAAAAGAACAGGGTTTGGCTATATACGCTTATGGGATGCGAACACCACTCTCCTGGGTGAAAGTCGGTGTTTGCAAACAAATGTTTATGATACTTAATATTCCCAAATAAACACCATTTTCATGATTACTGAAGCCTGAATACAATCGCCAGAAGCAAAAAGCTAACATCAGGCTATAAACGAACAACAGAACAGTCACATGACCTAACGTCACCACTACAGCAAGACTGTAAAGCCATGTTTGGCACAGCTCGGCGTGATGACGTTCTGTAGTCTCATTTAGCCACTTGTTAGCAACCGCCTTTTTTAAGACACATAAAATCTTCAAAGTTCACAAGTGGGGTATTTACTGACGTATTTTATGTCACACAACAAAACATGAAAGTCTCTTTATTTTGCGTTAACCACAGACCTTATGTCAGGCATCTAACCAAAAATCTATTTACGAAAAAAAAAGCAACAGACCTTAAGACGAGGGAATCATGAGTGGTAAAATGCTAACTCATTTTAGGACTCTTTCCAGGGGCACTATATTTACCCCCACTCTCTGTACGTTTTGTATGTAGTAGGCTAGTTAGTAATTATTGTGGTAATTAACCTTAATTTAACCTTTATTTAGTTAAATGCATCATATTTGCACAAGACAAACTAACATGATAACAGTCTTCACCTAGTCAGGGCCCCACCAGATTTGGTGTCTTGAGACATATTTTATTTAAACTTTTATGTACCTTATCGCTACATACAGAACAGAATACATTGGAGAGAAGAAATCTCTGCACACCAGAATATATGACAGGTGAGTCAGGGTAAATCACAACTTGAATTAAAATGAAAAAACCTCCTTATTGTCTCACTTACTGCTGATATATACAACATTTTAGTCTGTTTGACCTTCAGCAAGTGTATAATGATATGATATATGAGCAGATTATGAGACAATGTGCCCTTGGGCACAGACATGCAAAAGACCGTCCATCAGGAGCGAGACACTCACATACCTCATTGTTATTTAGCCTCTTTTTGTGTCGTTTTGCATCTCTTTGTGGTTGTAATGCATCTTTTTTTGTGGTTTTATGTCTCTTTTTGGAAATTTTTGTGTCTTTTGGGGTCTTTTTGTGTCTCTTTGTAGTTATTTTGTGTCTCTTTTCAGCTCCTTTGCATCTGGTGTTCATTTTGAATGTCTTTCTTGTCAGTATGTGTTGAGTGACATTTTGCAGTTGAAGGGCGAAGAGGTCACCCTTATACTTTGGGCCCTTTGGCCTGGGCGGCTAATTAATGTATATGTGTTTATATCTTTATCAGGTATATAATACAATTGGCCATATATAATATAATCTATAATCTGTTATGGAACAGCTCTTTATCCTTGCAGGGTTATTAGACGTGTTGTGAGAGTTTGCCCCTCCAGTCTACATGTGTTTTGTGGACTTGGAGAAAGCTTGTGACCCCAAGGGAGTCTTGTCTGGGTTACTACTAGAGTATGGGGACCCAGGGTCATTGTTCGGAGCCATTTAGTCCTTGTATAAACAAAGTGAGAGCTGTGACAGTGAAAGCCAGGCATGTTTTCTCAGGTGTTGGGCTCCACCATGGTTTTCCCTTGTCACTTATTACATTTGTGATTTTCATGGATAGGATCTAAGGGAGCAGGAGTCCACGTTGGACACCTCAGACTTGCTTTCTGCTCTTTGCAGATAATGTGGTTCTGTTAGTTTCATCAGACCGCAACCTCCAGCATGTACTGGGTTGGTTTGTAGCCGAGTATGAAGCAGTTGAGATGAGAGTCAGCCCCTCCAAGTCCAAGAAACGGTGGATTGCTCCCTCTGGGTTGGGACTGAGTAACAGCCTCAATTGAAGGTGTTCAAATTGGAGTCTGGAAATCTTGTTCAAGTGAGCTCAAAATTGAGGCGTTGTACCGAATAGTTGTGGTGAAGAGGGGAAAAAGGCACATCTTTCAACTCTAATGTTTCAAGCTTTGGTTAGTGACAAAAAAAAAAAAAGAGACTGCGACCAAAATTTGGCTCTCAACGCTGTAAAAAGTGCCACTGGTTTTTCATCAAACGCCTAATCGACTTATCAGCTAATTGGCTCATCACTACTGGCAGATCAACAAACATGTGCTGCCAAAGTAGAAGATAAAGTAAAGAGTTAGACAATGTACTTAAATCTGCTTATGTCAAAAAAAAAATTATGACCAGTAAACACAAAACAAATAAAAAAAAAACCCTGCAATGTTTACATATGACCCACATGCAGTGTTATTATATTAATTTTCATGCAAGTCACCTGAAAGTTGTGATATATATTACATCACACATATGTGACTTTAAGGCAGCTAATTTAGGGTTAAAAGATTTATGTTTTCTGTCGACTATTCCTGTGTTTCCTCATTGTATAACTGCCTCTCTCATCCTGTTTACATAAATATATAATGTGTGTCTCTTTCTGTCTTTGTGTCTCTTTTCTTCGTTCCAATAATCCTCTTTATTGGCATGAATGTTAGATGAGCCATGTTGCCAAAGCATCTAAATAGAAAATTAAAATCTCTCCCTCGCTCTATCACTCTCTCTGTGATGTAATTATGTTGGGGATTTTTTCCAGTGAAAATTGTTTAATTATGTATAATGTTCCTGTAAACGAGGAAAAAAAAGCTAATTTGCTCGATGGGGAATGCAGGTTCAGCCTGTGTGATCATCATAAAGTAGCCTTGGCTGCTGGGTTTGTCCTACTTTTGTGACACAGAGAGCTAAAACAGTTAGTCAGCCAATCGATCAGTTGATCAGAAATGTAATTCTGGTCTTCTTGTCTTGTTTGATTTGCTTACAAAAATCCTTTCAGTTTTTCTTAATAAGTAAGTTAAAACAACATTTCTGTAAAGTTGCAGTCACAATATTGACAGTAATGAAAAGAAACACTGCAGCCACTGTTGGATAACAGTGGGCCGTGGGTGCACAAAGGAGTCCTCAGTGAAAATCCTTCATTTATATTTCAGTTGTTCTGGGTTTGGGATCAATATGGGCTGCTGGTTCCAGTGGATTCCCTCGAGTGCAATGCTGTGTTAATGAGCCTCAGAGCTCAGAAAGACTCCACTCACCCAGATAAGAGTGAACATACTCAGCGGGGATGGGTCAGAAAATCTAAAATTAACCCTGGTACAAACTGAAATTAAAAGACACATAAAGCATGATACTGAAAACACTGATGATATTTTAAATCCCTCAAAAAGTCGCTCCTTTTCCCGAAAAAAAATTCTCCCAAAATCTGTAGGAAAGAAAACATTATGATTGGAGATGCTCTGTGTGTCCCTCCTTTAGTTTGGTGCATTGTTCTTCTTCCTCTGGATAACAAGGAGACATCACTGCTAAATATATCCAGCGGCTGCGCACAAATCTGACATCAGAAAATGTCTTGTCATCTAAAACGATGATGATTAAACGTGTGTTTGGGTCCAGTGTGTCAGAATTAAAGAGTGAGGGCCTCTTTCTTTCTATAGCCACCATTTTGCACCAATGATGTAACAATCCCACCGGGACAGATCCATCAGAGAGGAGGAAACAGAGACCAATCTGTAGTCCTGCTGCAGTGGGACAGAGACCAGAGTGCAGTGTAGCAGGGGGACAATAAAGAGGCATGTCCAGAGCTGTGGATGTAAAAGATGGATATATTTATGTCTCTATCATTAAAAATTCATCATGCATTCTAGAGCTGAAATGGTCACCCATTCAATCAATTATTCTTTTGACAGGAAATTACAATAATTTCCATAATCAATAAATCGTTGTGGTTCATTTTTAAAGGTCCAGTGTGTCGCATTTAGGGGCATATATTGGCAGAAACTGGTATACAATATTCAGAAAGATGTTTTCTTTAGTGTATAATCATCTGAAAATAAAAATAGTTGTGTTTTTGTTACCTTAGAATGAGCTGTTTATACATACATATGGAGCAGGTCCTCTTCTGAAGAGTCCACCATGTTGCTGTTATGGTAGCCCAAAACAGACAAACCAAACAACTATACAACTAATCTGAAACAGCAACAATACTTTTTCAGAGGAACGTAATGTAGAGCGAATTATGTTTTCAGTTAACATAATGAGGAACTTTTGCTAATTATGTGCCTGGATAAAAAATGTTGATACTTAACGGATCAGCACATTGTTTACAGAGAACATATTTCAGTTGTTTTATGCCAAAACAGGCGATCTTGAAACACAGTATCCACTCATAGTGACTGAAGCATTTTTTATTACCTTTTTTATGAACATTTAACCAAAATCACAATATTTCCCTTACCATAACCAAAGTGCTTTTGTTGCGTAAATCTAAAGGCCTTTGCACACTGAGTGTTTTTTTTCGGACGCATGTTTTAAAATCTGTTTTAATCCACGAAGAAATGTTATGCACAGAAACCTTGCGCACTGATTGCAATGTGTTTAATTGTACTATTCGGTGCAAATATTCGCAATACTTGACAAAATAGAAAGACACATTTCCTCCTTTGCCGCCACATTTTCTTCACTGATTCTCGGTCAAACGTCTCTAAAGATTTTGACGGACACAAAAAATGCAGAAAATAACTGTTTTATTATGATGGAAGGTTTTAGACTTAGTGTGCAAACCTGATTGACACAACGTGATGTCGTATTTATTTTTAGACGTGCGACAATTTCGGACAAAGAAACAGACTCAATGTGCAAAGTCCTTAAGAAAAGAGTTTGGACACAAAGCCGAAGTTCTGGTGTCAAGGTCCTGCACTTTGTACGCCTGCCATCCCCGCCAACCATCTCCTTCTGAAGCCTGTGCGGTGCACATACGTAGTGTTTCATTACCTGAAAGTAACATTGTCTTTAAACATAATCCCGTCGTTTAACTGCCACAACAACATAATTAAGAAAACAGTAAAGTATCAGACAAGTTTGTTTTTTTTTTGAGACAGGTTTGACTTAGCACACAGGAGACGTTTCGGTTGGTTGCAATCTGCAACCTCACCACTAGATGGCACTAAATTTTACACACTAGACCTTTAAAGGAATACTTTGATATTTTAGGAAATGTGTTTGGTTTCTGGCAGAGAGTTTGATAATGAGATCAGTAGCCTTGTAAACTTGTAAATGTCTGCCCATAATGCTACAGTTAGCAGCTAGTTAGCTTAGCTTAGCATAAAGAGGGAAAACAGGGGGAAACAGCTGGGCTGGCTCTGTTCAAAGGTGACAAAATCTGCCTACCAGCAAATCAAAAGCAAATTAATGGTATGCAAAATCTCTTTGTTTAACACATGTGACGTGTAAAATCAACAAGTTTGAATTCAATGGGACTTTTATTTCGACCATTGGTTGCCTGGCAACTGCTCAGAACCAAGACATTGTTCGGCACACACCATGTAACTACATCTTGTTGTTTTTACCATTGGATATTGACATTTTAATCAACAGATAGGAGAATGGTAACAATCTTGTCATGTAACTCTTCGCCAAAAAGTGAATACAAGTATTTTCCAAAATGTCCAACCACTACTTTCAAGCCAAAATGCCATAAATGCACCTGCTCTAGCTTCTCAGATATGGGGGTGTACTTGATAAATGCCATACTTTAAGATCTTGGACAAAATAATGAATATTTTGGGCTCTAATTGGGCTTTTGGAATTTGTAATTGCCATTTTTCATTAACCAGAAAACAACTGTCAAATTAGCCATTAACTAAAACAACCATTAGCTGCTCCCCTGCTGAATTGTTTATGCACACCTGGTGTGAGAAAGAACAACCAGAGGCCTGCAGAGAATTCATGCAAAGTGTATAATACAACACATTTGTTATGCTTGATATCCATCCTCCCATCTAGCCATTATCTATACCTGCTTATTAGGGTCGTGAGAGGCTGCAGCTTATCCGTGCTCACACTGGGAGAGAGTAGGGGCACACCTGGGCTATCATATTCACACCTATGGGCAATTTAGAGCTGTATTTGGACTTACCTGCATGTCTTAAGACTGTGGGAGGAAACTGGCTGACAGGAAACTGAAGTACCCAGGAGAAAATCATAACTACATTTTGTTTGTACATTTTACAGCAATAACAACCCTTATTTTAGCAACTGCGCACTGGTATAAAAACACGATAACACATGCATTTTTTCACACACCCTATTTTGAGAAATGTGGCAAATCAGCGCACGAGTAGAAGTTGCTGAGAAGGTTGACTTGTGTGAGTTATTTGAGGAGTTACAGAGCGCGTGCAGTGCAGACGGTGGCTGCCACAGGCGACCCCTGCTGCAGGCGCTGCACCATCAGCACCTCCATATGGAATCTGCAGATATTTCACTTTCTGTCAGCCTTTCATGTTTCACACCTTTCTGGTTTGTAAAATCCTGACAGGGCTTTTTTTTTTCTTTTCTCAGCATGCATCCGATTCCCTCAGTTCTCTCTGAGCCTTAAAGTTTGTTGTAGTGCTGTAACACAACGCTGTCAAACTGGTATGTCTGCAGCAGCAGCAGCAACAGCAGCAGCTCAGCCCGATGATTGGCTGCGGGAAAAGGAGAAGGAGCAGGGCTCTCGCTCTCTTCAACCTCTGCTGACGGAGTTCCTCTGAGCAAGGCAGGATGTTGTGGTGCCTCTGCTATAAACAGCAGCAGAAGCAGGAAGGTCAGTTCCAGGTTAAAGTAGCTTTATGCGTCATTCATTAATTACAGCGAGTAGGGAACAAAATGTAGTTCCTGTGGAACCACAAGCCGACATTCAACAGGTAATTAAAAACAATAAATCCAACACAGCAGGCTCAGCACGGGATAATATGTACAGGAAAAGTGATGAATGTGTTTGTTGTGATCAGACATGAGCAACAAATGTGACCGAAAAAAAGTTGTGAGGGTGGCATGAGAAAAAAATGTTTGCTGTACTTACTTTGGGAGGTGCTAAAGTTAACTTTTATCTCAATGTCATCTCCTTTTTTATATGCATTTTTGAGGATTATTTAACATATTTCCAAAAAAACTAAGGTAAAAGGGAAATTAAAAACTGTCGTATTACCTCAGCTGTCATATAATCATCATTGGGAACATCTTCTTTTATATATCTATAAACAAAGGACTGCAACACACCGATTGATTTATAGCCTTGAATTGTGCAAACAAAAACCACAAGGCAAACACATGTAGTCAACCTACAACAGGTGTGGAATTCTTGTTGGAGAACAGGTTGAACAGGATTTTAAATATATTGGATAGCGGATCCAAAAGTGGGAGTTATCATTGTTGGTGTTCAAGAGCCTGCACCAGGAACCAACATGACCTCATCCTTACTGGTCATTATTTGACGCTTGGGCAGAAACCCTCGGTGTTATTACAATGACGCTGCACACAGCCTTTTACATGGTGTGTTGACATAGGGTTAGGTTTAGGCAACAAGGAGAAGATCTTGACTGACGTTGATCATGTTGCTCAACTCACATGAGGGACATGAACACGAGTATCCTGTCCTGTAATTGTTGGACCCATCCACCGACTCTGAGCGGACTTTTGCGCTCTTTTTACTACGTCCATGGCTTTAAAGTGAACGTGTAATGATGACATCAATGGGTTTACATTGATGTTGGTTAAAAGCCTGGGGTGTCTCATATGGATGCTAAAGTGTGCACTGTATCTGACTAAGCACCCTTTTTTTTTGATGCCCTGGGAGTGAGACCAGGCTAAAAGAACACAGATATCTCCTAAAGTTACAAAGATAAAATACAAAAAGCGCTTTTTTCATGCATGTGCTTTTTCACTTGTGTCATTTTTCCTTTGCCTCTGACTCTTGAGCTGCTGAATTTCCCTGGTGTGGAATTATGAAAGTTTATCTCATTTTATCTTATAAAATGTGCAAGAACAGCAGTGATCAAGTGACACTCCAGTTCTTCACTTAGGCCAAAGGGCTCCAGTGTGTTCAGAGTATGAATCCAATAAGTCTTTTGGCACAATTAAAGGCTGCAGTCAGTCAGTGTGTTAGATAGGGCCATTCATGTTTCCATGTCAGCCACTGCAGTTCTCCTGCATGCCTTTAGCAAATGGTCTGAAACATCAACACTAAATGCCGCTAAATCCTGCACACCAGACCTTTAAATGTGTTGTGAAGAACTTTGTGACTGTATTTTGAATATATATGAATAAAATGTATTATTATGTTATTATGATATAAAGGGTGGGGTGTCTGGGCTCAGCCTTAGAGATAGGGTAAGGAGCTCAGACATTTGGAGCTTGGAGTAGACCTGCTGCTCCTTTGCATCGAAAGGGGTCAGTGAAGATGGTTTGGGCATCTGATGTTGGTGTTTCAGCCGTGTTTCGTGTTTCGACCCCGAACACGCTGGATTATATAGCTCATCTGGCCTGGGAACGCCTTGGGGTCCCCCAGGAGGGGCTGAAAAGTGTTTCTGGGGAAAGGGGCGTCTGGGGTGCTTTGCTTGGCCTGGATGGATGGATGGATGGATGGATGGATGGATGGATGGATGGATGGATGGATGGATGGCCACCCTGGACAGGTCACCAGACTATCACAGGGCTGACACACAGAGACAGACAACCGTTCTTGCTATGAATCCAGTTGCACAATTAAAGGCTGCAAGTCAGTCAGTGTGCTCCAGCTCCTTCTTTTCCCTTGAAAGTTTGTTGTCCTTGAGTTGAGAGACACCTGATTTAGCTGCATGCTGCTGGAGGATGTGCAGAGAATACTGTTTCAACCCTGGCTCTGTCAGAAGTACCTTCCTACAACTCCAGAGATAGTTACTTCACACACATCTTCTGTGTTTTACATGGCTATGGTAAGATAGCTCTAGTAATGATGGCAGATGTATTTCTCTTTCAATTTAAGTCTTTGTGCAGTGCAGCAGTAGTTAACACAGAGTGTGGACTGGTAACTGGAGAGGTGCCAGTTCATGCTCCTGGGCACTGCTGAGGTAAAGCACCGAACCCCACACTACTCGGGCAGCCTGTCCATGTGCAGCCCCCTTTCTCTGACATCTCATCATTAATGCAGACGCGTAGGTCCTGTTTGTGTATGTGTCTGGATTTTGGGCCTGTGTGTGTGGTGTGCAAAATAACCACAGAGTGAAAAAATTGAAAAAAGAATTCCCCTGAGGGACTTAGAAAGGAATGCTAAAAAAAAAAAAATGCCAGGCTAAACACATCCAATTAGAGCTTGGTTGTATTTGGGACATATTTCTTTGACCGTCTTCAGCAGCAGCTACTACAGCTCCTGAATGCATGAATATGATGTCTGAATATAAATCTACCCCGGACAAAGCTGCTGATTCACAGCAATAAGAAAACTTGTAATGAGTTAGTTTCCGTCCCCTGGTGACAAGAATGTAAAGCATCTTGTGCAAAACGTACACACACAGACTCCCGTCTGACACATTAGCAGTCATTAGCATTGCAAATGTAACACTCTCTGCTGAGGTGTAGAGCAAAACACACATCGTGGTTCTTGTAAAACTGACAGGTGCAATAAATGAAGCGGAGGCAGGTCTTCACTCAACCTGATCAGTCTGATGGGAATGCTTTAAATCTGCAAGGTCCCACGTGTGTTCACCTTGGCGCTGGGTTTGCAAATATTTCCAGTACGACTGCGAGCATTTGGATTAACATAAAAATGATGTTTGGAATAAACACAACAAGTATTATATTAATTTAGTTTATATATGTGCATATTTTTCCCCCATGTTTTAACCTCTGCAGGATTTCATGTCTCAGATTCTCTTTTTTACTTCCATGTTTTTCCTTGTTATACATATTTAATGAGCATTGTTGGAGCAAATTTGAGATTTTCATTGCCAACAACTATTTCTCGACTGGATTACATTTTTGGAAACAGTTGCTTATAATAATGAGATGTAGTGTTTGAGTCAGACATGGATGATGGCTCAAGAAAGTTGCAAACAGCTTTCTGAATTAGTATTTGTATGATATTCATTAATTATTAATTATTTTACTAATGTTTTATCATGTAAGTTAGGACGATAATATTTCTCAGATCTTATCAAATTTATGATTAAAAGTGGCCTCCAACTGTGCTCCTTCTTCTTAACATGTTCCATCCCAACAATAAATGCAGTTACAAGTACACAAATCATCCTCCTCATGTGGAGGAGCATGTGAAACACATGTTTTTTTCATATGTGGAAAACTGTGAAACCCTAAAATTACAGACCAGAAAATTTAAAAAATCACATGTGATAAATTCATGGGGTGTGTCACTTTCAGATATTTCACATGTAAAGTGTAAGAAATCAGATATGAAAACATTAATTTCATGTGTGAATCAAATGTCCTGTGTTATAAATTTGCATCTGGGCACATGTGTGAATGTCACGTTTGCTTTTTTGTATGTTTTTATTATTTCATGACAGTTTGTTTCATTAAAAAACTTTGAAACTGCCACAGATTGTACAGAACTTAGCAGCTAAAATTTCAACCAGAACCACGAGGTACGATCACCTCACACATTGGTGGCTCAGACACCGCTGGAGCATGCAGTAATGTGTCTACACTAATAACCTGTTCACACTCACATTCACACCTACGGACAATTTAGAGTCACCAATTAACCTGCATGTCTTTGGACTGTGGGAGGAAGCTGGAGAGCACAGAGTAAACCCACGCTGACACAGGGAGAACATGCAAACTCCACACAGGCCCCTTTTGCTCTGAGGCGACAGCTAAACCACTACACCACCATACCACCCCAGTTTTTTAATCTTTAAATAAACATTTCCCTTGGAAAACATCCCACAAAGTTCATTACACAGTCACGGAAATATGAAATGACCTCCCACCAAGACAAAAAAAAGACAAAGAAAAACAAACGAGAAGTCAAACTCTAGTCAAAGAATCTATTTTTTTTCTCAGATACCACAAAATACATTTGGTCACCAGCTGCATTTCATACATACTGTGTAGCCCCCACAGTCACATGGTCTCTTATTATAATCCGTGCTTGCATTATATTAATATGACTCATGTGTGGTACAAAGAATATGGTGCTTTTTCAAACCTTTAATGTTTTCTCTGTTTCTATTAGCCTTCGATGCAGCTGGTGAGGATGCTCTCTGTGTCACATCTGGAACAGCTGCTCCACCTCTCCTCAGTCTCCAGGAAACAGAGCTGTTGATGTGTGTTCACTGTGTGTAGGCTGTGTTTCTGGCTCCATTAACGGTCGTCACACTGAGGAGGAATATGTGGCCGAGCGCTGCCTCCACCGACGTGAAGAGCTCCTTCTGAAGTCAAGAACCATCTCCTTGTGTGTCTCGTTGACTTTGAGGTAGAGAGATTGCCGTCCTTGCACCAGATCTCTGTGGGCTGACTCATGCTTGTTAGCGAGGAGCTGCTCTGCTGTGGAGTCATCAGCGGATTTAATGACATGATCGCTCTGATGTGTGGTGATGCAGGCCTGGGTCAGCGGGGGGACCAGCTGGGACTGTCTGACTGCCTGTTGCTAGGAGCTGCACTGTGATGGTCAGCAGGGTCTGAGGACTGAGTGCATTGATGCTGAGTCACAGTCGATAAACAGTGTCTCGAGTGAAGCATATTTCAATACAAGTGGGGTCAAATCACAGACTCACCTTCTGAACAGGAGTAAGTGTGGAGGAGAAGGATTCTGTAGAGGCAGCATCAGAGGTAGAAGTAAAAGAAGCAACACTTGCTGCCCACAGTAACATGGGAATCATGAAACATGTGATTCCCATCCGAATGACGACAATAACTGCTCAGACTACTGCAGCCCAGTCACCAGAATAAAATGTTGGCATTGTAAGATTTCTGCTTCATTACATTTCTCTGTTTCAAACAAATCGTATAATTTTTGTAGTGGTGTAGTTCAGATTCGATGTATATGAGCTAAGTTTCTCACCAGGAGGAGGAGGGGATGGTGGATGTTGGATGGCAGGATGGTTGCCAAGCAGTGGATAGAAGCACACCACTGTTTGAGACCAATAAAAGCAGGTATTTTTAAACAAGATTTCAGAACATTTCAAGCCGTGATTATAGCGTCAAAAGCAAGTACATATCCAGCCTTTTCTGCAGCATTAAAGCAGGTATTTTTTAACAAGGGTATGAGACACAAGCCTTGTTTGTATCGACAAAAGCAGGTAAATTTCCAGCCATGGTTGCATTGGTAAAAAAACAGGTATTAAAGACGACCACTGTTCAAGACCAACAAAAGCGTGTAGTTCGGGACATTTCCAGCTCTATTTGTAGCAACAAAAGCAGGTTTATTTCCAGCCATGATTGGAGCGACAAAATTAGGTATATTTTACTAGTTGGAGACATTTCCAGACCTTGTTTGTAGCAACAAAAGCAGGTATATTTTTAGCCCTGTAGCATCAACAGCAGTTCATTCTTAATGAGAGTTTATGGACATTTTCAGTCGTGTTTGTAGCAGCCAAACTGGGTATTTTTTAGCAAAAGTACAGGACATTTCAAGCCATGTTTGTAGCGACAAAAGCAGGTATATTTCCAGCCATAATTGTATTGAAAAAAGACTACAAAAAACAGGTATTTCTTAAAAGGAGTTAAGTACATTTCCAGCCCTACCTGTAGTGACAAAGCCAGGTATTTTTTAATGACAGTACAGGACATTTTAAGCCATGTTTGTAGCAACAAAAGCAGGTTTATTTCTGGCCATGATTGAAGCGAAAACAATGGGTATTATTAAATAAGAATTGGAGACATTTCCAGCCCTATTTGTAGCGACAAAAGCAGGTATTTTTTAATAAAAGCCAGGGACATTTTAAGCCATGTTTGTAGTGACAAAAGCTGGTATATTTCTAGTCCTATAGCATCAACAGCAGCTATTTGTAATGAGAGTTTAAGACACTTTCAGCTGTGTTTGTAGCAACCAAACTGGGTATTTCAACCAGAGTACAAGACATCAAGCCATGTTTGCAGTGGCAAAAGCAGGTACATTTCCAGCGATGATTGTATTAGCAAGAAAAACAGGCATTTTAAAGGAAGTTCAGGACATTTCCAGCCCTGTTTGTAGCAACAAAAGCAGGTATTTTTTCATGAGAGTCATGAGAGTCTTTTAATGAGAGTTTAGGACATTTTCAGTCATGTTCGTAGTTTATGCAAAAACATTATGTTTTCCCAACCCTTACCAAGTGTTTTTTTAAAGGTTGTTTTTTGCCTAAATTAGATAGGAAAGCTCCGGTGTGAAATTGGGAAGGAAAGAAGGGGTGACACGCAGCAAAGGGCTGGAGTTGGAATTGACCCTGCAGTTGCTGTGGGAAGGACATGGCCTTTGTGTATGGGACACTGTTGGCTCTAACCGCTGAGCTACTGGGCGCCCCACCAAGGGGTTTTTGTGTCTAAACCTAACCTCACATGAATTACAACTTTGTCACAACATACAACTGAAAATTGAAATGTAAAGAAACTCAACATATCTGTGGTTTACAGTGTCAGCATTTGTTCTGGTGAATGGTATAGTCAAGGCCAGACATTTAAAGGGACATAAACAGAGGACAAAACACATTTTTAAGTGGAGGGGGAGGGGAATTTTAAATACTTAAATTTTCTCACTCTGTTGTCATACACACACAGGCCCAAAATACACACACATGCACAAATAGGACCTATACATGCATATATGCGCAGTTGGGGGTTCAGTCCCTGGCTCACGGGCACCTAGGCGGTGCCCAGGAGGTGCACTGGCACGTCTCCAGCTATCAGTCCACACTCCATATTTGGTGCGAATGGGGACTTGAACCGACAACCCTCCAGTTCCCAACCCAAGTCCGAATATATAGACGACTATATATAGACTAATTTATGATAATATATACAGACTCATTTAAAAACAGAGAGAAAACAAGAAAGGATATGAGATGATGACAGTTAATACTACTCACGCTGGAGGTCATTTGTAAGAGAGGTGTTTTTAAAATCGACTCTCTGAATGGCACTTAACACAGAAAAGGCTACTCAACATCATATCCTATTAAATTAAATTAAACTCTCCAGGCTGGTGAAATAGTGAGAGTGCCTCCTGTTGGATTTAAAGATTTATCATCAGATTTCCTGCCCTGCCCCTCACCCCTCACCCTGCAGTGTGTCTGTTTCAGGAGCACGCGGCAATATAGAGATTAAAAAACAGCGTCGGGGACAGAGAGACTCTTCCAGCCATCTCTCTTCCTCTCTCACATGCATCATTCAATAGTAACACTCGAGGGCTTACGAAACATTTTTTTCTTCTTGGGAAAATCTCCTTAAAACCCACTCTGAAAATAAAGCCCCGAGGGTGTGAGAGCTTTGAAAGAGACATCAGATGGGCTGAGAGGACGTCCTGTCCTCCCCTCCAGCTCTGAACAGTCTGCAGCAGCTCTGGAGCTTTACAGGGTCGGCTGGTGTTTCATAAACTGGAGGAGCGTCTCTGTCCAGCTGCTCCTTCACAGGATTTCCCCTCATGTCATGATGTAATGTCCACAGAACATCATATTTACTTTACACATGCATTTGATTTATTTTGATAAATGACATTAAACTGTTTCTCAGACTCTCTGTTTCTCATTGTGCTGCCTTCTTATTGAATTCTTTGTTTTTCATTCTCTTTACTTTACAACAGACATTTTGACATGTTTTCCTCCTCAGATGCTCATGAAAAGCAGATCATATTTATTTCAGATTTTCCTGAAATGTAAACCTTCACTACTTCCCGTACTGCAAGTACGACTACCAACCACTCATTGAAAATGCGTGAATATATGCACTGTAAAACTTGTGTGTATTAAACAGATTGTCAGCTACCCACCTGAGCTGATGTTAGTTAGGTGCTACAGAGATGCTACTTGTTGTTACCTTGGTTAGATTCTCAACAATTTAATTGTTCAGTTCATTTTACTCAAACTATAGTATGACCACAGTCTGGTACAAGAGAGATGAAAACAAAGGTGATTCCCTGCCTCCTAAGCAGTCATATGGTCAGAATATGTCTCCATTCCATGATTACCCTGTTAGTTATTCATATTTCATCAAAAGAATCAAAATGGGGTTTTCATTAAAATTAAGCCAAGTTGTTTTAACAGGATAAAGTTGAGTTGTGTCGGTATGCCGGGTACCCCAATCCTTGTGTGCCGCTGTCTCTCAGAGCTACATCAAATGAATGATTCATAACTGATTTGTTTTTCGAAGCCTAATTTTTATACAAGTAATATCCATACCGCTTTAAATCCACAATTTCATTGCATTTCCTATCTTTGCTGAGCAGTAATAATAGTACGTACTATGGTAATAGCAGCTGTTGTCACTGTGGGCAGAGTAGTATTAGCAGTAGTGATGGAACATAACTAAGTATATTCATTACTTATTGCTTTTTTAAAAATACTAGCCTGGTTTTACAACATACTGCAGAAAAAGGACACCTTTCAGTTCAATTCAATTTTATTTATAAAGCCCAATATCACAATTTGCCTCAAAGGGCTTTATAGCATATGACATCCCTCTGTCCTTGGACCCTCACAGGGAAAACAGAAAAACTCCCCCCAAAAAATCCTTTGACGGGGAGAAAAATAGAAGAAACCTCACGAAGAGCAACCTTCCAGGACGAACAGCCGTGCAGTAGATGTCGTGTGTAACCCGGCAGAGGTGTGTGGCTTGCCGCAATATTTACATTTCGCTGAGGCCGGTTCATGTATTTTAAGCAGGAAAAACTTATTTGTAACGTAGGTCAACATGTCACAGGCCAGAGTTTGCCATTTAAAGTTAAACTATCCCCAATGTTTAGTTTGGCTGTACTCTGCTGCAGAGTCATGGCCACAGCTCAGAGTGGCTGCCCAGCTTTCCAAAGACATTGCAAGGTACTTCACAGTAGGCCACACATCGCTCCTGTTGGTGTGTTTTTAGCATAATAAATACACATATTTGATATTTAAAGTACATTTTGTTGTGAATACTTCTGTACTTTTACTGGAGTAAGATTGTGAATGCAGACTTTTTATATATTCCTGCATTCTTGGCAGGCGTCTAACCAAGGTGACACACCATCCACCATCCCCTCCACCTCCACATGACAAGCCCAGCTCATATACTGCGTCACGGTACAAAGGTTGCCATGATACATACTGTTCATGTCAACATTTTCTTCTGGTGACTGTGTGGCGTAATGGTCAGTATCACTGTTGCTGTTATTGTTGCAGATGTTTTAGTAATAGCAGTAGAAGTAGCAGAGGTAGTGGGACCAAAGCACATGTTAAATTTGTAGTGGAGCAACAAGCAAATGTGGTAGCCATCGTTTCACCAGCGGCAGTAGCTATAGTTGTTGTAGATGTAGTGCTAATTGTGGTGCTCATAGGAACAGTGTTTCGTTTTAAATTTCAGGGGAGATTTGTAGAAATAACTCACAGATTGTTCCTCCCGCATGACTTCATTAACTCGTGTCATTTTAAATAATAAGCGACTCTAAATATTTCCCCGTCTTTGTGTCCGTCCTTCTGTCACGCTCTGAATAAAACTATGAGGGAGACTTGTGTGGGTTAATCCTCCATGAAGGCCGGGCTCTGCGAGGCGGTGCGGGCCGGTCTATTGTGTCTGGGTGTGTGTGCTCAGCTGGGACGGCTGTAATACTGAACCCCAGCAGGGCGAAGCAGGAAGCTGTCTGAGTATTTATATCTCCCTCCTCTCCAACAATACGGAGCTGTGAACGAGCCAAGTCCTGCAGGATCTCACACTGACTCACCCCAAAACCATCACAAGACTCTGTTTGGGTTAAAAGATGATTATTGTGTTAACATTTCATCTCTGTTATTTCTTTCTTCTTCTGCTCTGTGAACAAGTTTAGTGTTTGAATGTATGAAGTACATTGTGCTGTAACTCAGTACTTGGTTTTAAACTATTTATCTAATTGTTGTTTCTCGTTCATGTGTCTTGTAATCCCAGGTGAAATGGGCCAGATGTTTAGCATGATATGAAAATAAAAGCTAACCATCATATCCAGCATTTCAGCTTGTCCTCATCCCATTCTGTTGCTTTGTCAATGATTTCGGCATCAGATACCGATATACAGAGACACCTTTCACAGTGGTATGACACACACCTGGCAGCCGCTATTTCTGATGCCACTGGCCACGATGGATTTCCTCAAATACCACCATATTGTTAGTGAATGTCAGCATCAGACACTAAAGCATCCAGACACTCTTCATGGCGATATGATACACACCTGATGGCAGCTATTTCTGACACTGCCTGCAACTACTATAATATAAAGAGCGAGAGAGTCGGTATGGAGCTGGAGAGAGAGTACGAGGATGGGTCAAACTAACAAACATTTCACCTGGGAGCCTGCTGCTTGTGTGAAACCAAAGTCGATGGAGTTTCTTTGATAACAACATAGGGTGCTTGTGTAGCATGCTAAGGTAGTATTATCTGTCAAGGGACGTTGTGATGTCAGTAAGAACCGTGCTTATTTTAAGCCAAACCATGATGTGTTTTTCTAAACCTTACCACATGCTTCTGTCACCTAAACTATAGGAAATAAACCTAAAAATGAAGTGTTAACCTACGTTGTAAGTCTATTTTGAAGAAGCAGAAACTGTACATTTCCTGTGAAAATGGAAATTTGTTTTGAAAAGACACAATGCATGTAAAAAGTGCAGTTGAGACACCACCTGTCAACAGCCAGAACGTGTCGTAAATCAGTTCAGGAAGGACCCAAATGCAGAGCAGGAGGCAGGCTGAAGGTGAGACAAAAAGCGAGCTTTAATACTGATAAAAAAAAATCCTCAAAACAGGCCGGCAACAAAACACAAAGTCCAAAAGAAAGGAGAAGCACGATGAACACAGAGAAGAAATCCAAAACAGAACACAAGAGACCAGGAAAAAAACGATACTAAGAACACAGGGATGAGCACAGGACGAACTGACAAATAACTAAGGGAAACACACAGGTATATATACACAGCAAGCTAATCAATCAGAACGAGACACAGCTGGAGTAGGTGGACACGGGCATAAGGAGGGAAATGGGATTGGTTTATAACAAGGGTGTGGTTGGGAACATGCAATCACGTCCAATACAGAAAAGGTGTGACGGAAAGACTGGAAGTAAAACCAGACATGACACATGAGGAGAGAATCTACAAAATATAACAGGAAACAGATGATACAGTTTTGAATAACATGAAACAAGGAAGAAGAAAAACAGAAACCCCAAAACAAAGTCCACAAGATAACATAATATTAACAAAAACCCAGGATCATGACAAAACTGAAACAGGAGGCTACCCGGCGACTCGTAGTTTGACGTTTGGGTCCATTGACAAAGTGTCAGTATTTGACAAGTTGGGATGAGATCATTTTCTTTCATTTTTCTTAGGCTACTTTGTTTTTGTATTTAAAACACTTTATAGTTTATCTATGAAACGTTGTGTCGTGTTATTTTTTCAATAAAAAAAAAAAAATTCTAAAAAGTTATTTATATAACGTGTATTTAACCAGGTAAGTCCTGCTGAGATCAACAATCTCTTTCTCAAGGGAGACCTGGCTAACACAGGATAAAGAAAAGCTTTCAGACAAACAACAACCACAATCAATCCAGAAGATATTCATTAACACAGTGGTTCCGAACTGGTGCAGCCACAAGGTTCAGTTTTCTCCTTAGTCATTAGTTCAAGGTCCACACAGTTTATTATATTTCACATCACACTTGCGTTCGGCCATGGTGTTGAGCTAGTTTGCTGACTCTGTCCAGTAGCTGTCCATTAGTCACTCACTCCACAGCAAGAAGTAGCACTTCAAAATAAAAGCTCTGTGCCAGAAATTCACTGTACTTTAAAATAAAGCGTGTTTTTTACAAAGTTGACACATTCGTCAGTCACCTGCGGTCCATTCAGAGTGAATCTGTGACCCACTTCTGGTCCGCGACCCACCAGTTGAGAACCATTGCATTAACGTGTCATAATATATATATATATGCACAACGACAAGTACCAACCAATTCCTTCATCCTCGCACTTATGAGAGCTTTAACATCAGGCAGAAAGAAGTTCTCTTAGTTTAATCTTTTGAAGGTTATTCTAAGTGAGCGGAGCAGAGCACATAAAAGCTTTTTTTTTCCAGCTCAGTCCGAGCATTAGAAACAGACAACAAGACTAAATCTTGAGATCTCAGACTAAAACTACAGTCAGATCTCTGTTCAATTAAAGTGCAAATGTAGGATGGGCGTTTACCCAGCATGGCTTTATAAATGGACATGGAATACCAACGACTGAGGTCAAAGGTGGCCAACGGTCATTACAACTACTAATTTAATTTTAATTACTGACTGTTTTTCCATTTAAGATGTTAATTTCTAATGTTTATAATATGACATGATATAATATATAACATTACTAGAATGTTTGCTTAAATTCTTTTTATTTTGAATTTAATTGCCAGTGTAGATGTTCATATTCACTTTTAAAAATGTATATAGCTGTATTTCCATTTTCATCTACTCATTTTTAGTTGAAACATTCTTGCAGATTGAGTGTGACAACTGATTAGTGACTCTGGAAAAAGACGATCAGCAAAAAAGATGAAAAAATAATTAAAAAAAAAAAAACTGCGGCTGAACTGAAGGTCCGCCTGACAAGAAATCAAACTGCATCCAGTGATAAACACTGTAAGATGTGAAAGCTCTGGTTCAAGCTGTGTGCATTAAACTTAGCAGTTTGTTTATGAAATGCAGATTCAACTTCATTTAAATTTACAGTTTCATAACATATATTGAAATATTTAAACTCTTAATTTATTTCAGTACGTAGACAGATTAACTGCAGCCCCTGAGCCCACAGCAGCTGTAATGCTGGAAGCTTACATACACAGTTTGAGGTTTAATGGCTCCAAAGACTCGAGCCAGAATTAATATTTTTTCCTCCTCTATATCTGCGTAGAGCTCCAAAAAGCAGTCAGGTGCTGAGAAAGGTGACCAACAGACCGCACTCCACCTCATTACAGACAAACACATAATTGATTATAACCTAAAGTGATAAATAAAACCAAAACTGAACTTAAATAAGAGAACAAACTGAGCGGTGAGGCTTCAGAGGAGGCAGTCAGTGTTGTCCTGTATGTTAATGCTTCCTAACAGAGGTCAGCGCAGTCTGAAGACAGTCCCCCTGTTATTGACACGTCTGTTAGGACAGACAGGCGGAGACACAGAGGTCAGAGTCACAATATTGAAATGTTTGCCTTGAGGCAGTGGAGTGTAATGAAAGTCCTCCTCAGGTGGGAGAGTTCCCACATCAACACCTGTCACTGCTCCTGCTGAGCCGCCTGATAGGAAACAGCCGCCACCGATAAACAGCTTCGTCTTTCACTTCAACGAGGCCACTGCATCGACAGAGCCAGGTGATAAAAACAAACAAACAAACGTTTAAGCCTGAGCCATTTTTAACTCCTTTATATACTGCTGTGTTGTTTCATCTTACAGCAGTTACAACAATTCTGCCTGTGACTAAATGGTTGGTTAGTTGGTTACGATCGGTTATGATGTTGATTTGCTGTAACGCCAAGACCCTGGGGAGGACAACAAGCATGCAAATAAGCTTCCATGAGATGTTTCCTGACGGTTTGTGCATAAATTCTTCAGTTGTCCAAATCAGTTGTTGCATCAGCTGTTCAGGTGGCTGGTTTCAGACGATCTAGCAGGTGAGGATGCTGAATGTGGAGGTCCTGGGCTGGTGTGGTCCCACAGTTGTAAGGCCAGATGTGCTGCCAAACTTACAAAAACGTCATTGGAGACAGCTTATGGTAGTGAACGACCATTCAATTCACAAGCAACAGCTCTGGTGGACAGTCCTGCAGTCAGCATGCTCCCTCAAAACGTGCAACATCTGTGGCAGTCTGGCCTTTTATGGTGATCATCCCAGGGTGCACCTGTGTAGTAACCTCCTGAGACCCTGTGTCCTCACATATGGACATCATATTTTAGGTTACTTCACCTTACACTTCATTCTACTTGACTTTGACCTGTTGTCCTTTGTCGTGGACACTTTTTTGTGCCCTCTAGTGGCAGTAAGAGCACAATACAATAATCCATCTAAAAACAAGATGGCCGCCATCTCTGCCAAGTCAGTCTGCAGCCGATCCCGACAGAAAAGTGGACAAGGTCCAAAACCTGATCACATTTTATGGTTGAAACTTTTTTATTTATGATTAGTAATGTTTGTAGTTTGCTATGGCAACAAATTTGACCAATTTTAGAAACAGTAACAAGATAAGACACTGTTAATTAGGAAGTACTCGTTTGAGGACATTGGGACTTTATTGTGGTTGACTATGTTTAGGTTTTTATACCTATCAGGTCCTACTGATCCCAAAAAGCTAAGAGAAATAACAGATGCATACCAAACAAAAGTTCAGGTCTCAGGAGGGTAATGATGCTCATCTACATGCTCATCATCCTCACCAACATCTTGACCTTACAGCAATTCATCATCGTAACCAACTCATGTGGATCTGTGGCCAGACAGATGCATTTCTAAATTCAGGGAAACAGCATTGAAAAAGTCTTGTGGCAGTGAAATTAATATTCAGTTCACAGGCAGCAGCTCTGGTGGACATTCCTGCACTCAGCATGTCAACAACACACTTCCGCAAAACATCTGTGTCATTGTTTTGTGTGCTCAAACTGCACATTTTAGGGAGGCTGTTTGCTGTGACCATCCCAAGGCACACCTGTGTAGTAATGATGCTGTTTAATCATCATCGTGATTTGCCACACTTGTCAGGTAGATGGATTATCCTGGGAAAGGTAGAGTGCTCACTAAAACACATTTTAACAAATTGGCAACCAAAGTTTGAGGGAAATAAATCCACTGAGTGCATAAAAAGTCTCAGATCTTAAACTTGAAGCAAAAACAAGAACCAGCAACACGTCCAACCTTGAAGCAGATGGGCTACAGCAGCAGAAGACCACAACAGGTGCCACTCCTGTCAGCTAACAACAGGAAACTGAGGCTACAATTCACACAGGCTCACCAAAACTGGACAATAGAAGACTGGAAAACGTTGCCTGGTCTGATGAGTCTGGATTTCTGATGCCACATTCAGATGGTAGGCTCAGAATTTGGTGTAAACAACATGAAAGCATGGATCCATCCTGCCTTGTATCAACGGTTCAGGCTGGTGGTGGTGGTGTAATGGTGTGGGGGAGATTTTCTTGGCACACTTTGGGCCCCTTAGTACCAACTGAGCATGGTTTAAACACCACAGCCTACCTGAGTATTGTTGCTGACCGTGTCCATCCCTTTATGACCACAGTGTACCCATCTTCTGAAGGCTACTTCCAGCAGGATAACGCACCATGTCACAAAGCTCAGATCATCTCAAACTGGTTTCTTGAACATGACAATGAGTTCACTGTACTCCAATGGCCTCCACAGTCACCAGATCTCAGTCCAATAGAGCACCTTTGGGATGTGGTGGAACGGGAGATTCTCATCATGGATGTGCAGCCGACAAATCTGCAGCAACTGTGTGATGCTATCATGTCAATATGGACCAAAATCTATCACACGCACTTAAGGACAAATCCTGACACGTGATTACTCTGATATTCATTTGTGTATTAACGAAATAAAAGAAGAGAAAGAACACAGCCCTGAGAGGATTCAGTGGATGGAGTTATTTCAGATACACACATGGTTTGTATGCAGAGCATAGCCCAGGTTGCAAACATGCTGACAGTTTATACAGATGATTTCAGCCACTTAATCTGGAGCAAACTAAAAGTGAATTGTCGGTAGTGTAGTAGTCTCTCACTGTGAGGTGTCTGCAGACTTAGTGGTGAAGATGTTTACTCTAGCTGCTGTATGTCATTCCCCCTCTTTCTCTCTACTTATTTTCTGTCATCTCTCTACTGTCACTCTTCAAACAAACAAACAAAAATCCCTCAATGCAGCAGCAGGCTGTGTAGACAAAACTTCACTAAGTACAGGAGGTTAAAGTTGAAACAGGAAGTGGGTCCCTAAACTGAGAGGCTGTTGGTTTTGTCTGTTATACTCGTGTTTATTAACTTCTTTTCATTGCTGTCACTGTGTTCCTAGATCTTTCAGCTCATTAAAAAGTCATAAATGTAATGAAGTCTTTTATCAGTCTGAACACACGAGCTGATAAAATATAGCTCCTGTTTATTTACTGATATTTTAATGTGCGAGGGTTTGTTACACTGCAGCTTTGAAGAGTCTTTCCTGAGGCTGAAAGGTCACCCGTTGGTGCCAGCGTGAGTCCGTCAGCTCCTTCCACTTCTGTCGACGAGTCCCTGAGCGATACAGCGACCCCCCACCTGCGTTACCACCGAGTTGCCCTGAAACATCGCGTAAGCCGGGCGTCTGAAAGTGTAAATGCAAAGCGTGCTGGCTGTACAGTAAAACCTCTGCCAGGCCTTCTGACAGCAGCAGCGAGCGTTTCATCAGACGGGGGCCCGCCGCTGCCTGTCTCATAACTTCCTCTCTCTTTGATCCCGAACCCTGCAGTCATATGCAAAGCAGGCTGGGAAGACGCCGCCATGCTGGGAGCGATCGCACGTACAGAGCAAAGAGTGGAGTAGACTGTGTTTCATTTTCAGAGGTTAAAGTCTGCCAGTGAGCTTCAACACTGACACACCGGAGCTGTGAATTACAACAACACCAACACTCCTTTCTTATGAGACGCATTCTCTGAAGTCCAACAACACGTGGAAGATATTCAAATTTATACAGTGACCTGGTAGCATCATCATCATCATCATCAGGTGGCATTCACTTCATCCACAAGAGACATAAATTATTTTACTGTTTTACTGGAAATTCCTTTAAAAGTCTTTGATGTGCAGGAAATGCATATTCTATTTCCAAGTGAACCTCGCTTTGCTTCCACAAGACTCCTGGAGGTTTACCTAGAGTTAGTGAGTTCATACATTTCCCAGAATACCTTTCAACTCTCCCCACAAAAGGAGACTAACCTTGTTTCTTTGGATTGGTGACATTCTAGTGAACTGGGTCGCTTCTCTCCAGTGAAGAAAATTCAAACGCGAGCACTTCATTTCCTGCATTCTGGTGGATTTTTATAAACCAGCTTGTTCCCTTTTGTTTGGGGAACTAACCTCTTGCAGTGTGCATGCGGCAGCTATTCACATCAGTGACATGTTCATTCATTTTAAGTAATACAACAACACTTGGACTTTAATAGCCTGCCCAGTCCCCAGAAAAAAATTTTGCATTATAGGTTTCTGCAAACCATAAATAAGCATTTGCACGATTCACATATATCACATCAAAATTCTAAAGCGATGTAATATATACAGTACAGGCCAAAAGTTTGGACACACCTTCTCATTCAATGCGTTTTCTTTATTTTCATGACTGTTTACATTGTAGATTCTCACTGAAGGCATCAAAACTATGAATGAACACATGTGGAGTTATGTACTTAACAAAAAAAGGTGAAATAACTGAAAACATGTTTTATATTCTAGTTTCTTCAAAATAGCCTCCCTTTGCTCTGATTACTGCTTTGCACACTCTTGGCATTCTCTCCATGAGCTTCAAGAGGTAGTCACCTGAGCTCTATCACCTTTGTGAATGAATCTAGACAGGAACAACAAGAAGAGATCTATCTGAGGATCTCAGGGTGCGAGAGGGAATATAAGGCAATGTAAAATCTGCTACAGAACTTAGAGCAAGGCCTCTCAGGGCTTTGTGAGTCATCAATAAAATCTTAAAATCACTTCTAAACACAACAGGTATTCAGTGTAGGGAAGCCAGGTTATAGCCACTGAAGCGTGTTTTTCACCCTCACATTGCAGCATTTCCCCGCAATGTTGGAGCCACTGAATGTGGGTGTTTTTGGCACACCTGTCCCTACTTTTTAATCCACTTTTGTGCCACAAAATGTGGGTGTTTTAAGTCAAAACCCGATCTTTCCTTACCATAACCAAGTGGTTCTTGTGCCTAAATCTAGCCACACCTTCACCACAGTGTTGTAATAGCTCATATGTGTTACAGAAGATGTCGGCTGCTGCCATGTATTTTCCCTCTGCCTTAATGACTTGTACTTTCCGCATGATGTTCATGTTAGCACGAATGGTAGCCTAAAAATGTTTTTTAGTCTCCAGTTGAACCAAAACACCTCATGTTCATGTCGAAAACATCCATTATTTAATAATGTCATTCCACCTCAGCTCCCAACAGCGAGTCCCATCAGAGGACTAAACACGTACTCATTAAACTTGAGTTACATCCAGTATTTTTAGCAGTTTATCAAAATAAAAGTCCTCTCCTGTTTTCATGTTTTTATTGTGGGGGACAAATGCCGGTGTTCTGAATATTGAGGGGGACATGTCCTCCGCGTCCCCCACCAAAATCTAAGGCTATATATGCACTTCTTATTGTGTACTGGCAGCAAGCTGTCTGAGCCAGCCAAAAGCAGTGGCAAAAGTGTTCTTGTTGAAATGGCTTTGTAATGCTATAAGTAAAAAAGAAACTCAATAAAGGATCTTCAGCCAGACGGCAGCGTACAGAGAGATCTCCTGCAGTGCTCAGACCTCACACTGTCACGACTCAGGAAATGCAGTAAAGGACCCGAATGCAGACAGATGAGGCAGCAGGATGTTTTCAGCCCTTTATTGTTGGAGCGAGGGAATGGATGGGCTCACTGGCTTGAAAGCAAAAGTACAAAACACACAGCAGCTTTAAAGACCTGGTGAGGAGTGAGTGGAAAGAGGCTGATTAAACAGGAACAGGTGAGCAGGTGGGCGGAGACGGTCAGGTGATGGGGGAAAGTCTGAGGGCATCTGATGAATGGATGGGACGTGACAATGAAGGGGCCTGGGGACAGACTGTGACACACACTGATTGAACTCTGGCCGTCACACTCTCAAATAATCGACCTACAGACAACAGAGCCTGACGATGATCATGTTAATGCTGCGAGGAAACAGCAGCAGCACCAGCTCTGCTTTCTAGAGACTTCAAAGTTCAGTCTGACGGATCCTCGCAGCCTCAGTCTGCCATGGATTTTTAATGCACCCGCTGCTAAGCTAACAACAATAAAGAAACACTCCTCTTTAACACAGCGAGCTCCCCAGTTTTCTTTCAGCAGAATTCATTCCTTTCTGCCGCAGTAACACACATACAGCTGAATGAAGACATCGAGGAGGGAGAGGAACATTTTTTGGTGACCTATTTGGTTATTTTCATCAGGATGTGGTGACTTTATCTGCTTAGTATGAGGGTGGGGACAACACACACACGCTCACACTCTCACAGAGGTTTAACTGGCCTCCATAGGGGGTCTTTGCTGCAGTGGAGAGCAGCTGGCTGGCCCTGATATTATTAAGTGAGTGAGTGTGCGCAGCAATAAAAATATTTTGGATATGTCATTATGGGTGTGTGCCGCAAGAAACAGTAATACTTCTACTTTAACGATGTGATGAAGAAAGCAATAGAGATGTGTGGGAGGAAGACAGAGAGAAGAGTACACTATGTGGTCAAAAGCAAGGCATTTAGCGTCAGTATTTTTCAACCTGGAGCCTATTTTCTGTCTAAGTGACTAATGGAAAGATCACATATCGACGTTTGGTCATGGACTCTTCATGCTGACATATGACGTGCAAGGTATCCTGGGTGTGTTGGCTGTTGATGTTCTGGGACACCATGTCAATTCCAGCTTGTTACATGAATTGTCTGTTTTCAAAATACACTTGCTTTCACAGGAAACGTAGAGTTTGCATACAGTCTGTTACAGCTGTATGTGTCCTGTGCTGCTGTCCCTTTTCCCTCCGCTGTAGATCTGCTCAGGTGTGCTGCATTACTTAACAAGGTGCAGGGCACGTGGCATGGAGGAGGTGCATAAGAGCTCCTGTGCCAGCAGCAAAGGAGGGAGGCATGCTGGTCTAGGGGCCGCTGGTCCTGCTGTCTCCCAGCGTGGGACTTTTTGTTGTCTTGTTTGCTTGTTTATTTGTTAATAAATCCCATAGATTTGAATATTGTAAAGATGTTATGTGGTTATTTTGGGTCAGTGATGGAGTTTTGTTCACCCCATAGGGCCGCCCGACAGTGGGGCGTAACAAGTCTCTTTCAAAATAAACGCAGATGTCGCTACAACAGCGTGAATTGACTTTTTTTTCTATAACAACCAATGTACAAGGTTACATTTAGCCAGCACGCGCACACGTTTGGGTTTAGGCTACCTTTACTGTCCTATCAGCAGAATGACATCTGTGCCTTTTACAAAACAAAAATAAACTGAAGAATTTTGTCATCTGAGCGTAAACAAATGTTATAAAGAGTGATACTATCTTTCTGGAGCAAAGAGGCCTAGACTAGAAGGGCTGTCCACATACTTTTGGCCAACGTAGTGTCTGTAGAGTTGAGAGAGAGTTTAAGAGTCAGATAGAGAAACAAAAACTATAGGGAGAAGAAGAAGAAAGTGCAGGGTAATGAGTGTGAAAATGAAAGAGAGAGGTGGCAGTCAGAGAGGTGCGAGAGGAGGAGGGAGGAGGGAGGAGGGAGGGAGGAGGCGTGAGTTTGCATAAAGAGGAGAGGAAAGGGAGAGAGAGAGGGAGAGGTGACATTTAAAAATAGAGAAGAAGAGTGAGCAGAGAGGACGAAGAAGGAGATGTGTGTGTGTGTGTGTGTGTGTAGCAGCTGTTTTCCTCCATCCGGTGAATATTAAAGTCATTTCCCATGATCCTGTGCTCCAACAACCTTCCCTCCTCTGATGTCAGCTGGTGTTTACGCCATTTTAATCAGCGAGACCAAGGTGTGACAATGTCAGGTAACACTCAGGTCAAAAAACACACACACACACAGATTAAAAAATAAATCATCAGACAGTGATGACAGACTTGCAGATGCAGCCAGTCGCACCCACAGACTGCAGAAAATAATTGATGTAGCCATGGTGACATCATCCATCCATTTTGAAGCCTTGAGTTTGGCATTTTCTCTGTCGCCATCTTTGAATTTTGGAGCCAGAAGTGACCATATTTAGACAGAGGCGTAGAGATAACCCTGAGTCTGGCTATTAGCTTGGTTAGCCAGTGCTAGCTACTTTACAGCCATGGTTAACTGTGACAATGCTAATGCTAATGCTAGCACTTGCTGGCAAAAATACGGTCCAACAACCACCAACTTTCACCTGGGAGACAAGTGTTTGTTTCCAGTTTGAATGTAAAGCCAAACCCAGTTCTTTTTTTTCTAAACCCAACAACATCGAGTCGCGGTGTTACACTGACGTAGTGCGTTTACTTTGAAAGCGACTGTGTGCAAATGGTAAATTTCCTGTAAAAACATAAGTGCATTTTGAAAAGACAGACCCAGACATTACCATTAACTTTCATCAACTGAAAACACTCTGAAATAGTGCAGCTACAGCTACGCCTTGACTCCGTGAATCTTTGGTTACGCCATGGTTACACTGCCTAACTAACCTTGTCACTTGCTAACGGACAGCACCCACATGTCACTTAAAGCAGCCACGCCCTTAATATTGCATAACTTTAAGCCTAAATAAAATTTAAATGGGTGAGTTTAGCCTCAGAGGATGCTCCTTGGTCACATCATGATATGCTATAATAACGAAAACAGACCCATTTATATACATGGAGGCACTGCAGAGGGTCAGTGGAAAAGATGTGCATTACAAGATGGGGTTGTGTACTTCATGCTTCAAAATGACTTGGATATTTTGCTCTATACTGGTACAACCCTGGAAGCGTGTAATGGTGATGAGACATTTCTGGAAACTTCCGCTGAGAGCTGATGCACTATACTGCTCTGGTTTCTCAGCAGGAGGACGAATAAACAGCAACAGAATAAAAACAAACTGACAGGAACAACCAAGTCAGCCGACACATACGGGAAGAGCCTAAAAGAGTCTGTGTGTGTGTGTGTGTGTGCGTATGTGTGTGTGTCCAGAGAAGGAAACAGCCTCACAATTGAAACAAAAACTTGTAATGAATCACCTCTCTCTCTCGTTTCTTTCCTGTAACGAGTGACCAGCACTCACAGCTGCATCAATCAACAACAACAACCTCAGTGATGGTCTTCTTCTGTGTGCTCCTTTAATGCCTTTAAAACAGAGACCGGATTTAAAAAGGATCATGAATAGCTAAAGCACAGTCATCCTTTTCATATGTCTGAAACTTTTTAACTCACAGTGAGAAGGTTCTTCTGTCAGTCTGTTCTGGGGGAACACTCGGCTTTGAATTCACAAGAGCTGATCACTAACTACACACAGGTGAGTGGAACAAGACACAGGTGAAACACATGAGGTGGTTAACAAAGGCGGGAAGACTCAGAAAGTAAAAGAAACACTAAACACAATGAGAGCACATTTCAAAATAAAACAGGAGGTAGACACAAAAACACATGTAATGTGACAAAAATGTCAGTATTTTTCCTGCATGTTATATATTGGAATAAAGGATTTGGTTCATGCAGTTTTACTGAGATACAACAATATATATGTGACACTTATGGGAACACCACAAAAAAGGAGTAGCCTACAAAGAAATACCAATAAATGAATAAATACATTTCTATCTCTGTTTCTCCTGTGGTTTATACTGTAAATCAAAATGGTGACCAGACTTCAGTGAACTGATTTATGTGCAGCTGCTACATACGAAACAAGGGGAAATCAAAGCTTGGAAATATGTTTGAAAGTGCAAATGATAGTAAAAATAAAACATTACTTTTTGATAAGCGTCAGTCACTTAAGTCTTTAGTTGAGTTCAGATTTGGCTATGAGCATGAAGAAAATGTTCCTCTGTATGTTTCAGTGAAATATGTTTAAAAAAGAGTTGAATGGGGAAGTGAAAGCAGAAGCATTAAATATAAAAAAAAGGAAGAAAGAGAACAGGAAGAGGAAGAAGAAGAGGAAAACTCCATCTTTTCATCACGAACAGAGAAAGCAAACTAACACAGAAGAACAAAATATTGAAGAGTGAACTTCCCCCTGCAGTTAAACTGCTGCAGCCTCCGGGGAGAGCGCTTCAGGACCAAGAACAAGAAGATGTAATTATTAGTCAGAAGAATTTGAAGAGGAAAGATAGAAAATAAGTTTGTGAGGCAGATCCATGCAGCAGCAGCATTAGTGCTGATTTTTATCCATGCAAATGTTTCTCTGTGTGTTTGACTGGAAAAGATGTCACATTCCCTCCCTGCAGAGTTAAAATAAATCTCTGTGTTTCAGTGATGAAGGTGTGTGACTGTAAAAGTCAACTGATGGTGAAATGCTGTATTTTTAGAGCAGAAGGTTAAGGCCATTTAAAATCTGAGTATGAAGTCATATTTTATATATTTTCAAGAAAAAAAAAAGATTTGACTCTCTAAATGTTCTCTAAATACTCTCAATTTTGTTTTAAATATCATGACTTCACGTTAAATTTTTGCAATTTTATCCTCAAAATATTATTTTGAGAAAAATAACTTTGTTCTAAAATTATTACGACTTTATTGTCATTTCAACTTTGATGTGAAAATAGTATGAGAGTATTTTACAAATACCACAGCTTTATCCTCAAAACATTATGTCTCTATTTTCAAAATGTTACTGTTTTGTTTAAAAATTATCCTGATTTTATTTTAAAAATTTGCAATTTTATCCTCAATATATTAAGTCGTTTTTTTAATAACTACAAGTATTATGACTTTATACTCAAAATATTACAGCTTTGTTCTAAAAAGAATTTGTGACTTTATTATCAAAATATTTTAACTGTACTCTAAAATATGACTTTATTTTACAAATATTTTAACTTTATCCTCAAAATATTACTGGATTAACGCTTAAAATATTTAACTTTTTTTTTCCAAAATTGAGCTTTTTGCTCATAAAATTATGACTTCAGCCTCAACATATTATCATAAGGCCGTTACTCCCAAAATATATATAAAACAAGATACACGTTGACAAGTTACAACTTAATTGTCAACATCTCTTACAGTGGTCTTTGTATATTTGACTCGTTTCATGTTCAGTGCCCAACCTTTTACCTTTAACCTTGACTTTTGTGTTAAAGACAATTTTAATCCACATTTAATCCATCCAGCTGACACTGGGCGAGAGGTGGGGTACATCCTAGACAGGGGTGCCGCCAGACTATCACAGAGCTGACACATAGAGACAGATTCACGCAATAATTCACGGCCAATTTAGAGTCACCAATTAACCTGCATGTCTTGACTGCGGGAGGAAGCTGGAGTACCCAGAGAAAACCCACGCTGACACAGGGAGAACATGCAAACTCTGCACAGAAGGGCTCCTCCACCCTATGTTTTGATCCAGGAAGCCTTTTGCTGTGAGGTGACAATGCTAACCACTGCATGACCATGCCGCCCGATTTGTACTGCTACTAAAGTAAAAAAAAAAACTGACTTTTAAATGCATGTAAACAGCTTAGTCCGACTGAAATTGGACTATCCGTAGCTTGACTAACACACCTAGATAATTCGATTGAAAATCGAACTATTGCTGCATTTATCCACTTAGTCCAACTGGAGTCGGAGTTCTGCGCATGCACCACTTTTTCTTTCGCAGGCTTTCATCTGGAAGAAGGAGGAGATGACGTAGCAGAAGTTCACTCCCGGAAAAACAAACAAACAAACACCATGGCGACTGAGAAGCAGAAGACGCACTTCTGGACGGACGAGGAAACTACATTCAAGCTCCACCATCGTCAGTCATCGTTAGCTTCCTCTTCGGGTCAACCGGAACTAGTTCAATACACACTATATCAAAAAGGACACAGCGCCGCCTATCGAGGTGGAGTCAGACGTACTTGGTCAGAAATTTGATTTTCTCTTCTGCATGTATACTCAGACAAGACAAGAAGTCCGACTTGACTGATTAGCCGAGCTATGAGCTTAGCTCAACTACTGCATGCGTGCAAACGTCCTGAGTGTTTTGTGTGTATACGTGTTGTTTGTCTTTTTGCTTTTTGCTTATGTGATAAAGTGAATAGATGCTGTTGTTTTAAGATGTTTTTGGTTTTATCATACCATTTTTTTTACTCTAACTAATGTCTGAAATAACCTGAGCAAACTGCACTGATGTTTTTAATGTTGTGAATATTTTAAGGGTCCAGGTGGGAGCATCTTCACAAAACAAGAACAAGAACAAAATGGTAAAAAGGTTAAAAGCAGAACAAACAGTAAAGTTTAAACATTAACCCAGACCCCTCAAACATCCACAGAACAGTCTGTTCTCTGCTGGAGGTGTAAACCAGTCCGTCCGTCCATCAGTAATATTTCATAAAGTACTTCAGTTCACCTATATCGCCATAGCAACCTCAGCCCGTTTTTAATTGGAGCCTGAGGCCAGTCTGCATCCCTTTCATCTTACAGACACACACTAAAAGACACACTGTGAGCATCTCTGCTCACTGAGGCACTTACAGATACACTCTCCCTCAGTTATTAACACTAACACTCACTCACTCACACAGACACACACACACACACACACTGCTCTGAGGCGTCGTCTCCCGATAGGATGGAGCGATGTGGTGTCAGTCATCACTCTTCAAGTTAGAGGTTCAAATCTGGTTCATGGGTGTCAGTCACTTTGTCTCTGTTACGATCACTTCCTCACTGTTAGCCCTTTTCCCACTGCAGGTTCAGGTTCACCATCTTTCAACAGTCACACACCCTTATGAACATCGAAACAGGTTTTAAGATGAGATATAACTTTATTTATCCCCAGGGAAATTGTTGTGCAGCAGCTGAAGTACAAAATGGGAACGAGTGCAAAAATACATGAGGCTTCAGCAGTCTGAGTTAGTTAAACTCAGCGTATAACCTCCAAAGTTACAGCACTTTAAGTGCAAAATTCTCCTCTTTGTGTTTCCCTTGACAGCACCATACTTATCAAATATTCTAGGATTGTAACACTGAATAAAACTCCACACCAGCCAGTGTTACTTCCTGTTTACTGTCATGGACTTTCAACACCCAGATACGACGTGCAAGGTACCGTGGGTGTGTTGGTTGTTGACGTTCTGGGACAGTGTGTCAAGTTCTGCCTGTTACATGCATTGTTTTCTTTCAAAATAAACTTCCATTTTCACAGGAAATTTAAAGTTTACATAGAGTGTCTTTCAAAATAAATGCACTACATCTGTAAAACACTGCAAATTGACTTTTTTTTCCTTCAACAACCAACACGTGGTTTGGTTTAGGAAAAAAAGGACAGGATTTGGCTTTAGAATCTTATGGGATGTGAACACCAATGTCCCAGGTGAAAGTCAGTGTTTGTTGTATCAATCCACCACCCCTCCCACCCGCCCTACTCAGACTTTCCCCGCCTTAGCTTCCATTCTCGTCCTGCCGCGTTTCTCACTGATGCCACCAGCCACTGCTCAACATTTATATTTGGGTCAGTCCCATGTCCCAGGGCAGCCATTTTGAATGTTTGTAGCACTCTTCCAAAGCTCCAGCTAGAGTATTTGCAAACAGAGTGCTGCAGGATGAGTCAGAAAACCCAAAATGAGTTAATGTGTTAGCGTTTGGTTACTACTAATTGGCTGCAATGCCCAGTGCACTTCCTGGGGACCTGGGCTTAATAGTGGTACTGCAGTTTCCAGGGTCTGCCACATGATGCCCTGCGACCTAAAATGTAAACTTACATACTTAACGTAACGCGACAACATACCGTAGAATGACTCAAAGTTGCCTTGGTTTTACAGGGGACACAAACACTGTTGTGGGTTTGTTTGACCCATCCACCGCTCCAACCTGCCTTCTTATGTGGCCTTTCATTCTTTGTATTATTTCCTTCTTTACTCACATCAGTGCATCCATCGATCCACCTCGACTGACTCCGAACTCTCTCTGGGTGTCTGAGCTTCTCCCCATATCTCTAATATAGACCCCAGGCTCTCCAAGGGGGAACTCATTTTGCGTGTTTGTATCTTGGATCTTATTCTTCTGGTACCCACTCAACACTCAGGCACCATAGGTGAGGGTTGGAACAAAGACCAACACGTTAATTAAAAGCTTTCCTTTAAGGCTCAGCTCCCTCTTTGCCATGATGGTCTGTCACAACGCCCACCTGCATTGCTGTCAATACCGATCAATGAAAGTTAATTTGGTAATACATGAAAAGCAGAGTCTGTAGGAGGTGAAAGCTTTTGTCAGTGTCATACTCAAGAGCGTAAGGCTTTGGCTTTTTTCCTGGAAACACGACAGATATATGCTGAAAATAATTTGAAGAGATCTGTTTTATTTTAAAGTTAAAAAAAGACCTTAGTGAAGCCAGCTGAATTTGGGTTAGGTTAAGTGATCAAACCACATTACTCAAACTGTGCCTCATATTTTTTAAAAATCTGGAGCTCTAAATTGTTGAAAGGCAACATCTTCCCTTTATGAAGGATGGCTCTGTATATCGGCTAGAGGTGATAACGAGCCGCCCTACGGCGTGTTTCTGTGGAGTCAGCCGGCTCAGCTTCAAGTTGAACCTCTTTTGATAATGCTGAAAGGTGAAAAGGTCATTTTATTTTAGTATCCATTAACTGCTAACTCCACTCAGCCTGGAGAGATGGATGAGACATTTGTACTCTCAGCTCCGCACAGAGGCTTTTAAAAATGGTAGCCAAAACAGTAAAAGAGATGTATCTGAAAAATGGGGCAGTATATAAGTCCACTTATATGCAGTTATGACCCAGCTCTGAGGGGGGAAACATAAAACCAGATGGTTTGGTAAGATCAAGTTATTTATTGCTCGGATCGGTTGCAGGTAACTTAACAAAGGGGGGGAGACTTCAAAGGGAAAAGGGCCTGAGGTGCTGCTTTAATCAACTAAATAAATACAACCAAAAGAGGACTCCTCACTCGGAGTTTCAACAAGCTCCACTTGACCAAATAAAAACAACAAAAAATAAGAAATAAAACCACAAAGTCCAACTGACTCTTCGCTGAGTCCCTTAGTACTGTTATCAAGCCTGTCAAGCTTTCCACCTGCCATGTCAATAAGGCATTTTCAGCAACATGATCTCATCCCTGCTCCTGATACTCTGACATTTGGTCACTATAATGCCACCGGTGGCAGCCTTTTGCTGTCTATGTTGACGCAGAAGGAGCGAGCAGATGGTGATGCAGAAGGGGTCGGTTGTGAGGCACTTAGTGGACACAAGGTGCATGTTGCCGTGTTCCCAAAAGTTGAACTTTGTTTATATCAGGGCACAGCCAGAGTACCATGAAAAACAGATGCTAGGAGGCATATGTGCCAGCCCCAACTAAACCTGCATGTAACATGATGCTATCACTGACAACAAGGCATTTCAGAGTCCTGAGAGCCAGACCTGTAAGGTGCTGCTGGGATTTGAACCCAGGATCTCCTGTTTACAAGACAGGTGCTTTAACCAGCTAAGCCACAGCACCTGTACAGCCACCATTTCTTATGGATGAGATGCTTTTTGAAGATTCCTCTTTTCACATCAAAGTAAAACAACGAGACAATAAGTCAAAAACAAGCTGATATTATGAGCAGAAAAGAAATTGTTGCTTATAGTGAGGAGTTTAGACACAGTTTCAGAGCGAAGGCTTCAAACGTAAAGAAATACACCCAAGAGATTAAGAATGTCATGCTCCACCAACTTGGCATCTTTTTCAGTATAATATTTCATCTTGAAATCTTATTTCTCCTCATTACCCCAAAGAGGACTTTGAATCCCTGTCAAAGAAAACTCTCCTCATATCAAAGCAAAACAAGACAGCAAGTCGGATACTATACACTAAAACCACAAGCTGATATTTTAGGTTTAGTGCCATGTCATCAAATCAATGCTTTTCGTAGGAAGTTAAGGTACAACGTCAGTGTGAAGCTGTACAACAAGTGTGAGCAGAGGTGGACTGGCCATATGGTATAGCTGGCAGTTTCCTGGTGGGCCGATGTGCCTTTTGGGCTGACGCAACTTTTTTTTTGTCCGACCAGCCAATAATACAGGTTGTTTTTTTAATTGACACTGGGCTGTCCCCTATCACATTTTTAAACCTCTCTCCGTTTAAGCTCTGGGCCTTCATTAAACGCCATCTGCAATAAAAAGTGTGTAAAATGGATGATACAAAACACAAAGTCAATGCCAGTATATATCAGGTCATTATATATATCCAGCAGATTGCAGGTACAACATCTGACGTCTTAGGAACAGCTAAGATACTGCACAGAGCCCTCAAACTCCCAGGTCGCTGGTAGAGGACCTGAGCTTTAGGAAGACACAGCACCAGCCCCCATGGGAGGGGCGGTAAAAGGGGGGATTTTTTTTATATATATATTGTTATGATAGTGTTGCTGGTAGTTAAATGAATGTCTTGGAGATGTGGGTGTGATTTAGGCAGGTGGTAGGAGGTAGGGTCAGCATTGACGTCACACTTGAAGGTTGTTGGCATTGATTCATTAGCCGCACCTGGGGGGAGAACTAGGGGGGCCTTTGAGTTTGACGGGCACGCCATGAGACGAGACATTCTGAAGACAAAAGAGACTGAAAAGGTCTCGAATTATCCATGTAAATACACCTTTACTCTGAACAACCACGAAGAAGAGTAAGGTGGCCGACTGGCCCCAACAGAACTGCACTCAATGGGTGTCCAGCGGAGTCGCCTAGTCCAAGTGAGGGGTCGCAAGGAACAAGAACAATGGCCTGGCGGTGAGTCAACCACACACAACCCCTCCAGATAGGAATGGTCACACTCACCAAGGGACGTCAAGGTACATTTCTCACGTCTAATGCAATACGTAGGGAGAGGCACTAAGTCACGGGCCTGCTAGCCTACATACACACACACACACACACACATATATATGTATAGATATAGATATAAAGAGCCCTAGAACCCCTTTTATTAAAACACGTGTCTCCTCAGATGTCAAAAGAAACCAACACCTTTGTATCATACAATGCAGTGGTTCCCAACTGGTCCGGTCACAGGGTCCAGATTTCTCTTTTGTCATTAGTTTAAGGTCCAAACATTTCAATATATTTAGCATCCGACTTGCGTTTGGCCATGTCGTCAACCTAGTTTGTTGTCTCTGTCAAGTAGCTGTCCATTAGTCACTCACTCTACAGCAGGAAACAACAAACTTTTTTTTACAAACTTTACACACTTCCCCAGTTGGGAACCACTGTTATAATATATATGACTTATATTTGTGTGATCGATTGTGGTGGGCCGGTCTGGGCCAAAATGCCAGGGCCAACCTGACTCTGACACCCAAACCAAGAGAGATAAGATAACAGTAAGAGTCTCATGCTCCGCTAAGTGAATACATTTGGCGTCTTTTTCAATATAATTCTTCACCATTAATCTCTTCATTAGCTCAAAGGAGAAAATACCTTTTATTTTGTGGTTTGGTGCTGTGTCATGATGAGCAGAGAGGAAATTGTTGCCTGTAGTGAGAAGTTTAGTCACAGGCTTCAATGTGAACGCTTCAAAGAGAAAGATAAACACCCAGGAGATGACGGGAGTCATGTTCTACCAACTTGCCGTCTTCTTCAACATAGTTTTTCATCTTAAAATCAAGTTTCTCCTCATTACCGCAAAGAAGGCGTTGCTTTCTGATCCAGAGAATATGTGAATCTGTGGTTCAATCACTTCATTTGCTTAAAGACGGAAATACTTTTTGATATAGCAATGCTCTGATCCAGAGATGATGCAGAGAGGTGCTGCTGGGATTTGGGCCCAGGGCTTCCTGTTTAGAAGACTTTTCAACCAAATAAGCCACAGCACCTCCCTGAGAGCTTACAAACAAGAAGGCCTTCCTCACAGCAAACATTTGGTCATGGCAGGAAAACAGAGGCACACCTTTAATGAGGGTACTGTGTACAGGATCTTTAGCTTCATAGATGGTACTCCCTGGTCAGGTTTTCCAGTATATTCTACATAATCAGACTTTGTCAGAGATGATGTTTCAAGGTGCTGCTGGGATTTGAACCCAGGATCTCCTGTTTACAAGACAGGTGCTTTAACCAGCTAAGCCACAGCACCTGTATTTTTTAATGTATGAGATGCTTTTTGAAGCAAACTCTCGTCATATTAAAGCCGAACAAGAAAACTGCGAGTCAGATAGTTCACAAAAAAGAGATACAAGCTGATATTTTGGGTTTAGTGCCACATCATGATAAGTGGAAAAGAAATTGTTGCTTTCAGAGAGTAGTTTACACAGAGCACCTATACACCTGTTTCTTTTTTGGTGTATGAGATGCTTGTATGATGTATGAGAGTCAGCAGTGTAAGGTGCTGCTGGGATTTGAACCCAGGATCTCCTGTTTACAAGACAGGCGCTTTGACCAGCTAAGCCACAGCACCTGCACACTGCTTCAAGTTTTGATGTATGAGGTGCTTTTTAAGGGGAGTTCTCCTCATTTTAAAGTCGAACACCAGCACTGGAAGTTAGATATTTCACAAAAAAGAAAATACAAGCTGATTACACACTGACGGTGCCTCACTGTGTTTCACACCGATGTGATATTCAACAACTTCATGACCAGGCTGTTTCAACAATATCAGAGAGAGAGATATTGCAAAGGCAATAATGGCAAATTTTGTCGATAATAGCACTGAAAAATCAGAGAGAAGTAAAAAGGACTACAAGAGCATTTGAGACCTAAATGCACACTAATTTATAGGCAGACAATTGTGATCAAAGAGGACACTAAAATTGAGGGAAAAGCTCACTGGTCCCAATTTGAGCATCATCCTGTGACTTGACAATTCACGAAAAAGAAAAATATTAACTTGAGCAACAACGCTCTTGAACAGCAGGATAAGTCAATGTATTGTTTTAAACAAAGTTATGACGCCCTGTAACATCCAATATTCAATATATGTGTCAGCTCATTGCTAGCAAAACTAAATTATTCCACTTTTCTGTTCATTTAAAGCACAAACCGCCTCAAATGGTGCACAAGCTAAAGTTAAAACATAAGAAACTTTTAATAATATTCAACTGTCTTTGTTTGCTAACATGCTAAGCTAGCTAATTTTAGTTAGCATCGTACCTTGGAGCAAACAAAGGAGTTTTTTGTTTTCTCACATACTGATATTTTCAGAAGAAAGGAAATATATGTACCGGCTATTATTAGTTGTTTCTCATCACATGATAAGAGGTGCATGTTGCTGGGTTCCCAAAAGTTAAAGTTTGTTTATACCAGGGTGCAGCCAACGTACCCTGAAGACAGATCACCTCTGAAAGCAACCCTTGCGTGTCACGATGGAACATTAAATAAAGAGTGGTTTTTGGCCAAGCCTGACACATAGTAACTTGATCATGTCATCAACACAGTCATGGAAGCCAGGACTATGAGGTGCTGCTGGGATTTGAACCCAGGATCTCCTGTTTACAAGACAGGCGCTTTAACCAGCTAAGCCACAGCACCTGCGCATGTGTCCGTTTTTGATGGATGAGATGGATTTTAGGGGATCTCTCCTCATATCAAAGCCAAACAACAAGACGGAAAGTTGGAGATTTCAAAAATAAAAAAATACAAGCTGATATTTCAGGTTTGGTGCCATGGCATGATGAGTGGAGAATAAATTGTTGCTTTGGAGAGAAGTTTGGACACAGCTTACTTCTGATTACCTAAGAGTATCATGCTCCACCAACTTGGCATCTTTTTCAGCATATTTTTTCAACTGAAAACCAAATCCCTCATCATTAGATCAAAGACGACACTACTTTGAAACAAACTGTCCTCATATCAAAACAGACTGTCATACTCTACCATCTGGGTAAATTTGGTGCGTTTTTCCACATCCTTTGTCTGTGACCTTTTTTCTTATTCAGGGTCACCTACAGGTCAATGTCGCTGATCCCAACTGACATTGGGCCAAATGCAATGGTACACCGGTTCTGTAATCGGGAGCTTAGGTATCAAGGTGCTACTGGGATTTGAACCCAGGATCTCCTGTTTACAAGACAGGTGCTTTAACCAGCTAAGCCACAGCACCTGTGTTTTTCAATGTATGAGATGCTTTTTGAAGCAAACTCTTGTCATATCAAAGCAGAACAAAAAGACTGCATGGCAGATTTTTCCCAAAAAACAAAATACAAGCTGATATTTTAGGTTTAGTGCCATGTCATGATGAGTGGGGAAGAAATTGTTGCTTTAGTGAGAAGTTTAAACACAGCTTCAGTGCCTCTTTTTTCTTCGTTTCTATGCCTCTCTGCTAGCGATAGCCATAGCTGGAGGCGTTATGTTCTTGTGTTGTCCGTCCGCCCGTCTGTCCATCTCATTATCGTGAATGCAACATTTAAAAAAACGCCTGAAGGAAATTCCTTCAAATTTGGCCCAAACATGCACTGATAAGAATTTGATGGTCAAATGTCAAGGTCACTGAGAGCTCGTCCATTGCTTTCTGGTGAACCTGACATCTCAAGAACAGCTTATTCAATGAAGGAAACCATAGCAAGCCATAGACAATGACTCAAGCTGCTGCTGGGATTTGAACCCAGGATCTCCTGTTTACAAGACAGGCGCTTTGACCAGCTAAGCCACAGCACCTGCACAACTGGAGACAGGTTTTGAAAAATAAAAGACACAGCTTCAGTATGAAGACTTGAAACATAAACGTATACACCTAAAGCCCTGTTCGCACATAACTACAACTACCTTTGGACCTCTGGTCATTTGTAATAATTGCAGAGGTCATCTGTGATGCTCATCCTGTGCGATTCTGCCAGGTCCATAATTTGTGGAGTACAAATTCCACCGCAGCCGTGCCAGGAGCAGGCAACATAGATTTTTGTCCATCTTTGTGAGACGGTGGCTTCAAAAGGTGGGTTGAATTGGGCCAGGTCACCATTAATCAATTAAAGGCAGGAGACTGAATGAAATCTTTTGCACAGCCACAGCAATGCTTTGGGTTGCATTCACAGCGAGTGGAAAGCAATTCGGAGACCTCCAACGGGTGTGGAACAGTAATTGGACAACTAGTTTCTAAACCCCTGGTAATACTAGTCCCTTGGAATACACCAGCTGGATAAATCTGGCATCTTTTTTAGGATAATCCTGCTAATGATGATGTATTAAGGCGCTGCTGTGATTTGAACCCAGGATCTCCTGTTTATAAAACAGGTGCTTTGACCAGCTAAGCCACAGCACCTGGATGAGTAGAAAAGAGTTCTGATTGATGAGCTGCTTTTTGAAATTAACTCTCCTCATATCAGAGTGAAACCGGACAGCAAGTTAGACAGTTCACAAAATAGAAACACAAGTTAGCACAACAACAACTTTCAAGCATTGTAACGCCTTGTTTCCACTTACGTATGGGTACAGAGAAGAGTCAACTTGAAGTCCATTCATTCCTGTGGGAATCTCTGTGATATCGATATCTGCAAAACTGCTCCTTTCTGTGTGGTAATATTTCGGTCTGGAATTTGCCTTAAGTATGTTAAAAAAATTGAACTTTTGTGGTGGAAACCGTATGACAGTGTGCTTAGCTTAGCTTAACTCAGAAATTATTGTCAGTGAGAAGTTCAGGCAGAGCTTCAGTGAGAAGGTATACACCCAATCAATAAAAAAATAATATTAAGAGTCTCATGTTCCATCAACTCTGGAATTTGGCATCTTCTTCATTATAATCCATCCATTCATCTTCTGTGACCACTTAACCTATTCAGGGCCACAGAGGGCTGAAGCCTATTCTAGGCGACACTGGGCGAGAGGCGGGATAAGGCTCATTTATACTGTAGGTAGATAGATACAGCCAACAGATGGCGCTAGAGGGTAGACCCAAAAGTTCTACACAATGACAGACAAGGCGATGGTGGAGGAGGCTGTTATAATGTGCCTTTAAATGGAGGCAGAGTTGTAGATGTTGACAAGAATTCTTTTCTTATTTCATATTACCAAACGTTGTGTTCCGCCATTATTTAAATTTCTTTGTCATCTCCTACGGTTGTATCTCGCTTGAACTACGCTACACTGCCTCCACAGTTTCTAGTGGTACTGCTCCATTTTGTCTGTATCCATAAGCTTTCAGAAAACGTGCACAAATACAGCCAAAATGACTGCAGAGTACAGACAGAAAGCTCCGTCCATCTCTGTCTCCGTATCTAACATTGATGCCTCGTTTCCATTTACCTGTGTGACTGGTGTCCGTAAATACGTAAATATGCAGATGATGCCTCTAGTGTCCAATGCAAGGAAGTGCATTTCTTACGGATGGATAGGAACCACCTCAAGGGTTCAATTTTGGGGAGGGGAGGAGTTTCGGCATGTCGGATATCTAAGAGATTCCCATAGGAATGAATGGACAGCAAGTAGTTTCATCCATGTACACATACGTAAGTGGAAACAAGGTGCACTCAGCATCATGTTTCATCATTTCTTTATGTGCTCAACAAATTAAACATTTCTTTATATGAATGCTCATGCGATCTAGAGACAATTTAGAGAGGTGCTGCTGGGATTTGAACCCAGGATCTCCTGTTTACAAGACAGGCGCTTTAACCAGCTAAGCCACAGCACCTGCACAAGAGTAAAAAAACAAAATAGCAGAAAAACAATTAATTTTGGTAAAGTTTCTGCATTTAAGTGAGCCAGCCTCGTGAGCGAGCACACACCATACACGGCCCTGGCAACTGGCCATAATTAATGTTATTATTACACCTGTGTGAAACAGAGTACTGTAAAGAAGGCCTGTGGGGGAGATGTTCCTCTCTCCTCTTCTCAAATCAAAGCAACAACTGCAATACCTGCAGGTGCTGAGAAGAAAAAAATGTTTCCACAACCTCTGCATATTTCATCACATGCACTTTGAGACCTGCCAAAAAACAGTCAGCTCACAGATTATGTCCATAAATGTGCTGTTCGGAGGATTTCGAGCTGAGTTACGCTAATGTTTGCAGCTTTGTCCTGCTCGTTATAGCACTCAAAGGCATTACTGTCAAAGACATAAAAAGCTGAAATAAAAACAACGATAAAGCAAAATGTAACCTTTATGTTGGCTTTAAGTAGCTTATGTTCTTATAGAAGCCTCTGAACGAGGTTAAGCTACATTTTTCATTATAATACCATAAAAGTAAATAAGAACAATGTTGTTTCTTTATCTCAGTGTTTTCTATGTGGATCATCAGCTGGAGAGGATGCTAGCGTTTTACCTGGGACCTGTTAGCTTTAGCCTCAGTCTGTTTGCATGACAAGTGTTTATTCAAAGTCACAGCGAAAGAGCAGGAGGTGCGTTTTTATCTTCAGTAAAGTAGCATATGTGAATATGTAAACATGTGGTCACTACAGAGTGGTTCGGATCTGTAGAGCACTGGTGACACACACCTCCCTCACCCATGTTGTTAGATCAGGAGGAAGAGGATGAGACAGAAACTGATAGACACACACAGATCTGACTCATGAATATTGCTCTGCAGCTACTACGACCCTCAAACTAACAGTCAAGTGAGGTTTTATATGATGGTTTGGCTTGATTGGGTAAATTATACATACTATATACTATAATTTGCATTTCATTTTGCTCTGTATCTTTGAGGGGTTTTTTCTCTCTAAGCTGCTGTAACAGTAAAATGTCCCATCAGGACTAATGAAGTACTGTCTGTATCTATACTGTACATGCCCCCAGAGTGCAGGATGACTAATTTAAAATATCTATTTAAGGAACATTCCTTAAATTGTATTTAAGGGATGAGACAACATGGCCTTTTAGTTAAAAAATATATATATATTGGCATATAAATGGCACATATTAAGAGTTAACTGAACTATTGACAAAAGACCACAGGACTAGGATGTGTGAAATGTATTATTTATTTTCTGTGGCTCTTGTTTAGTCAGAGTTAAGGCATTATAGTGACTCTTTAGGGAGCTCGGTCTCACTCCAAAGTCATCAAAATCCTTCCCCTGTAGCCTAAGAAACCAACCAAAAAAAGCATCTTTTAACATCAGCATGATGCATGGCTGATTGCTGTTATCGTTTAATGGTGCTCAGCAGTGTCAGGGGGAAACGTGGCGGGACAAGGACAGAAATTAAGGTGGCAAAAGTCCAACTGGGGCAGGTGTGAGTGGTGGTGGATGGCTCCAACACACACCAACTTTCATCCAAGAGAGTGATCTTCATGTCCCGTAAGATTCTAAAGTCAAACCCTGTTCTTTTTTTCCCAAACCTAACCACATGTTCGTGCTGCCTAAACCCAGCCATGTGTGCTTCTTGTTGGGGGAAAAAGAACTTCAATTCGTGTTGTTGTACCAACATAGTGTGTTTATTTTGAAAGAGACTGTATGTTACATTTCCTGTGAAAATGGAGGTGTATCTTGAAAGAAGACAATGCATGTAACAGGTTGAAGTTGACACGGCGTCCCGGAACGTCAACAACCAACACACCCAGGGTACCTTGCATGTTGTATCTGGACGTGGAAAGTCCATGACCCAGCTTGAATATGTGGCGAGGTCGGAGTGAGAATGTGTTGCTTCAGGAAATACACTTTTACCTTCATGCAAGGCCGATATCAATCTAATGTCTGTGTTTAAGTACTGAGGTGAAGACGAGATGTGGGTTATCTTAGCTTAGCATAAACCAGTGTTTCTAAAATGGTGTAATGTGGCACTCTGGTGTGCCGTGATGCCAATCCAGGTGTGCCATGGGATTTTGTGCTAACCATACATTATTATAGCAATATTCAACTGGGCCTGCACAAAAATTTATAAATAAATTTTTAACTGACTGTGTCAGTATGTTGTGCGCATCCATTTCCTAATAAAGAGGTAAACTCTAGTTAAAAAATGTTATTTAATTGAATTTAATTTAAAAAAAACCTTCACGGGGAACCTATTTGTCGCCATTCACGCGTAGGAATTATAAGTGTGTGACACATCAAAAGCCCTGATTGGCAGCCAGTGTGAGGGATGATAATATTTAAAAGGAGAAAGCCATGAGTGGGACAATGGATCACTTTATTGTACAGAGCAAATTACAACAAAGCACCAGTGAAGACGACCTACCACCAAAAGACAAGAGAAAAAAAGCAGTCATGTTGTCTCATGTTGTGATGAGAGTGTTAACACACGCTGTAGATTTTGGCTCACCCTTTGGTGTGTCTTGGGCACAAGAAGGTTGAAAACCACTGGTCTAAACACTGGAAGCAGGAGGAAACAGCTAGCCTGGTCCTCTCCAGTGTTTAAAACACACCTACTAGCACCTACAGAGCTCACACATTAACACTTTGTATCCTGTTTGTACATTTTGTACCCAATTAAAAATGTAAAAAAGAGATTGTGGTTCTGTGGCGACGTCTAGACTGCAGAAAATTTCCTGCACTTCGCCTGGCCATTGTTCGTCAAGAAATAGTTCTGGCACGTAACTCCCGACAACTTCATAACATTTTGGTCACTCCCTGATTTATTACACAAAGCTGTTATATGAATAAATAATTATACAGTATATATTCTGACAATAATGTTGAGAAACTGCAATTATGAAGAGAAGAAATTAAACTGTGGTTTTCTATGTAGCTATAAATTATTCAGACACACACACGTCTGGCCTGAGGCTTGAGGGACTCAGGTGAACCACATAGCTTATTAACCCTCCAACACACACACATACGCACACACACACACACACACACACACACACACACACACACACACACACACACAGACCTTTAACAAGACAAAGGGAGGCTCCATCTTTTGACAGGCGAAGTGAACAGGAGGGTGTTGGACTCCATCTTTGTTCTGTCTCAAACCAGTGGAGCATGAAGCATCATGGGACATAAAAGGGGGAGGGGCTTTCATGTCAGATTTCCCCCTTTAATTCAGTCAATCAATGTGCTACTTGTACCCGGGCACGGTTCATCAATCCATGCCAAGGGTCCAGTTGAAAAGGTGGTCTGGAGTACGGTTCATGTGTACTCGGGTACGGTTCACATCAGGTGTTAAAACCAGCTGTTCCAAAACACGAAAGTGGACGACTATTTAACCTAAGTCGCACCCAGAGAGTAGAGTTACAGTGCTTTTTTCATTATACATGCCCGCAGGACACACTGATGTCATCCTCTGAACTGCACAGCTATGGGTGATAAAGTAGGAAGGCAGGCGCGAGGGTCGTCCTTGACATTATCTTCAGAATATAACTGTAGTAGGCATAATGTGAAGGTCGACTTCATTGTAAAGGCTTGGGATCTTGTGATTCACGTGCCTTTCTATACTGTAGCACAGCCTAAAGAAATGTCATGTGGATAGAGATGCAAGTGCAATTTTACTAACTTTAGAAATACTGTTCTTTAAATCCATCTCCTACTGTACCAGTAATTTGGCTTTTCGCTGACCCCGCCCCTTTGTGATGGTCCGACAAGCTGTTGGAGTCAGCATGGAGCCCACACTGTAACTAACTGCACTCCCTGAAGAAATATGATCATATTTTTGGAGAAATGAAACAGTGATTCCAGAGAGCAGCAGACAGAGGGGTCTACAGTCTGTGTTTGAAGGATATATCCAGGATGTCAAACTGACTCAGCAGCAACAACAGGTTAAAAAGACAAAGATAGTTAGAAGCTAAAGCCCAACTATAGGCTACAGATCACAGTGTAAAAGTGAACCACCACATCACTGCTGATCAACACAGAAGACAATGAATATAAAGGGAAACTTCACTGATATTGAACCAGCTGTGTGGCATCACAGTGTGTGCAGATGAACGGTGTTTGTCTAGCTAGCTAATATGGAGTTAGATTAGTCTCAATATTAATAAATGCACACAGAAGGATTCACAAATGCATGTTAAGATTTATATATAAATGACTCTCTCCACACAAATATTTTCAATGCACACACATATATTTGGCATTTTATATAAATGTAAAAAAAATCCACAAATAACCAAAAAAGTTTCACAAATGTATTTCTGATGCACACACAAATATTTATTGTTTTAAATATATGCAATTTTCATCAAAACATTTGTGGATGTTGATACATTCATATACAAATGCTTTTATTTTGTGAACCTCAGCGCATTCGTGTGTGAATCTTTTTGAGACTCCCCTGACGTCACCCGATCCACAAATGCATTTTTTCTACCAAGGGGATATAGGTAGCCAATCAGATGTCTCCTTCCTCTTCAGCCAATCACATGAGCGTCTCGCTACCACCCCCACGTGGGGTATGTTTTAACGTCGTAGTGTCAGAGGGTGGCAGTAATGCACAACTACATTGTTTGCCGACCGCCAAATTAATAAGGACGAGAAGAAGAAGAAGCAGCAGCAGAAAGCGGTCAATGCAGAGCCCCGGGTCAATGGTCCGTTATCCGGTAATTACCGGACTTTGACCGGTAAAATCTGCCGAAGTCCGACATTTTTTAACACCGCCGGTCCAAATGTCCGGTGAAAATATTCCCTCCAAGCACAATTTGAATTAAACATGTCAAAGGATTTTTTCATTTTGTTTATCTAGAGTTTTTATTGCATATATATTTCAATAGCGAACTGACTTTTTTATTTCAAGTTGGCAGCACGCCGCGTTATTAACACTAGGACCGCCAACATTCTAGCAGCGGTCAGCGGTCAGCTCTTGACCAGGGTTTCCCCTAGAAAAAATTGGCACCGGACAACCTGATCGGCTTTCCGACGTGTTGATCGTGCCCTTGTTCATTTGTTTGTTGGGTCCTCTTTTCATGTTATTTTCTGCAGTTATTTTTGCATTTGTTCGTGCCCATAGCTAGCCTGTCGGGTTTAAGTGTTTTTGCTTTGTGTATTAATCTGTATTGTAACAATAACCTCAAGCTGTACATCCTTCATCCATTCATCCATTCGTATATGTCCGTGTGTGTGTGTGTTTCTCAGTGAAACGAATTTCCCGAGTTGCAGAGAGGAGGGGAGCAGCAGCATCAAAATAATTTTAAAAATCCTCTCATTATTTCGGTTTTTATGTCTTTTCTTCTGCAATATTTTATAAAAATTCACTATATAGTCAACAATATAGCAGACTAAAAGTTATATACTATTTGTTATTTAAGAGTGTACTACGAGTGCTAATTGTCATTATCAATGGAGACGTGAAGCAGCGAAAAAAATGCGCACGGTAAAAAAAATTAAATACATTTTAAAAAGCTGACTTGTATATTGACATGAGGCGTTGAAAGGTTTGCTGATCCTCTTGACTGTGACATTTTGTTCATTAAATTTAATTGCTGGTACGTTTATCTAAAAAAAAACAACAACTTCTTGATGTGCTTCTGAGCAAAAACAATCGAATTGTGTGTGACGGTCTGGCTGACCGCTGCTAGAATGTTGGCGGTCCTAGTGTTAATAACGCGGCGTGCTGCCAACTTGAAATAAAAAAGTCAGTTCGCTATTGAAATATATATGCAATAAAAACTCTAGATAAACAAAATGAAAAAATCCTTTGACATGTTTAATTCAAATTGTGCTTGGAGGGAATATTTTCACCGGACATTTGGACCGGCGGTGTTAAAAAATGTCGGACTTCGGCAGATTTTACCGGTCAAAGTCCGGTAATTACCGGATAACGGACCATTGACCCGGGGCTCTGCATTGACCGCTTTCTGCTGCTGCTTCTTCTTCTTCTCGTCCTTATTAATTTGGCGGTCGGCAAACAATGTAGTTGTGCATTACTGCCACCCTCTGACACTACGACGTTAAAACATACCCCACATGGGGGTGGTAGCGGGACGCTCATGTGATTGGCTGAAGAGGAAGGAGACATCTGATTGGCTACCTATATCCCCTTGGTAGAAAAAATGCATTTGTGGATCGGGTCACGTCAGGGGAGTCTCAAAAAGATTCACACACGAATGCGCAGAGGTTCACAAAATAAAAGCATCTGTATATGAATGTATCAACATCCACAAATGTTTTGATGAAAACTGCATATATTTAAAACAATAAATATTTGTGTGTGCATCAGAAATACATTTGTGAAACTTTTTTGGTTATTTGTGGATTTTTTTTACATTTATATAAAATGCCAAATATATGTGTGTGCATTGAAAATATTTGTGTGGAGAGAGTCATTTATATATAAATCTTAACATGCATTTGTGAATCCTTCTGTGTGCATTTATTAATATTGAGACTAATCTAACTCCATAAGCTAACCCTACACTTTTCAGGGTTTGATTTTGGTTTTGGAACAGGGAAGAAACGTATATCTTTTCCCAACCTCTCCAGGTAACGAGTATCATTAATACACGACGTGCCAAATGCTTTTGCCACAGTTTGACCAACCTGGCGTCCATATTTTCCATCCACATGATTCAGATGCTGCGTTTGCCACTTCACACAGGTGAGAAAACAAAGCACTGACCCTGGGGAATCCACTCATGGCACTGCTTCAACAGTGCGAGAGCCTGACTATAGCTGACCAGAGCTCTGACATGTCAGAAATGTATCCGAAATGTCGGACGGCCAGTTGGAAGCAGTTTATTGGGGCCATGATCAGCACTGAACAGCAAATGATGCCCAACAAAGCTGAAATTCAGACCTATTTTTCAGTGAATCATGCAGCTCAAAAAATTAAGTCAAAAACAGGCTGAAATCGTACAATGTATGCCCAGATTATTGTGAGAGCTGAGCAGCAGGGGAGCGAGGGGGAGGGCAATTACTCTCAGTACAAATAGTACCTAATATGAAAACAACCTATTTCCTGGAGGCGGTTTGTACAATTGAACACCCAGTTCAAAACTGAACTCACAAAATCAGTATCAGTAGAAAATAATCATTCAGCTCTATTTCCCAGCGCTGATTTGCATTTCCTCTTCAGAAAATCAGCCATTTCACCGGTGTATGACTTGTTTTTCTGTCCGTGTGATGTGCCCAGTTTGTACTCCTGTAGCCGATGTGGTTTCACTTACAAAAAGACAAATGAAGGAGAGGAGAGGAGGAAAAAAAGTCTTCAGAGAGACGGGGAGAAGAATGAAGAGGAGAGAAGAAGAGAAAAGGAGGTTTCACCTTGTTCTCCCAGAAGAAGAAGACAGATGAGGAGTGTGGGGGTGCTGACTTAATGAGAGGACACACACACACACACACACTGACACTGACACAGCACAATTGCAACCAGCTGCTGCTGTTTATCCAGCCACAAGCAGTACAGCTGCGTTGTCACGGCAACGAGGCAACGCTCGGGGCAGCGGGCAAAAGCAGCGATCACAAGGTCAACAAGGAGTGTGTATGTGCGTGTAATTGCGGGGACACTTATTATGAAAAGATGAGTGTGAGGAATCTTCTGACCTCCTTCATGGTGAACCAAAATAAAACAAAATACCATCATAAAACTACAAAGTCAGTTTCATACACCACCCAACAAGGCAGTGACGCTCCTCCAGTGTAGGAAACATTTCAAAAAATACATCAAAACGATTTAAACTTTGACCGAGTTTGACTTTTTTGGCAGCTCTGACTCTCTTGCGTGCAGTTTAACTCTGAGCTCAACTATTGTACTGTGAAAGTTTCCCAACCCTCATAAAGCAGCTGCTGTTTGTGTTCATTATTTTAGTATGAGTTTCTTTCTGGGGAGTAATTGATGATTTGATGCTCGTCCAAATATTTCCATTAGTGCTGGTCACATTTGGTGGTGGACATATTTTCAGGGATCTAAAACCTTTTATTCTGGGACCAAGTTTTGGTGTCATTCACCTCGGATCAAAGGTCCCAGTTATAATATTCTTTTTCATATCTGATACACATCAATTTGCACTAATCTACATACATGAATCTCCATTAGGGAGATGGACGCTAATTGCAGCCATCTTGGTTTTCCTGCCTCTGTGGCACATTTACTGTCCGGTTCATGCTGTTTCCAAACTCTCTGTGCTTTACCTGCTCAGCAGCTAACAGCAGACAGACACATTTAGAGACTAGCTGGTGAACATAGTGAAACATTTAGCAGGTAAAGAGACAGATGTTTTTCTCAGGAGTTGGAGGAGACCAAAAACAGAGCTACAGGAGAGTGAGTACGGATTTACATCAATCAGGTGGGCACAAACATGACTCTTGAGCCCAGTTGAGATCAAAGATTTGCAACGAGACGAAACCATTTTAGAATGTTGCAGAGAAAAGTTGTGGCGGCGGGAACTGGCCGGTCTAATCTCGACTCGACTCTACTCTCGCTGGCCGCTGGTTTTAGAACGTAAAGCGCATCACCTGTTTCAACAGCTGATCAGGTTGAAGTGAAGTCTGCTGGTCAAGTCTCTTGCTGCAGCAGGTGCTACGTCCCCACTGAGCCCTCTGCTTCCATCCTCATGATGTGCCGGTGTCAGATGGTGGGTCACTGCTGCTGCTCGCTGTATGCTAGCCCCGATGATTAAAGCTACTTTCACACTGGTGTGCAGTAACCGCCCCAAAAACTGCCCAGCTGTTGCCACAATGGTGAACAGCTACGATGCCAGGCAGGTGTTTTGTTGACCACTGGCAGAAGTGCAAGCTGTGGCGAGACATTGGAAGTCAATTACCAGAGATTTCCACCAGTGGCGGCTGCTGGTCTTTCAAACAGGGGAAGCTCACTTTAAGTTTACATCATGAAATTTGTCTGTAGCGAGGCAGTAACTTACAAAAAGAACATTTAATTGAAGCCGTTTTTCAACCACACTCATGTCATAGAACCACAGCAAAACACACCTCAAAGATTTTCAGATGGGTTCAAACACCTGAACGGCACTCTTGCAAATATCCACATGGGACTGAGCTCGAAATGTGATGATGCCAGTCACAAAGGGGTTCAGCCCTTTAGACAATTCCTCCAATCATCATGCATACACTGAGCGTCCTCTCCCGCCCACCGCTCCATTAGGTCCCACGGAAGCTAAGCCTCCCTGGAAGTGATGAATATTTTGTCACATTTATCCAATGAGAGTCTCGCTTTGCTGCATGAAAAACACCTGCTCAGTGCTGTCTCATAGGGATGCTTGGAGGCTCTACGTCCACCGTGCTGACACGAGAATGTATGACAGGGAGGTCGTGTTTGAAAACTGGTGATAACAGCCAGTCAGGATGTTAAACGCATCCTAGTGCACGTTTAATACAATGTAAATTCTTATTTTAATGTAAATTCAATAGTACATATTCGACCATTTCTTCTATGACATTTTAGGGGAAGTTCAGCCTCCCTTGTTGTCTCAGAGCAATCGCCCCTGATTTCCACATATATTTGGACGGTTTACCAGTCGTCCTAAGTTTGGTGGAAACATTATCAGCAGGCCAGTTTTTCTTCTGGCTGTCTCTTAATGTTGCTGGCGCTGTGACTCTCGGTATTCAGACACTAACATTATCAGCTCCTCCATTTTGTCTTGTTTGTGCCTCTGTAATGCCCGCTTATTCAACACAGTGATCTCAGCACAGCAGAGCAAAATCTGTGCACAAGCATGCTCATACCTCTGCGGCCTTGGGTGTTACATATGGTGTTGGAAACCGCTTCTCCTCTGCTGCCTTTCCCCTCATTAAAAAAACTGAAGGCAGCAAATTATAGCCTATATCAACTGTTGCAACTTTAAGCATTTTATGTAACTATGACTGTTATTATTATTATTATTATTATTATTATTATTATTATTATTGTTATTATGTTAAGACTTACCCTTAACAAAATGCTTATAGTTAGATAATAACTAGAAGTGTCTTTCAGCTGTAGTTCCTCTTACAGCCACCAGATGATGTTATCAAGTATTGAAGTGAATGGAAAGTCTGACTTACTAGAAGCATATATATATATATATATATATATATACATATATAAATATATGTGTGTGTCTGAAAATACTAAAAACAGTACAAAAGACACACACATCTCAACATCCAATGGAGTGGGTGCTGGACAAAAGTAAGAAACATACACATTTTTCAAAAGTAGCTTTACATATTTATTTTTGTTATGAATATACAGGTGTGGCATGTCACTCGACTGGCTCAGGCAGCACTATGGGTATTAAAGATGACGACTTTCTCTCGTGTATCAGAAATCTGAGGAAGAGCCGTGTTGCTCAAAACGTCACTCTGCATTAAAACCCCTCTAAACAGGAGCTGCTTGGTGTGCGGACATGTGTGTACTTCACAGGTGCCAAAATGAAACATTTCTTTGTCTCTATTTTTGGACGAAGACGAAAGAAATCCAAAATTATGACATCTCATACACTACATCCATGTTTTTGTACAGTCTTTGGTTTCATCACACAAAACCTGTCATTGTCTTCTTCTTCTTCTTCTGCCGAACATTTTAATTCTGTTATTGTTTACGAATCGTAGCCTTCACCTGCGCTGCCAAACACAGAAACAGAAAAAGAAGAAGAAGGGGGGGCAGTGTTTGCTTCTATGTTTATAAAGTCATCTCTCCCACTCATTTTCTTTTTCTTCGTCTTCTCTAATTTGGGAGTGCAGGATGTGGTTTTCATAACAATGAGGAGTTATATTTCATTTCACTGCTGACTGAGGCACAAATACACACACAGATACACACACGCATCTTTACATTCAGACAGTGTACTCATACACAACATGCACGCACATGTGAGCAGCACACACACTCACAATAACACACACATGCATTAAAACACACAAAAGAACGTCCACATTCACTCACACAGAAGCCTGCTCATTACACATGCAGGTACACACACACACACACACACACACACACATACTAGTGTGTATTATATGTGTATTTCATATTATGCAAATGTTCAGCACTGGCTGAACACAAAGGCACACACACATACACACATACACACACACACACACGAGGAGGAGGAAGATGGAGAAAGAAGAAAATGGAAATGAGAAATGCTGCTGGATGAGTGACAGACGTGATTCAACTGCAGCTGAACTGTGGTTGTGACTCCACGCACTTTGAGGATATTTTTATAATCGCTATGATCATGTGCGCTGATTACATTTGTTTATCATCATTATTTAATCATTATTTTTGCCTTGAAGACGTGACGTGCATGAGACGAGCTTGGATTAAAGTGAAGAGGAGATGAATCTTAACCCCAAAATTCGTAAAGTGTTTGTACATATTCATTAGTATCCTGGTCCCCGTGTACATGACTCCAACAGTAATCAGGCTTTTCATCATCTGTGTGCAGTTGTGTCTTGATTTCTCACCATCTCATTTACTGAAGTACTTTACAAATGTACATTTCTGGCATACTTGTACTCCACTTGAATATTACCATTGTATGCTGCTTTATACTTACAGCCTACTACATCTCAGGGGGAAATATTGTACTTTTGATTTCTTGACAGTTAGGTACTTTTTCTATATAAAAACATATGACGTGCTTATATGATATGATGCAATACTTATATACAAAGTACACAACATTAAGATGTGCATACATGAAATAGTGATAAAAACAGTATAACATAATATTCTATAATTTTACAACACTCTGAGAGAAGCCCTCTGCATAATGACTACTTTGGATTCGTTAAGTCTGAGTTAAGGATCCCTTGAAATAAAATCTGTTGCACAAAACACCCATATCTTCTGCTTATGGTTTTCTTAAAACATTAAAGTAAGCATTTAAGGTTTTCTCCTCATCTTGGTGTTATACTTAAGGAATCCCTCAACCAAAAAAAGATCTTAACGACCATTCATTCATTCATTTACTGTAACCGCTTATCCTCTTGAGGGTCGCAGGTGTAGATACTACATAAACCTGATCATAACTGGGACACGAGAGCATGTGCCAGCTGACGTGAAACTAGAACTTCAGGTTCATTACCAGAAATATGAAAACTTCATCTGACTGACGTTTCCAACTATTATTTTGGAACACGATTAATAATGTCATTGTGGGCTACACATCAGGGTTAGTGCAGACATATCTGTACTAACAGCAGGATAGAGAAGACAAATTATTCACTGTACCTTAATAGTTTGTACAAATGGGCTGGACACAATATTAGTATGATGCAATATATATAATTAAACAACCCCTCAAACTACATCCTCCAAGATAACTATAAAATGTAATCATCTCTGCTTTAAAACAGTTTCAACAAAAGATTTTTTACAGACTGTTGAGCAAGGTGTACCTAATAAAGTGGCCACTGAGTGTATACTTCACATGTTAACACCATATTGAAAGTAGGACATTTGTGACTTTTGAAAATCCACCCATGGAGATGATGCTTCATTAGCAGCATAAATAAATGAAGGGAACATCTGGAGTTGGTGTCGCTTAGTGCGTTTATAAAAAATGGAAGTGTGCAGTATCTGTGACCTGAAATGTAAAAAATACTCCAAAATTATCCTTTAATATAAGTAAAATGTTTTACTGACATAATTATTACTTTATTGTTAACCTCACTGTGGTGTAAATGTAAAATGTAAATGTAACCTCTCAGTCAGGATTTCTGTTTGAGCTGGTGATGAATTGGTTCTTGTGAGGTAAGAAGTTAAAAAAAAAGTTTCTTAACATAACCTGAATCAATAATATATCTCCATGTGTTATATTATTCATGACCCTGCTCTCAGCGGTGATGACTCACATGCAGGAGGGAAACCGAAAGAGGGGAAATAATTAAACACATCTATCTATCCCAGCAAGAGCTTTTATTTTGTAACCACTTCCAGGATAAGGGGCAGTAATATTATCTGACATAAGACATCCACGAAAGGTTGTTACCATGTGCATGTAAAGTTTGAGGCTTCCCCTCCTCCTCTCCTCCTCTCCTCCTCTATCTGGTTCATCTGCTGAGCTGAAATAGAATTGACTTCCTGTTACAAGGTTAAATGAGTTTGATGTCAAATCTCTGCAGGGAGACAGAGAGGGAGGGAGGTAAAATGAATATGTTGACTGATGGGTCGACATCATCACGCTGTGTGTGTGTGAGTGTGTTTTGCATCCGTAATTTGCAAACATCCAGAAGCCTTGAACAGTCAGACATCTTATGAGCTCTTGTGCGTTCTCTTATGAGTTCTCAGTCTGTTGTTTACGTCTGGAAAGAATCAAGTGGAAATCAAGTCAGGCTGTTTATGTCTGGAAAAAGGCAACAGGTCAGAAGCCAGTCACCAGAATAGATGTTGGCATTGTACGTTTCTGTAAACCACAGCTACGTTACATTTTACATTTTTATGTAGTGGACGCTTTTCAATGTGGTTAACATGTGGTTAGGGTTAGGCACAAAAACCTTATGCAAATATCATGTTTTGGCTTAAAAATACCCAGTTTTCATGGCACAATACTGGCAAGAAACACAGCAATGTCTTGGTAGAACACAATCACTTTCAGTGGCACTATTCTGCCAGAAAAGGCAGTGATGTCTCTGTTAGAAAAACAGCTGCTTTTGATGGCAGTATCCCAGGAGGAAATGCAGCAATGTCTGAGTAATACATCTGCTTTTCAAGGTACTATCCTGTAAGGAAATGCAGCGATGTCTCTGTAAAAAACAGGCACATTTCATGGCACTGTACCGTCAGGACATGCAGTGATGTCTTGGTAAAACACAATAGCTTTTCATGGCACTATCCCAGCAGAAAACAAAGCAATGTCTTGGTAACTTTCAAGGCACTGTCTGATCAGGAGCATGGTGATGTCTCTGTAAAACAATAGCTTTTCATACCACTATACCATTAGGAAATGCAGCGATGTCTTGGTAGAACTACAATTTCTTTTGGTGGCAATATCCTGTCAGGAAAGGCAGTGATATCTCTGTAAAAACCAGCCCCTTATTGTGGCACTATCCCAGTAGAAAATGCAGCAATGTCTCAGTAACACAATTGCTTTTTGTAGTACAATCTGTCAGGAAACGCAGCGATGTCTTAGTTAAAAACAACTGCTTTTCATGGCACTGTCCCAGCAGCAAATGCAGCAACATCTCTGTAAAAAACAGCTGCTTTTCGTGGCACTACCATGGCAGAAAATGCAGCAACGTCTCAGTAACACAACTGCTTTTCATAGTACTATCCATCAGGAAACGCAGCAATGTCTGTAAAAAAACAACTGCTTTTTGTGACACTACTACAAGCAGCAAATGCAGCAATGTCTCTGTAAAAACCAGCCACTTTTCATGGCACTACACCGGCAGACAACGCAGTGATATCCTAGTAAAACACAGCCCCTTTTCGTGGCACTATCCAAGCAGAAAATGCAAAAATGTCTCAGTAACACAGCTGCTTTTTGTGCTACTATCCCTTCAGGAAACGCAGCGATGTCTCTACAAAAAATACTTTGTCACTTTATGTGACACTCCCCTGCCAAAACATGCAGTGATGGCTTGGTAAAACACGATTACTTTTCATGGCACTACAGCAGAAAACCCAGTGATCTCTCGATTAAAAACAGCCACTAATTGTGGCACTATCCTGGCGGAAAACAAAGTGATATCTTGGTAAAAAAAAACGACTGCTTTTCGTGGCACTATCCCGACAAAAACCGCAGCGATGTCTTGGTAAATCACAGTTGCTTTTTGTGGCACTATCCCGGCAGACAATGCAGTGATATTTTGGTTAAAAACAGCCCCTTTTTGCGGCACTATCCTGGCATATAATGTAGTGATGTCTTGGTAAAACAGCCTCTTTTCATGAAACTATACTGTCAGGAAATGCAGTGATGTCATGGTTAAACAAAGCCGCTTTTCATGGCATGATAGTGGCATAAAATGCAGCTATGTCTTATTTAAACACAGCCCCTTTTCATGGCATGATAGTGGCATAAAATGCAGCGATGTCGTGGTTAAACACAGCCGCTTTTCATGGCATGATAGGGGCATAAAATGCAGCGACGTCTTGGTTAAACACAGCCGCTTTTCATGGCATGATAGTGGCATAAAATGCAGCGACGTCTTGGTTAAACACAGCCGCTTTTCATGGCATGATAGTGGCATAAAATGCAGCGATGTCTTGGTTAAACACAGCTGCTTTTCGTGGCATGATAGTGGCATAAAATACAGCGATGTCTTGGTAAAACACAGCTGCTTTTTGTGGTTATATCCCATCAGAAAACACAGTGATGTCTCAATAAAACACTACCCCTTTTGTGGCACTATCCGGGCCGGAAATACAGCGACAGGTCACGACAAAAAAAAAACACATTTGTTGGCTAAAAAGCTTCTAGAAACACAGCAATGATTCACTTAATCACAACCAGTTTTTGTTGTTTGTTGGTCTCAAAGAGAGCTCTGCAGCTTGGCAGGCGTCTAAGGTGTCATGCCATCCACTCCTCTGCCTCCCTCTGCCTCATGATGAGAAAATCAGCTCATATACTACGTCACTATAGAAACATTGATATGATACAAATGAAACAAAGCTTACAACTGTAGTGTATCTGTGGTTTGCAGAAACCTACACTGCCAATATTTCCTTCTGGCGGCTGGGCTGAATTTAAAGCAACTGGTGTATCTATTCAAAGCGGACCCAAACAAGCTGTGGGCAGAGGGGATTCATCGCTGCGCTGTTTTAATAAAGACGACTGAATGTTGTCCTCCACATTATGTGATATGCATACTGTGGTTCCCTGTGAATCCCTTGTACGTGGGCGTGCAATTTGAATCCTATTCAGGAAACGCAGGCTCCACCAGTAACAATGACAACCACTTTATAGAGAGGCCGTTTCTAGAATGCAAATTCATCAAATGGCTATTGAATAAAAATATAAGCCATAAATCTAAATGTTTTTTAATGAAAATAAATCTTGAGGATTATGACTGTACGGTTTGAGAAAACAGAAGCCTGTGTGTGTTCTGTGTATATAAATAAACCCTAATTCTGCAGATGTGTGTGATCTATTTTTCCACTCAGTTTTACTAATAAAGCGAATTTGGAGGAAAGTTGCGAGGCAAGACAGTGTGTGTGTGTTTTGTGAAACCAAAAGTTCAACTTGACTTCTGGGAAAATCTCTTATCTTTGCATTTAATATTTCATCATGAGAAAGCACTGATTGCATCCATGTTTGAGTGTGTGTGTGTGTGTGTGTGTGTGTGTGTGTCTCTGTGTATGTGCATGCTTGAGCATGAAAACACAAAAGATGGAGACAGATGAGTCATTGTCCTTTCACTGCTATCACCTTTCCAGAAAATCCTCCCTCCTCTGTATATGTGTGTGTGTGTGTGTGTGTGTGTGTGTGTGTGTGTGTGTGTGTGTGTGTGTGTTTCCAGTATACGGGGGTTGTTCTGCGCCTACACAGTGAGACACTTCACAGCTGCGGTCAACCGTTTCTGGCAAAGACTGTGTGAAGAAAACTTGTGTTATGACCCGGTGACTCCTCGATGACTCCTCTCTCATCATGTGACTCTGTCCTGATCAAAACAAAGAGGTTTACAGTCTGGTGCCAAATTAAAGGAAAAACATGAATAAATGGTTGGAGAAAGATAATAAAACCAGATCCCTCCACACTTAACGGTTTAATACGTCAACAATAAACAAACAAAAACAGTGTCTGGCCCACAGAACCCTTTGTATGCACCAAAAGTGCCACAGTTCATTATGCTGTCATGTAAATTTTTTGTTCTGACAGAGCTAGGCTTGAGGAAGATTAGTTGAAACAGGGTGCTCTGCACATCTTCCAGCAGCATGCAGCTAAATCAGGTGTCGCTCAACTCAAGGACAACAAACTTTCAAGGGAAAAGAAAGAGCTGGAGCACACTGACTGATTTGCAGCCTTTAATGGTGCAACTGGATTCATAGCGTGAATGGTTGTCTGTCTCTATGTGTCAGCCCTGTGATAGTCTGGTGACCTGTCCAAGGTGTACTCTGCCTCTCACCCAATGTCAGCTGGGATAGGCTGCAGCCCCCCTGCGACCCTCAAGAGGATAAGCGGTTAGAAAATGGATAGATAGATGGATGGATGGATGGATGGATGTTGCAATGACATTTTTTTTTATTCAGTATGCATTAAGCGCCCCCTGCTGTTTGTCTGTGGGAGCTCACAGTGCAGTGAAATCTTCCAACATTAAAGGATCAATCAGCAGGGATCTCATTTTTCTGTTTTTCATAAAAGATAAATCCCTGGTGACCAGTGTGTTCTCATTAATAAAACAGACTTAATTAACAGTAAACATAAACCAGGAGTGACACATCCTTCTTTATTGGTTTGTACAACACAAACTGTCACAGTCTGCTCTGTGTCCTGATGCCGTCAGAGTTTGGGAAGACTGGACTGAGTTATATCTGTCATAGACTATAAAATCATTTAAGTTGCTTAAATTAGTTTGCCTCTCTTTGATTACTGTGCTTTTTCTGTGGGTTTTTTTTTCCTGTGCCGCCTTTCCCTCATTTGCCCATCAACACACCTGCCCTGAATCAGCCTCATTAGTCTGTCCCTGCTCCAGAGTTTTTCCCAGCCAATCAGCTCCCTGCCATCCTAATCACCTTGTTCCTCTCACCTGCAGCCTTTTCTCCACCCCCTCATCAAATTAGCTTCAACTCAGTCTTTGTTGGATCCTTGTTTTTGTTACGTGATCATCAGTTTTGCTTTTTTCCTGCAGTCTCCTGTGTTCGGGTCCATCTGCTCAACACCCCATGACAGAAACTAGAATTTTAAGTTCCATCATCAGGCATATTTATCTATCCTCATTATATTCTTTAATTCTTATACACAATAACACATTTATATTTTTATCTTGTACACAACAAGCAGGGACACAACATGTCTTTTCCAATGGTATCAAACAGTAACTTTGAATTTTTTTTTTTTTTTTAAATCATCTGAGAAACAAACAGCCAGAAAAAAAGCAAAATTCACATTTGATTAATTTAAATTCTTACTGATCTAAGAAAAGAAACATATGCAAACTGCACATTGTGTATACATACACGACATAGTGATAGGTTTGTAGAGTCATATATATATATATATATATATATATATATATATATATATATATATATATATATATACATATATATATATATATATATATATATATATATATATATATATATATATATATATATATATACATATATATATATATATACATATATATGTATATATATATATATATATGTATATATATATATATATGTATGTATATATATATATATACATATGTATGTATATATATATATATACATATACATATATATATGTATATATGTATATACATATGTATATATATATATATATATATATATATACATATATATGTATATATATATATACATATATATGTATATATATATATACATATATATGTATATATATATATATATATGTATGTATATATATGTGTATATATATATATATATATATATATATACATATATATATATATATACATATATATGTATATATATATATACATATATATGTATATATATATATATGTATGTATATAAATGTGTATATATATGTGTATATATATATATATATATATATATATATATATATATATATATATATATATATATATATATATATATATACAGCAGAATATGGAACAGGATTTTTATTTCACCAAAATGTCATTTATTGATAAATAAGCATTTATATTATGATACAGTCAGTTAGATATTGAGTTGACAAAAATTTTTAAAGCAGGGCCAAGTAGAGATTTAAATATAAAACAGCTTAAATCCCAACATTTGTGCAGATTTGGTGGAAAGGAGTCAAATCCAGAGTTGTTTCTTAAACCACAATGCAGCAATATGACATTGGCGTCCTCTTAACTGTCCTTTATTTTATTGGTATTTATTCAGACTGCACTGGAACTCTGTAACTTCTCACTCAGTATGTTTACATGCACAGTTAAGTCGAGCTAAATTTACAGCCTGACTAGGCCATTTAATCAGACTACTGTCCTTGTCCCAGTACACAAGCACAGGAGAAGGATCAGTTTATTGATAAAAGTATGTCCGACTCCGCGATGATAGGTGGAGATATGTCCCCTTTAGTTTGTTGGTATAAGACTTTTTTTTTCCAGTTGACCCATTACGTCACAGACCAAACAATCGACATACAAGTTAGCTACAGTTAGCTACTGGCAAACTGGTACAATGGTGGACAACTGTACATTTTTTCCGTGCTGTACACTTTACTTCTGAAAGGACTTCTCTGGATGTAGATGTCGCCATGTTGTTACCGGCTTCTTCTTCTTCTGTTACACATTTAATGTTACTCAACTTCTGGGTCACAGCCTGGAGTGGAAACTATGGAGCATGCGCAGAGCACCTCAGCCAGTTTGGGTCCGAGTGACTGCATACATGGAGGAGTAATTCAAGTCCCAGTCGCATTATCTGGGTGTGAAATTTGACTTAGTATGATTTCAGTCAGACTAACATTTACATGTATTTTAAATGTCTGGTTTTAGTCGGACTAACACATGTAATGTTATGTCATGTAAACGTACTGAGTGGTATTTGGGACCTCCAACATGCAGTTATTTTAAAGGTGCATTCTGGAGTAAGACTGTAAATTCATTCCCAGGTCTTCAAGATGGTAGTCGGACCAAACCACTAACCTAAAGCGTAAATATTTGACAATCTGGAATAAGACTGAACAATCAGCCAGCTTTCCCCAGTACTGCGTACTGTCCCTTTAAATATATTTAAAATGTAATATTCACAAAATTATTAACAGACAGACTTAAGCTCAGTTTTATTAAATATCATCTGACAGCTATAATGATTCACATCATTCAGTAATACTGTCACACTAATTCACAGTATACAGTAGTGCTTTGGATGTAACTTATTGTGCGTTACGACAGCGAAGAATTTTGTGCGTTTCTGTCTGCGTGTGTTTTGTATGCTCACATAAAAGTGTGTCACATGTATGTTGTCTGTTTCACAAGTTCCCATGTGCAGTGTGCATGCCATGGAGTGTCTTTATGTGCCTTAATTCCTGTTGAAGCTGTCAATCAAGTGTTGACTTCCTCAAGTCTTTGGACCACAGCAGACGCCACCTTCCTGTACGCCTCCGCCTAGAGAGTAAACACACACACAAAGCGCTAAGTAAATAAAAATACATGTATTTGTTATGGAAACAAAAATAACAAAAGGAGGAATGCAGCTATAATGAATAGAACAGAATAGAGACCTCTGGGCTGTCAGGAGAGGAGACGACCACTGGTTTTCCTCTGTCTGACATCTCTCTGATGTTGAGATGAAGAGGAATGTCACCTGGAGATCATAAAATATCACAATAAAGGTGAAATCCATCAAAATGATCAAAAATACAGTTTTCAACCAGTAAAACAACCAGACAGAAACAGCGGGCTGTCCCACAGGTGGTGCTAACTTTGCAGTGTAAAGGTAGCATGTACATAGGAGCTGATTTTGTAATCAATCACAGCCAAAAAACAAACTCCATCTTAAAAGCATGGGTCATGAAAAGAAACTCATAATTTCAAATGAACCTGAAGGGGTCTAAAATCTGTAACACATTCAGACGAAAGCAACAGTCCAACGCATAAATGACTCGGACATTTTGCAATTTTAAAAAATACCAGAATTAAATATAATAACCTGCGATAAACTTCATTGTACTCTGATGTCTATTCCTAAGATGTAGGTGTACGTCTTCCACACAGTTAATAATAACTTAGTCTCAGGAAATCATCTATCTTAGTATTAAATATTCTGCCACCACCAACACTTTAAATATGCCTTTGTTTACAAGCAGTCAGTTCCATGACTTACAGGTTGCTGGTGCAACAGCCTGCTCTCTTTCTTTTTTAATGAGCAGCTGGTACACACACTGGTCCTCCTACATACCTAAAAATTTGACTCCCAGAGTGTCTGCGAGCTGTCGGGCCCCATCAGAGCCGAAGATGTGAGTCTGGTGGTTACATTTGGGACACTGGAACACGCTCATGTTCTGCACCAGACCAAGAACCTGCAGGAACATCGAACACAATGGGTTAAAATTTTAATTTCACTGAGTAGATTTTGAACCAGCTGTTGATAACACACACACAAAGATTCACAAATTACCGGCACGTTAACTTTCTTGAACATCTCGGCTCCTCTGCGAGCGTCTAGCAGAGCGATGTCCTGCGGCGTCGACACGATGACCGCACCTGCAAAACAAAACATTAATTAATACATTTTGCGAGCTGAGTAGGGATCTACTTTACGGGGACTTTACTTTACAAGGGACTGTGGTAAGGCAAGTAGGGCTGTATTATTATTATTAATATCATTATAATTTTTGTTTTTATTATTACTAAGAAATATTATAAATATTGTTGACGAGTGCTCTCACTGGTATACTGTAGCAGGTGTGTGTGAGACTGACCTGAAACTGGAATGTTCTGTGAGATTGACAGCTGGACATCTCCTGTCCCAGGAGGCATGTCGACTACCAGATAGTCCAACGACCCCCAGTGCACCTACAAACATAAACACACAAGCACACCTCAGTCAATTAGCATTAAACCCTGTTTCTTTGTCAAATCTCAGCTGGAAGTTTATAATGTTCTCACCTGTCTGAGCAGTTTCTCTAACCCTGACATCACCATCAGCCCCCTCCACACGATTGGAGCCACTTCGTCCACCAGGAACCCCATCGACATGCTGAGAGAGAGGTTAAAAAGACAGGTGAGAGCTGAAGACGAGGGAGACATGATGACATAATGTTTTGACTGAAGGGACTCACCAAGGAACCCCGTAGTTGGTGAGAGGGATCATCAGGTTGTCTGGAAGAAAGATTAAAAACACCTAAAGTCAGTTAAGTTACAGAAGCTCTATCCAACCTCTAAGACCATCACAAAATATAACTACAGTATGCAACTGCATTAAAAACCAATGACAATGTGCCGTACTGTCACTGAGCTCCGGGTTTCCCTTCAGGTTCATCAGTTTGGGAATCGAGGGACCGTAAACGTCAGCATCCAGTAGACCAACTGATTTAAGCTGAGAGACAAAGAAAAGAGGAGATAGACTTAAATCATTTTAATAGAGTTAAAAATATAAAAGGAAGACAAACTATAGACACTGTCAATATACATTTGTGTACTTTTACTTAGTGTTTTAGTTCCTGTTTACATCCTAGCGTATATATAAATTAATTACTTCTCATAACCCATATACATCACTACATTCCTGTTTTTCCTTTGCAATTACTGCACATCTGTCTACTACACACTTTTTAAATTTTATTTTATGTTATTTTCTATTCTTTTGTTTTCACTTCTGCACCATTTTATGTCTTTAGACTCTCATTTTTACTTGCATGCCATGTGTTTTTATACATATTTAATGAGCTCTGTTGCAGGGAGCGTAAGAGCTAAGAATTTTATTGCCAACAACTGTTTCACAACTGTTGTTGTACATATGACAATTAAGAACTTTATACTTGAAACACTGTACATCTGACTGAAAGCAAGGAAAACTTACTGGCAATTTTTACTGTCTGAGAGGTCAGTGATATGTTACAAATACTACAGCTAGTTAAACCCAACTGTAATTCCAAAGCATACGTATGAGAGCATTACACGTGTTGTGTTACCTGCTAACTTGATTTTAAGAACTGCACCACATCTGTGCACCATTGTTCTGCAAATATCTGCTGCCTAATGCAGCTCAACAGCCTTGCTGACTAACTGTCTTTAGAAAATATTCTTTACCCTTGTAGAACCACCTCACAATATACACTGAACAGCCTGATGGGGAATATCATTACAGTGCAAATCTGTTTGTCCTACTGTTTAAATAAATGACTGGCTGGACTGTAAGAGAAGAGGAAAAATACTAATGTGATGTCAGTGAGAAGACTTCTTACCGGATCGTTGGCCATTAATCCAAGAGCCAAATTCACTGCAGAGACAAAGACAGAGAAACAAAGACTGGTTTAAAAGCTTTTCTGTTGTCTGTTTCCTTCAGAAGCACATCATTGAGAATCAATGCTACACTTCCAGCCAGTGTTTGAAGATTAATCAGTCCATTACAGAATCCTAAAGCCTTGGCTGTACTTGTGTGAAAGATAAAGATACAACAAGAGCATGAAATTCATGTTGTACCTGCAGTGGTTGACTTGCCCACGCCACCTTTCCCTGAAGCCACAACGATGACCTGTTTGACCCCCGTGATGGGCTTCTGTTTGGGAAGACCTCTGGCCATCTGCTGCTTCTGCCTCTCCTGTAACGTCTTACTGTCCGCTGACCTCTGTGAAAAAACAGTAACATAACAGGCATGCAATGAAAACAATGTGAAGGTTAGAACGCTGTGACTTTAAAATTAATGGTTCTCTTTCAGACTGGGTTACTTAGAAAGTTAGATACTTGAATCATCGATTCAACTCTTGATCCTTTATCATCCAGAATGACAGTTAGGCTTTCTACAGGTTTCAGAGAGTGTGGACTTAATGACACTGAAAATACACTGTGAGGTTTAGTGGAAGTAAATGAACAAAAACTTTTAAATTTTTTTTCTAAAAACTCATATTTGCAACAAACAGAAAATACTCTGCTTTATTCACTTTATGATGCATGAGCTCAAACATTCACTGTCAGTTTTAATAAAACATATGCTGCTCGATGGGTCACATTTATACAATATTTATCAAAGACAGGCAAAGTAAAATTGACAGAAGTTAACATGGAGTTTGATAATAAAATAAACAGGTTTTTGTGTCCAATCAGAGAGGTGATCTGACTTTTTGGGCTGACCAACCACAACTGTTTTACACTGTAACAAGGGGAGATAGACACGATGTAAATGTATACTCTTCAGGGAATACATGATCTGACACCACCACTTTCTACTGCAATTAGTTGTCTTTTAAAAAGGATTTATACATTAATTCTCTCATTTCATTGCAATCCTTTGCTAATGTTGTATAGAGTAGTTTAACGCCATTAATAAGAACAACTTCTGGGCTGACAAGTTGTGAAAAATCTCTTTGCTTAGTATTTATCCTCCTCCAGCACCTGGACCAGAATCCATTTATTTATCTACCATAAAACTTAAATTAAAAGCCTAATCCCAGTTAACAGTGAAAGGCCCAATCCCTTTTACTAGCCCAGTGTGGCTACATATTTAAACAAATAAACACTTGACTCCATTAGACGCCTAGTCTGGTTGCCAAGCAGCTCTTTTTTTTTTTATATTAGTTGTTCGAATGAATAAAACTGGGTTGTTGGCTACCTGAAATGATGTGGCCATTCCCCGTTTACACTTTAAGTTATTCATATTCCAGTAGTCCATAAGGGTCCTCCGATCAAAAGAATGAAGAGTGTTTTTCATAACAGTTAATCCAAGTTGTGTGTATTGTTTTAACAGGATAAAGTGTTTTGTCGATATGCCGGGTGCTGTAATCCTCCAGTGCCTTTACTCTCTCTGTATTATATCATCTGAAGCCTATTTTTTCTACAAATAATAATCATAGTAGTTTAAATAAACAATTTGAAAGTACTTCCCAGTCTTCACTAAGCATCAGTTTAGTGTGAAAGGAATTTACATCCTGTCCCATATAGAAGCCTATCCCAAATACAGCCCTGTTGATTTCAGAGATTTAAGCAAATAATAGCCTGGGCACTTAATTGAAGTATTTCATTGACATATATAACTATGAACTTAGGAGACATCTTCATTTATAACTGTAGGCTTGTGAAAAAGTGAGGACACCCTGTGATGTAGTTCTGTTTTACCAAGGTGGCTTATTACTGATCTATAAAGTTTAAATAAATTATTTATTTACCATTGATTGGTTACAATTTATTGTTGTTGCTTATTATAGCTCATTATTACACGGCATTGTCAAATGCTCGATCCTGATTGGTCAATTACAACATTCTACGGTCTGTTATTTCTGAATAGCAGACCGTTGCTATGAATAGCAGACCGTTGTTAAGGACGCTTCTGATCGACTCGGGCGAATCACGTCCTGTCATATCAATCCGCAGAAAGACGTTTATACCTGCGGCAAGAAATCGTTAATTTTCTGTTGTTTTCTGTTGTCAAACTTTTGATTTCTTTAGTGAGTAGCCGTGTAATAAGCGGGATAATGTAGAGCGAGCCGGTCACTATAGAGAAATAAACCCCTTCAGGGTGATGTAGGACCCCTCCGCTTCGCGTCGGGGTCCTACATCACCCTGTCGGGGTTTATTTCTCTATAGTGACCGGCTCGCTCTACATTATCCCTTACTTGAAACCCTGTTAGACCGACTTATAAAACAAGTTGTTTTGGTAACAGGATTAGAGCAGCACTGTCCGTAAGTAAGATCACTTCCGGTTTTCGGGTTCAAAACAATATCCTTAGCGTTTGAATAATGTATGTATCAAAGTGAAAGTACATGCACACTAAATTTCACGTGTGAAGACCACCATATAATTAAATCAAAATACAATACGTTAAGATTCAATAACGTTTCTCTTTTAAATACATTTGTTTGACCGTTACCGCTTTTATTTTTAAGTACTTCCGGTCTTCTTCTTGTCGTTTTCTACCTACCTTGACGTTAGCATGAAGCTGTTAGCTATTTCTGCTAACTGAAATTCAAAGAAACAGGCAGTGGTCTTACGTGGCAGCGTGTGAACTGAACACAGCACGCAGGTCCCGGTTTTATTTCCATCCCCGTTCGTAAAACTGAGTGTTTATTAACGGATATTCTGAGTAAATGCGACAGTTTGCAGTATGTGAACTGAGCCATGTTTAGCTGTTTAGATGCTCCTCAGCTTGTTAGCTTGGTGCGCGTCAAGCTTGCGCAAAGTGCGCATGCGTGTTTTGCTTTCTGTCGTTTATATTCTCTTCATAGATTTAGTTTTTATTTTCTGACTTTTTTCACAAAAGGACATTAATTTACGTCTTTAAAATGATTAAAACATGCGTTATTATTGAATTAATCATTTTGGTTATCGGCAATATTATAATTCATATTTTATTTTATTTCATTTAGAAAAATCAATCCATCATATGGATGTTAATTAGATAACTTGTATGATTTTTACTGAGTAAATAGAAGTCATACTTGGAAACATAATTGTAAGTTATGTTTGCAAGTTGTAAAGTCAGTGTTTCATACCAGATAAATTAATTATATATATTAAAAAAACTGTTTACTGACGAGCCAAACAATAATTTACTTTAATTGCCTCTTGAATAATTATGTTTTAAAAATACATGGATTTATTTTGCTTGTGGGAATCCTAGAATCGGTTTGTTTTTTATCATTCTTTTACAAATATAAGATCATATTTTGTGTATGGTGTCTTTACTTTTATTATTTATTTATTATGTATTTATTTTCACCAACATTTATTTGTCAATGACCATGCACAGAATACCTAAATATCACAGAAGAAGAGGTGAGGTTTTTTTTTTTTTTTTTTTTTTTTTTTTTTACTTTAATCTTTTACGTTTCATTTAAATTTAATTTATTCATTTTATTTTCAATTTTTTTTTACTTTTCTTACTTTAATTTTTGTTCCTTTTTTGGCTTTGTGAGTTCGAATAGAATTTTTTCTCCAAAAACTTTTGTAAAATAATAAACGCATGCAATGATAATATAAATAAGCAAAAAGGGAGACAGAGAAAGAAAGTAAAGGAGTGCCTGCGAAAATAATGCGCAGCTTTGAGCATCTTTGGGGAACTTTGGTTGACGTTAGTCCGGAAGTGTGTTGCATGAGTTTTCTTGTGATTTGTCTTTTCCATTCACTGAATATTTCTGTCAGTTTCTGTGTCAGTATTGTTTTGTTGTTTGATGTTAAGATTGGACCGGTTTCTTCAGCACCGCCATTTATAAAGTTTATAAAGAGGAGTGTAAACCAGTAAACGGGATAAACTTAAATGGCTGAGAAAGGCAGTGCTCCTGTGGCCCGGGTGGTCCTGCAGCAGTGTCTGCAGGCCAGACTTCAGGTGAAGCCGGCAGAGGAAAACTCAGAGGCTCAGTTTGTCCAGGTGAGAACACCTGAACATCTCATCTCACTGTGTACATCTGCACTGCATCTAAAGAGCTCACATTATTTTTATAATGATGGTGTGCTGCTTACAGGAATGATGAAATCAAGTTTTAAAAAAGGAATAATATAGAAATGGAATAAATCAGTTAAAAAATAGGAAAAAGAATGAAGCAAATTTTAAAGCAGGAACACTATAAACTATTATATTTTTAGTATCAATTATGGAAGTTATTCAGAGTTTTAAATGAAGAGGGAGAAAAGCGGAATTAAATGAAAGAAAGTATTAAAGATATATACTAATATATGAACAACAAGGTGAATAAAGTATGATGCTATCACACTAATACCAAGATTTCTTTTTAATTAATCATTTTCTGTGTGTAACAGTATCTGGGCCAGTAAAAAGGATTTCTGTTTGTGAGACTTTTTATTACATGTAAACAGTTTTGAATTGCTGCAGAAAGTTATTAGGATTTAGAAGAGAAAGATAAAGTAGTGTGTCGTTGGCATAACGAGATATCAAAGGGGCAAATTGCAGCATATTACGCTGAAAACAGGACTTGATTTATAATTGAAAGGGATACACCGGCTGCGTATCGGCCCACATAACTGATGACACTTCCTGTTTTCAGATCGACAGAGGAATGGTGATCTACATCTGTTTCTTTAAAGGAGCTACAGACGACATCTTGCCCAAAATGGGTCAGTGGCCATTTTAACTTTTGACCTACGTATTACACTAACATAAAGTCTCCACATCTCACTCAGTGCATCTCATGAACACACACTTTTTGGATTATTATCTCTGCACATCCCATCCTCTCTGTTTCAAAATCTGTGCCGCTCTTTTCATTTTAAAACAGATGTATTTTACATTTCTTTTGATGTAGTTTTCATACTTTTATTGTAGTTTTTTTTTTTACATTTATGATTCTTGACTTTTGTAGTACTTGTTATTTATTTTCTCTCACTATGTTTATTGTTGTGCACAGAGATACCAAAGCAAAGTCCTTGTATGTGAAAGCCTACTTGGCAAAAAATCTGGCAATAAAATTTTATTCTTGTGTGCCATCATCTATCTTATGGCTCCATCCAGCTCTGCACTGCTTGTAAATCCCTCAATACAGTGTATAAATACTGTGTCCTCCCGTCTCTCCTCTCCAGTGTCCACGCTGTTGAACCTGCGTCTGTGTGAGTCCGACTCGGGAAAGATGATGTCAGTGTTGGAGCTTCCCGGCAGCGCGCTGATCGTCCCCCAGGCCACGCTGGGCGGGAAGGCCAAAGGCAGAGCCATGCAGTACCACAACAACATCAGCAAAGAGGACGGACTGCGGCTCTACGGGGCCTTCGTGTCTCTGTGTGAGAAGGAACTGGCGGCTGCTTCGGCAGAAGTGACGGTGAAACACGGGACATATGGAAACAGACAAGTGCTGAAGCTTGACACCAACGGACCCTACACACATTTGATGGAGTTTTGAGATATGAAGCTTTGCTAGTGTCATCATGGAGGTCTAAATGGTCTCTTAGTTAACGTGTAAAAATCTATAACCAAGGCTGGAAACATTACCTAAGACTTTATGTGTTGATGTTTGATTTATGCATTTTTGATATAAACAAAATTACACTGGAACATGTCACAGTTTTTGTGTAATCCCTGATTTCAGTGAAAGGAAATCGAAATGCTCCAGCATATAATGATATTTTAGACAATGGGTTTTTCCAACTTTGTGTCAACAGTTTACAGAAGGACCTTACCTGTTTCAACATGAATATGCCAGCCATGCTCAAAGAAGTAAATAAACAAAACAAGACAAACAGAGGGATTAAAATATAGAAATGGGAATTATTCCAGGGATTAAAACACATCATCCCTTTGAAAAATGCCAGAGTCATCTGCATAACTGATGATTTCAGTGACTGTTTACATGGACTTTACCCGTTTAAAGTTTTATATACCATATGATTCGATATAAACCTGTTAACATGTAAGCTGTAATTCAGTAGTGACTTATTAAATGTCCGTTTCTGTCCTGTCAGTTCACCTGCCAAAGATATTCTAAGCCATAAGGAAATAATCTGTTCTTTAAGTGGCACTAGACCAAAGTGTAATATTGTGTTTTGTAATGTTTAGTTACAAGGGGCTGTTAGATCAGTGTTTTCTTTACATTGGTCAAAGAAATAGGTCAATTTAAGAGTTACTTCTGTCAACTTGCAACAATATGTGGCACAGCGTTTGTTGCCATTTTTGTGACCAAATTTCTTTTGCTGTCTTTCAAACTTTGTCCCGCAAAGACGACATGTCTCATTGTTGCTCAGAAACAACCATCAAACCAGGCTAAAGGGGCGTTACAGCGCAGCACATCTTCGTCTGGGAGGTCATTGTTCAACTGTACATTTTCTTTGTTAAGGCTAATCCAAAATTGAAGTTTTAAAGCACAGTTCTATCGGAATATTTAAACAAAGAGAGCCATATACCTCAAACTACAGTTTGTGGTTTGAGGTTGCCAACATTGTGCACAATGTGCAGGTGGCTTTCTCAGGGATCAGTCAGACAATGCACTTAAATAAGTTAACGGGTTGCTCTCAAAATAATCCAAACATGTTCATATGCAAAGCTGCTCGGATAGTCGTGGAGAGAAGAGGCAGCGATGGTGTCATCATGGAAATAATTGTATAGTCCTGTGAACTGGTAAAAATGGCAAAGAAATTCTGCTTCAGTTTCACCACTGCATGTCCTGCAGATCTATTTTTACCACCGTCCACCAGTCCAATTCCAGCAAAGACTATAGTGACAATTGGAAGAGTTAACAAAGCCTTGTGACCTCAATGAATCTTGATTAAATATGAGTACTGTTTCAATGTGTTAGTTATCTTTCAAACCCAAACTAACTTCTTCAGAGCTCAAAACTGACCTGCAACATTCTTGTTTTAAGAAATACAATCACATATAAATTTAGATGTACATAAAGAAAATTAAAGGAAACTTTTTTCATGTTTGTTGCGTCATAAACCTCCGTTCTTAGCCGTATGACTGAATGTTGCGTTTGTGCAACCACATCTGTAATGGACTCCATCTCTCCTTCACTTTCTTCCATTTGTCCCTCGCTTCCTCCAAGTTTCTTCCATGTAAGAGACAAGAGAAACAAAACACAGCCTTCATTCCTTCAGGTCGTTATGACCTCTGACCTTTTTGGCCTGTATTGCTCTCAGTTCAGTCTTGTTTGGGTCAGAGGAGGAATGTGTAAATGTGAGATGTTGGAGGGTACATTGGGGTGGGTACAAGTACATAATTCTTGCATTAACATGCTGCTGAGCGTTAAAAGGAAGTGAAGCGCAATTGTGGTTTGGTTGTTTTCATCATGCAGACATAAAACGTGGAGTAAAGATTTGTTTTGTTTTTTTCCATTTGACATTTAATCTCTGTCCAGAGATTACTTAGAACTTGACTGAAAATAAAGCTAATCCTTTACTGGATAATGACACAAATAATTGCATTCAACAACATTCTTATTCATTTGTAATATAAATGTCACTTTAAATATAAACAGGGACGTTGTTCATTTGCAGTTGTGTCAGTGAGCTAATTGGCCTTTTCTACCTATGTGGGCCAGTTGTGATGAGTTTGTTCGTATTCAAAGTAGGTCAGAGTTATTTTGAAGAAGTGGAGTGGACTTCTTAAACCCAAGCGTCAAAGCTGGGCCAACAGTTGGGCTTCAAACATTAATCAAATCAAAAATGCTGTAAATTGACTTTTTTAAAGTGTAAGGACACTGAAAATAGGTAAAAAGTTCTGTATATTTTGTGTTTTGCAGTTGCGATTGGAAACTCTTGTGGGTTGGTTGTTGAGTGAAGTTGCTCTCTGTAGTGACAATAAGTCCGTCTTTCAGTGTTCACTGTGTACAGAGCCTCTTGCACTTTCTTGGTACATATTGTTGTGTTGCTATGCAGTTTAAAGTAAATGGGTAATCACGGTGCAGGGGCTTATTGTTGGAAACAACAAAAAAACAAATTGGCAACATCGAAACCAAAAAGAAAGCTTTTAAGGACCAGAATGCAAATGTGTTCTCTGTCTTGAAATGTTTTAATGCTTTAAAGTAAAGGGCTTACCATTCAATGAGGAGGGAAGCATTGGTTTGAAGCTAAAAAAACATCTTTTTATTACCACAAGTAAAGTTCTGTCACAGCTCCAATGTCTCAATACATTTTATAAACTGTATGGTAGCAAAAACAGGAGTACAAGAGGAAATTAAAAATAAAAATAATGTAGTCAATGCATAAGAAAGAAGGCCATTCTGTTACAGTACATTCTGTTCAAATTCTGTTTAAAGTACATTCTGTTCAGTCAGGATAGAAAGTGATGGTCCAAATGCATCAGAAGCCACACAGAGATCAAAAGGAGCATATAAACAATGTCCTGCAAGAGCGTCTTGATTAAAAAAATATTACAAAATCACTGTTCACTAATGTATCAAAGATTTCAACACTCAAGAGTATAACTGGCACATCATTTTTTGGCATAAATTCTGGATGAAAACTTGGGACTTAAATGATTTCACAGGAAAAATAGCAGCCATTTCACTCTAACCCTCATACTGTGTACTGGAAAAGAGGCCATATAATAAAATCTGAATTGTTCATAAACTTATCAAGATTTTTCTCAAGACCAACGAACAACAACACTGTTACAACAGGCCGCCATGCATGCCTAAACTAGCTCCTGTATAATCTCATGGTCTCATCACATGATCAGAAACTTAACATTAGAAAATAACACATTCTCACTCAGACTTCTTTACATACTGATTTTGGTCATGCACTTTCCACGTCCACATATGGCTCTAACACACTCACTTATCATAGTGACATGCTTGGGGTAATTGCAACATGGTTTGTGCAGACTCAGTAGAGCTGCTGTCACCAAATCCCTTGATTATAAAATAATATGCTACTCTGTATGAAACCTGACACCCATCACATCACTATGACAGTGAGCTTACATGTACCTTTATGTATTCACAAAAGTCAGACAACAGTACCTTCATGATCCCTTGTATCCAGCATATAGTGCATAAAAATGTAGCAGTCTTACATATCTTTACAGATCAAAACATAAGAAAAATTGTGCTTGTCATTGCTGACATTCTGACACCAGAGCACCGTTAAAAACAATATCTTAAAAGGAGCTGTGTGCGACATTCAGAGTCTGATATAAGGTCCCTGCTGGCAGCCAGCAACTAACAGTGCAAACAGTGTGGACAGTGCTATTAACAGCAACATTGCTACCAAAGCTACAAAGCTTAACAAGGAGGTGAACCGGGGGGTGGGCGCATTGCTGATGCATCCCACCACCGCTGGTTATCAATAAACCCTGTCTTTTATCAAGTCACGTTGAGATCGGGATCTCATTTTCAAGAGCACATAAATAACAACAGAAAACATACAATTTAAAAACCTTGATACAGTGCAATACAACAACACAGTCAGTTAAATCAAGCCAAAAACAGTAGCACTTAAAGTCAGTCAAATTTGACTAGATAGCTAGAATGACCCATTGTAAATTCCATCAGCACAGTCTAGCACCGACAGAAAGATTGCTTCCGCAATCTTCTTCCTACATGATAGGGGGAAGCAGGACTTGTTTCTGAGCAGCAGGCAGTTTGTGTGAAAGGGCCGAACACCTTGGCGTAAGTCGTATCCCCCAGAAACTTATTGCTTTCAAAGTGATTGCCAATAGGTTTGGAGATTGGTAGCTGGGTCCAAGAACCAAAAGCTATTCTACTACATACTAGTAAGTACTAGTGACACTGGTGTTGCCCATGTTGTCAGATTGTCTTGGGATTGTCCTCGTTCCTTTCCTTGGTTGTGTCTTCTCCTGAATGGACTTACACTCAACCTATATGACACAAAACAGGTTAGAGATTAGGCTTAGGTTAAAGTTTAGCTGACAGTTTTGCTAACTGACTGTAACTGACCTCAGATAACTGTTATGGAACAAAATACCAGGAGGGAGTTTACAGAACAAAAGAGAGAAAATGAGACTGACTAGCATCAGCCAGCAATAGCAGTTCACTAATGAGCCCTGTGAGTGTAATTACTACAGGACCAGGTTTGTAAAACCAAATATTGGCATCATTAAGTCGTAGGCGTGGGTGGTATCACAGTGTTACAGTACACCAAGGTATTTAAAACGCCTGACGATACGATTTTCAATACTGTCAAAAATGCAGACGCTCATCTTTCTATTAAACTCATATGGACAGCCTGGCCTAGGCTAGCCTCTGACACACCGTCCACCTTGGAAACTACCGTTGAAAGTGCAGAGGGGAGGCTAACGCACCTAGCCATGCTAGCAGCTACAGGCAAACAAGGGAAGACCTGAAATCTCGAAATGTCCCGAGTGCAGCTCAGTTTCATACAATATATGTAGTAGGGGGTCCCTGATCTGTCTCACTTTGAGTTAACGGGTCTTTAGCCTGAAAAACGTTGAAGACCTCTGTGTTAAACTGTAGGTTTGCAATTTTTCAAGTCTGTCTTCTAACAACAGTGACAAATCTGAGAAATCTGTGGACACCGTATGGGCATTTCACCATATTTTTAAGACTGGCTTAAAAAATGTAAGCCTATTCTTTTGAAAAGAAGTGAAGAGAAATGTGTAACTTACTGGTAGTTTTACATTTCTTCCATATCAAAAAGACAGGAATGCCAATGACAGGAATGGCAACACCAATGTAACAATAGTGTCCTGAAAGAACAGAGAAAAGATGTCAAAATTCTGTCCCAACAAAACCTGTCTGTATATTAGAATAACTTTAACTGCAGCATTACTGTTTAGAGCAGGGCTATTTAATTACGATTTCAAAACCAGGAAATGTTGACGGGCTGGACATTTTTAACAGCCTTTTCAAACCCCCTTTTTTGTTTGTTTTTTTTTTTAGCTTTTTGGGTTACACAAAAGCAAATTAATGTCATCAAAAGTAGGAATGCTTATAGTTTCATATTTTACACAACAAAAATTATATTTTCAGTCACATATTTGACCCAGGGACATAATAAAATGTCTACCTGTATACACTCACATTTTTTTTGTTTGTTTTTTTCAATTAATAAAAGTTAAATAATTTAAGCACAGAGTGCTGCAATTTTTATAGTTTTTTTATTTATTTAAGAAAAATGTCTTTTAAGTAAATACCACTTGATAGTTCAATCATTTGATAATAAGTCTACCTTTAATGAACGTGGTTACTGATTCATAGATGATATACTGTTCTTAACTTTACAGTCATATGTTTGTATGTATATGTACTATACATATCATTTATCATCTCAGACCACAATGATAAGGACAAAACTGTTCAAGCTTCACAAGCTCAACAACCCTCCCGCAGATGGAGCTTTAACATCTGACTTCAACAGCTTCTTGTAGGAATAAAAAACAAATGACAGGTGTTACATCTGTGTGTATTTTGAAGGGGACATAAAAGACAGAGCTTGTTGTTACTTACTGCGACCCTTTTTTGGCTCTGACTATGGTGTCCATTGTTCGGGGGGAGGCGGTTTTTGGGAGCAGAATTATCTGTAGAGGACTCTCTCTCTAAAAAAAAAAAAAAAAAAAGTAAGTAAGTGTTTTTCAGACACTGTTCTGCACGAGACAGGCTGGTAGCCTAGCACCTGCTCATGTTAACTCATCTATTTTCTCTGTTACTTGAGAAAACACTGAATAAAGCAGTTTCACATTTAAAAAATCTGTGTTTTTCAGATGCTCTCATCAGAGCGGAGCTGCCAATTGTGGTGGCCGGGGCAAAAATTTGAATGGCCCAGTATGGTGCCCTTGAGCAAGGCACCAAACCCCCCAACTGCTCGGGGAGCCTGTCCATGGGCAGCCCCCTCACTCTGACACCCCTCCATTTAATCCATGTATAGGTCCTGTTTGTGCATGTGTGTGTATCTCAGGCCTGTGTGTGTATGTTAATGACAACAGAGTGAAAACATTGAATTTCCCCTTGCAGGATTAATAAAGTATAAAATTAGAAACAATTAAATAGTATTTGGTTTGTCCACTCTGGGCTACTGTAGAAACATGGCAGTGCACCATGGCGATCTCTGCAGGCGAGGACCAGTTCCCTATGTAGATATAAATGGCTTATTCTTAGGCAATGAAAACACATTTCTTATTTTCATGCTTTTAAACACTAAAGAAAACATACTTATTATATTCAATTTCTGCCAATATATCCTCAAAAATCCTACACACTGGACCTTTAACATGTAACATATATACAGTGTCACTTGTTTCCTTTTAGGTCAGAAATACTCACTAACACCGAGGTAAATGTCACATTGTCTGACTTGGTCTGAGTCCTTGACCTTAACATGGCAGGCATAGTTTCCCACATCCTGTTTATTTGCTTGGCTCAGTTTCAGCGAAATATTGCCTCTGATCATTTCATCATGGAAGAGAGATGTTCTGCCTTTGAAATTCATGTCCTGATCATCTAGGACATCCTTTCCTTTTCGATAGAGGTGCACATCTTTTCCCTTGTGTGTCCACTCCACTCTTGAAGCTGTCTTGTCGAATGGGGGCCCCAGGCAGCAGGGCAGCACGACGTCATCACCAGCTTTGACCTCAAGTGTTTTATGTTGGCCAGACACATCACACTCTCCTGGGTAAACAAACACTGCATTACGCCTTACTGTTGCACTATCACACTATACCATTGATATTAGAAATAAAACCACAAGAGTTTCACAAGACATAAGTATTAAATCAGAATTAGCAGAAGAGAATGACATGTAGACTGATAGGTCTGTCACTCAACATCAGTACAGGATATCCCTGTCTTTCCCGTCTGACTTCATTCTCAACCCACATTAGAAAATAAACTCAGCAACATACCTTGAAATATGTATTTAGTCATTAGGGCTGAGAATGTGTTACCGATTTACTGTACTTCCTTTATATCATATAAGAAAATGAATGCCCAAAGTCATTTCTTTTACTCCTACTTTATATTGCTATTACTGAAGTCTGCTGCTGAATTCAGCTTCATGTTTTACTCACAACAGTTTTTAATAAATCACAAGTTAAAGAAACGTGGAGGATTAACTGGGAAACATCACATTTATTCACTTTACATGGAGCTACAGTAAATACTGAATCATGTTAAATGTTTGCTGAATGTGTTAATATCTCTTAATAAGTCATCAGAAATCATCTTTAGAAGTCGCTCGGTTGATAAAGAAATGACAGAGGTATGGTCACACAATCCTGTTTGAGCTCTAACAGGTGGTGTGTTCCACGTTTTCTTTCCCAATTGATGTTGGAAAGAGGAATAGAGTACTGTAAACTAACTGTTACCATTGGAAATACAACATATGACTACAACATAATAGTCAACTCGTTCATATTTTGGATGCATTCAGGTTATACAGTATTACTGTGCAGCGTTTGCTGATGTAATATCTCCGGGAATCAGCGTTACCTTAAGACATCAGTAGCGACCGTTTACAGTCTATGCCGCTCCTATAATGTCAAAAGACAAGGTCAAATGAATGTAACGTACCTGAAGCTCTCGAAACAAAAACAATCAAGGTCACAAGCGCTAACATGTTGTACAGACTGACAATCTCATCGAGACGATGCTATCTTGTAGGTTTAAAGCCAGATTAAAAATACTGCCGATTTAGCTGTGAGTGGAAAAGCTGCATGGAAGATGGTGGAAGTGGAATACGTGGACCACGAAGTACGAGGAAAGCTAAACTAGAGTGCCTTGAGACCTTGCCTCGGTTAGCTTGTGCTAACTTCCGGGAACTTTTGAGGGAGGGGCTCCATGCTCCGCCATTGCTCTGAAAAAAATGAACCGTTGCAGTGAACGGAAGTGGCGCCACCAGACCCTTTCTGAGCCTACGTCACGATTAGGTCACGTGTTCAGCTGGAGGCAAAACAAACAGGCAGCTACTAACGTTGGTCGCTAGCTGGCGCCAGGACTTTGCCATCTCTGCTATCATGGTGTCATCTTGCTGTGCGGTCGGGTGCCAGAACCCAAAGAGTAATGGCTTAAATCTAAAATATTATCGGATACCACCTGCCAGTCAAAAAAAAACGAAGACAACTATGGCTAAATGCGATCAGAAGAAAGGACTGGACGGAGGCAATCATCAAAAATGCTCGTGTTTGCAGCGCGCATTTCATATCAGAGGGGTGTACTACGAAGGAAGCTCAACACAGCCAGGCTTTGTGTTCATGTTCTGGCTTAACAAAACCTAAAGCCCCTAAACAGAGTTAAACGGTGTCACGAAGGTGGTTAACAACTTGGTTTGTCAAGTCCGGCTCTCAGCTTTGTGCTCCTGCACGTTCATATAAAAAGAGGTGTTGGGCGTCATATGATTCTACTTCTGCACATGGTCCCTAATTTCAGCCAAGAGGAGCAGGTTGTTTTAATGGAGAGAGTATGAGCGATATAAAAAAGCCTGATCACAGCCAAAAGCAACACTGTTGCTGCAAATATGATAATTAATAATACGTAAAGAGAGGAGGCTGATTTTAATTTCTGACAGCTGAACACTGCGGTACTTTTAAATACGAAGCTTTATCCATTCAAACAAAATAAACTAGAGCAACAACTGTCATTTTTAAATTGTGTTTTATATTGTTTTCATATATTTTACTGATCAATTATAGAATGAGTGTGTTTTATTGAAAGTGAGGCTGGGTGTGCGTATGAATATACAGTGAACTTTTTAGGTGCTGTACAAGTAAATCTCATAGCCTATTGTCTCTGTACAATGACAACAAAGACCTCTGTAACTGTGAAAATAGCATAGACCTATTCAAGATTTGTGTTTGGGCAACACTGCCATATAACAGGCCAAACACTGACATTAATTTATTCATGGCCACGTCAAAGTGAAATGATTAACTTTACTGATTAGCTATCTGATTATCTGTAATGCTTGTTTCAGTGTCCTCCTGACGCTCGGCTCAACAGTGAGTGGCGTATTCCCTCAGCTGAACATCTGTAGGCGGAGACGCTCAGAGAGAAAGTAAACACCAGCGGATCAGTGCGATCTCTCCCTCCGTACAAATGCTCGGTTCTGACCCAGCTCCACTGGACTTTCAAAGTAAAGGTTACGCCAGCTCCAAACGCGCTAAATTGTGAAACAGCGGCGCTTATATAGCTGATTTTAAGATTAAACTCTGAACATAACCTGGTCGGGACCAGGCTATGAGCTAAGCATCAGTTACCATGGTGATCTAGCCAGGTTAAAAGAGAGCCACCTTCGTGACACTGAAAACTCTGACTTTAGACTCAACATACCTCGCTAACCCGTTAATCTCGCTTCGTAGTACACCCCTCAGGTAATTTCTACTAACGTTACTAGCTAGGTAGCTAGCTAAATAAATCATTTTCTGGTGTATCTTGCCGTGCCTAACATTACATTTTCAGAAATTAGTAATCAACTAACTTAGTAGCTGAAGTTAACCAGCCCAACCAACCAGTATATAACGTTAGCTTAGGCTGCCTGACACTGATAAAGCTTCATCTTATTTTGTAGGCGAGGCTTCTACAGATGAAAACGATTTATATGCCCTTAGTTTCTCTTTACTGTAGACGCTTGGTTTCTCTATTAAGTAACTGTAAATCTCCGGCCATTCAACAGAGGGTAAACCTGTCACGTCGTCCTTCCATTGAGTGAGCGCGTAGGGGTCTGTCAAGATGGTCCCATCTGATAACGTCAGTTTTTTTAAATAACACTCCCGATCCCGTATAGTGAGTGTCTGTACATACTTCGATAAATTAGCATCTTCTTTGGCCATGTTGTGCACGATAACGATCGCCAAAAAGGCCCAAAACAATATAAGCTAGCTAGCCGCGCTTGGACTCGCCACTGTGCTCATTCTACTTCTGCCTCCAGTGATCGCCCCGCCCACCCGGATGTTTACGTTCACATAGACGCCTCATTGAGCGGGTTGGCCCGTTGCTGCGGTACGTCAGCGTGTCCGCCATATTGGATGTGGCAGATCTGCCTCGTAAACTAATACAAGGACATGGACCGAACTTCATAAAGCGCCTTTCTACAAAGTGATTTAAGTTAATGCCTTTAATTCACCCATTCACACACACACACTAATATATTAGGGAAACAAATAGGCATCAAAAACAATGTATGTAACTTTTAATGTGATGATTATAAATGTTTACTCCTTATATGTTTAGGACATAGGTAAGCACCAAACCAACGTGTGTATTTTTCTAATGTTTTTATGAGTTTTTACAGCTAACGATGTATGTAACACTGTTATTGTGATGATAAATATTGAAATATTAATAGTAAACATCTGTGTTTATAATAACCAGATCCTGAAACGTAGATGTGACAGGTGGGTTTTCTGAATAAAGAGCACGAACGTTTACATTTAACTGATTTTAATAAATCATTTTGATATTCAGTGATTGATCAACATATATACATATATCTATCTGTACAGGGGGGGCATTGATGAACATATATACATTGGGCACAGGCAGGGGTTCAGTCTCTTGGACAAGCTGGCAACAGTCCAGTGACAGGGTCTCCTGTGACTTCTTTGAGGTCTGAGACGTCCTGGTAGCCACAGGCTAAAGTGAAGGATGAAATATAGAAATTATCTCACAGTGTAAAACAAAATACATCCCTGATTCCTTCACATTCAGAAAGGGAAAAACATTTTCAGCATAGTGTGGCATTGAATGATCTAGTCTTTACAGCCTATACACCTGCCCTGTGGAGATGAGCTGAGAAGCTGAATACTGAATGAACAGCTCCATCTCTGATCCTGACTGTCTGACCTGTCCTGTCAAAGTCCCCTGGTCTGAAGTGCTCACTGTAGAGCATGGATGACGGACTAGCAGAAAACCCCTCCCGTCTGACAGCTGTTTCCCACTCCTTTCTCAGCTCTTTATCTTTGGGAAACCTGCATAGTATGTGAAAAGTTAGCTAAGCAACTAACAACAATCACAGTAATTACTTCGGGCCAATTTAGTTAAATAGGAAAGACTTCTTCATTGTTTGGAGGCTGGTTTCACCGTGGGAATCCACAGTATTATGCGCGGGACATCATAGTATTAGCCACAAAGTCAGCAAATTCTGTTCGTAAAATTATGTTATAATGGCTAAATACAATCAAAAGTATTTTTTCAGTCTTACCTGTGAAAGGTAATCCCATGAGATCTGGTTTGGACTGTAAACTGGTAGGTACAAGGCATCTTCTCCGTTCGCTCTTGCCACATCCAATATGGCGGCGACGTTGACGTATGATTCAGCGCTCAATGCGGCGTCTACGTATATATGTCTATGGGCGCCACTCTCTCTCAAGGCACTCTAAGCTAAACGTCGCGTTTCTTCTTCTTGGGTTTCTAGTTGTAATCGCGGTTGGCACATCTATGCTGCCACCACCCAGCGCCCACCCTAACCCGTATATATGTCTATGCCAGCGCCGGCTGCTGGGAAAGAAATAGTCCATTGGAGTGACCGGAGATGACGTAATTCTCCATATTAGGGCTGTGCCACCACCTTCTGCTCCGGAGTGTGGATCAGAGATTAAATTCTATTGTATAATCAAGCCCATCTGAAAAATTCAGAAAACACTCATAACATAAGTTTTAATATTAATTTCATGTGCTCCAATCTATCTCAACTCCTCCTTCATGAGCTGTCTTTCCTGACTGTACTTGGTGCTGTTCTCTGATTCTGTGATTGCATGTACTGCTGATTCCTCTGACAATTCCTCTTCAAATGTTTAATCCCAGAAAAGTTTGAATAGTAGGTAAAATTACTGGTGGCGATACACATAAGTGTGTCAGCACAATTGTTTTTTATTATTTTTTTTTTATATTTATTATATTTTTATTACATATATATGGATATATGGACAGAAATAAGCACAGGTAAATCAGGAAAGTAAAAAGAATAGTTACTAATATTATAAATTAAATGTAATTAATTTATAAATAGATAAAAGGTAAATTAGGAGTAGGAACAAAAAACTCACAGGTCATAAGCTTGCAAAAGCGGTCACACTTTAAATAACAAACGCAGTATATCATACAGTAGTTCAAATTCTTGTATCAATTTATGAATATATTTTAAAGATTAAGATTATGCTCAAAATATTCACAAGCTAAATTCAAACCATTATTTTGAAAGTCCGCTCACCGGAAGGGAAGAATGTGCTACTGTTAGCTTAAACATGCGAATCACCAAACGGTACATTTAGCCACTAGTTCGACCTGAATTTTAACGTTTTAGAGGATTTATAAGTTTATTTAGATAAAGTGTAATTAATTAAGAAGTTTAAGGAGACAGTTGCGTCTCAAAATAACGCGCTGAAAGTTCAGATGTTGTTGAAAGTAGATGACGGTGTAACGAGGATTTGTGTTTACCGGACTGAAGATGTTCTGAGGTGGGCAACGGTTTGCAGCTGGGAAACTTCAGCGTGACAAATTAAGTCGTGATAAATTTGCTATATAACAATGGCATTCATATATATATACAGATACTTTGGTGTCAGAGTCATGGCGATAGTCTAGCTAGGATTTTCTTCAAGAGAGATTATATATAAATGGGGATATACTTTTTACCAATTAATCTAGTTAGCTGTTTATATTACTAACTAATAGATTCACTTTTTTAAAATAAATTACAAACAGTATTGACTGCATTTCCATTTCATTATTCATGCTCAAAGTGATGTCTTGACATTGCTTATTTTGACGACATTACTGTCCAAAACGCAGACGTATTGATTATAAAAGGGAGAAAAGTCAGAAAATGTTGTATTATTTGCTTATTAGCAGCAACAAGGAGAAATTCAGCATTCTTATTTGATAATGAACAAAATGCCAAATGATAATTTGTTTGAGCTGACATGCTCACGACATGGTAGGAGCTCAAAAATATGTGAAACCAACAGTTAAATATATGAGGATTTTATCAAATGGGAAAAACTGTAAGCAAATTTTTGATAATTTGCTTGTTAGCTACAAAAAAACAAGTTAAATATTCTTTCTTAGTAGAAAACTGACAATAAAAATATTTTGAAAAAAAAAAAAATATATTCTTTCTTAGTAAATATCAAACACTTATTTCAATACTAAAATTGTTATCAGTTATTTTTAATTTATTATTAGCCTGTTAATTGTAAATTTACTCATGCTTACAGCTTTAGATTAAACTGACTGACAGTGATTTGTTTTGTGATTGTATATGAGTCCAAGAGTTAAAGCATCACCTCCCTGTTTTTGTCTCTTCTCTTTCAGATGCCTTCTTTTGACCTGTTGAATAAGGTGGAGCTGTTTATGCGGGAAGGAACGTATCCTGTAGGTGCATCAAAGAGCTCAAAGAAAGTAACCAGAGCTGCCAGCAAACACTTTATCTATAAAGGTATTTTAGAGCTGCATTGGCAGGTGGACACTGAGTTGCTTCTTATACATTAGAGAACATTTTTTCTCTCAGTGCAGTTCAGCCTCAACCTTAGATGTACAGCTCAGGTTCCTCCACCTGTCCATAACTTGTGAGCGCCACAAACAAAAATGTATTCAGCTTTATGATATGGAAATGGAAGTCAAAAATCTCAGAGACAGATATCTGAACAACTGGACGGATAACAAACTGTCTGCGGGGTTAATTAAGAAAATTGATTATTTGTCCTTTAGGTAAACTGATCTTTTTAGATATTGATTTATTCATTCATTCAAACTTTTATTTAAACCCCGGGAAATCAATTGAGGGAGACCCTCATTTTCAATGATGCCGAGCATGAACAAAGACATTAAAACAATAAGCAAACAAAGAACCATTATGCATATCAGTTAAAACAGATATGAAATCAAACAAAACAACAATCAACAATAGCAATAAATGATCGCTAAAAGCAGAAAAGCAGGGTGATAAATATATTATGGTGTAGATGTATAGTTGAAAGCATTTACACTCAAAACAACATCAGAAATAAGGCATTTGAACAGCCCTAAGGGTGGCAGAGCGTGTAAATTCAAGGTCTCCTACAGATTATTCCATGTATAAGGAGCACTGCAAGACAATGACATTCCTCCTAGTTCAGAATCATTTGTTATTAACAGACAGCATTCAGTGATTTTAGTGTAGATGCATCAGCTTCTCTGTATATAATATCCCTATAATCCAAAACAGACAAAAATACAGATTCTACATTTCTTTTTCTGTGCACTAAAGGAAAACCGTTTTTATTTCTGTACAGAAAGCCAAGTTTTGTCCTCAATTTGTCAGTCAGGATTTCAATATGGTGCTTAACATTAAGACTGTTATGCAGGCAGATTCCAGGGTATAATATAATATATTAAAAAGCATTGCTGTCTGTTACCATGTATCTCAGATTTTGTGGCTACCTAATCTGCACGTCAACATTTGACACAGCCCAGATGACAGTCCTGGATCTCCCATACTTTGGATATTTCATTGACTATGCGACTCATAAAATGTGTTACAGAAAGAATAATTAAAATATGAACTCACTGGATGATGGGCAATTTTGTAAGTGACTTGTAAGGTGGTAAAAAAGCACTCGATGTGGGGGCAAAGTAACAAACCATATGTACTATTGTTGCAGTACATTACGTCTTATAGCTTGATTTTAATTACTTTAGTGGAATAGACCTTTAGGCTTTTGTTCAAATAAAATCATGTTTTCTTGTTACCTTTCGCCTGCTTAAAAGGTTTCTAGGAACATTGCCTGCCATCCAGTGAGTTTATATTCACTTTCTTATTCTTGTTAAAAATTTTATGAGGACTTCAGAGACTGAAGTAGTCAAATTAAGGGAGAGATGACAAGTAGAAGTATAAAGTAGAATAAAATGGAAATACCCAATTAAAGTATGCCAAAAATTCTATGTAAGTACAGAACTTTGGTAAATGAACTGACACGTGATGAAATAAATTTGGGTTTTTTGCTTTCCCTGTAACTGACTGTAGCTTCTTCCTTTGTCCGACAGATGGCTGTCTGTGGCGTGCCTATAGAGGCCGCCTCCTCCGCGTTGTCAGGAGCGATGAGGAGGTGAGGGAGATCCTGGTCCGCTACCATGACAACAACAACCACGCTGGCCGGACCCGGACGGTAAAGGAGATAATGGTGAGTTTAGATGACGTTATTTCGTCACCACAGCAAAACAGTAAAGATGCTGTGATCAAATATAAAATTAAAAGATTTATACACCGTTATAAAACTCTGCTTTGACAGTGAGTGTGACGTTAGACACAAATTATTCTTGAAAAATTACAATCTGGCTTCAGAGCTTTTCACAGTACTGAATCAGCCTTACTAAGAATAACTAATGACCTCCTCTCAGCTGCTGACTCAGGTTGCTGCTCTGTCCTCTTGCTCTTAGATCTAACTGCAGCCTTTGACACAGTAGATCACTCTGTTTACGTAATAAAGGAATAAATGGGGGTCTCTGGTTCTGATTTCTGGTTCATATTTATCCAACGGATCCATCTTTGTCTCTATCAGTAACTAATTTTATTCCACGGCTCCCATCTCCTGTGGTGTACCCCAAGGTTCCATACTTGGTCCAGTCCTCTTCTCCATTTACTTACTTCGGCTAGGCCACTTTATTTAAAAACAAAACATATATTTTCACTGTTATGCCGATGACAATTAGATTTACCCCCCCTTAAAACCAAACAACATCAACAAACTGACCTCAATAACTGTCTTCACGACATCAAATCATGGATGGCTGCAAATTGAGAGTGAAGCTGAAGTTATTTTGTTTGGAAGACGGCTCTTGACCAGCATTATTTCTCCTCAGCTTGGCCCTTTGGTCCCCTCTGTTAAATCTCTTGGAGTCATATTTGATTCAGATTTGAATTGAATTGACATCTTCCTCCTCTGTCTGTCCAGTTGATGTATTACTGGGTTGGGGTGACAGAGGCGGTGAAGACCTGGATCAAAGCTTGTGCTGTCTGTCAGAGCCGAAGTCCTGCCGAACCGCCCGATCCGCCAGTCAGCTTCTGCTTGGCCTACGGCTGCGATGCCTCCAGCTACGTTTACCCTGAACTCAGCTTCCACCGGTCAGACTCCACATTTAATAGTTGTTTGATAAAAAATGAGAAGAAGTATATTCTTAGTGTAAATTTTAGTTTGATCATTACCTGAATCATCTTCTGTTTCTTAGACTCATACCTGTCAGACTTGTCTCAGTGTAGTTTGTCAGCATCAGCTCTATTTGGGCTTATCTGCAAAGTTAGCCTACAGGTGGTAATGGATGTGAAATCGCATCAAATCAGTTTATTTTTTTAAGCATATTTAATAACACGCTAACCAAACAGATGGATGGTAAATTAGGTAATGTAAAAAAAAACTATAATCAATTCATCAATTAAATTGCTTGTTGTGATTAAAATGATAAAAAACCCAATTTGCATATTAAAGATTAATAAATTTAAAAAATGACCCATCGTGTTGCCATGATATGCAGATGATGATATACTATACCTGTCAGGTGTAGCCTAATCATTGTCTATGATTTAATAAATTAATGAGGCATCATCTCGCAGGTTTCCAAAGGAGGCAGAGCGACGGCGAAGGTGGCTGGCAGTGGCTCAGAGAGATGAAGGCTCGCTTCGCACTAACTCCCGCCTCTGCTCGAGACACTTCGAGCCGTCTTGTCTCACGCTGAATGAGGAGGGTCAGCCGACTCTATCCCCAGACGCCATACCCACCATCATCCCTGTGACAGCGCAGGAGGACGAGGTGACACAATGCAGGCAACACAAAGAGAATAAATAGGCAAAACAAAAAAAAAAGACAGTTTATCAAAGAAAGAAAAAAATAAAACAAAAAAGTATGAAAATGTTACATCTGTAAACGGCCTTGATAAAGGAAGTGACAAAAAGGAAAGTTTGTATCCTGCAATAGGCAGCAGGCTTCTGGACCTCAGTTAGCTGGTGGGATGTGAGCAGATACTTCTTGGCTTTCAGGTTCCCATTCCTTCAGATGAGGATTTCCTCAATTCCAACACCCTGGAGGACCTCCTGTCCACAGCTGCTGCCGCTGCTGCTGTGGAAACCACAGACCCTCCTGAGCCAACCTTCTATTGCTCTGGAACCCCCATGGAGCTGCAGGAGCACCAGTACTGCCTCCCAGCTCCCGATCCATATTCCAGGAAGGTTCAGAGGGTTGTGGAGGACAAGACCACGAAGACCGTCAGTGAGCCGAGCTTCACCGCTTACAACCAGATAGCCAGGTAGACCACCTGACCATCCGAATGTTACAGTTTGACATGTTACATTTAACTGAGCTTGTGTTGAAAGGTTTTTATGTTGCACCCTGCAGGTATCTGAGCCACAGGGTGTTACCGATGCAAAGCAAGAAAGCCAGAGGTTCTCTTAAAAGGATGGCCAAGCGCTTTGCTCTGAAAGGTGAGTGGAAAGAGAAATAAAACACAGTATCACTTGTTTTATTTACCTCCTTTAATCCTCAATAAACAGGATTGTTGTATTGAATTAGGCTGAAATGTCTTTAGAAACATTTCTCTTCTGTTTCAGATGGAGTCCTGATGTACACACGAGTGTCCCCTCCTCTCAAAGTGCCACGTAGCAGAGAGGAGGTTTACATGATTTCATTAAAGTGTATTATGAAATGAAATGTTTGTTGCAGGTTTGAAATACTGAAGCATAAGAGCAAAACACTCTTTATTTTCTACCAAGTAAAAGCAGAAAAAAACAACAAAAACATACAGCTCAGGAAAACCCTTTGTCCCATGACAACTTTGCTGTCTTTTGATCCCAGGTTAACTCGATCCTGCAGCAGTTCCACGACAACCAGGGTCACTACGGTCAGGGAATCTGCCAGCGAGAGATCGCAAAGCGCTTCTACTGGGCCAACATGACCCGAGACCTGGCCCGCTGGATCTCCAGCTGCCACACCTGCCTCAACAGAACCAAGAGGAAGTGGCTCCGCTGCAGCGTCCATTCCTGCACCAACTGCTGCGGGCCGGTGGAGAGAGGCCTGGGCCTCACCTTCCATAAGTATGAGCACATGTCTTCTAGTTACCCTGCAAGATAAGCAGAGAGGAGAGGGTGATGCGGTTAGATAGCACACTAGCTGATATTGTCTAAACACAGAATCAGTCGGATTTCTGCAGCAAAACATGCGACGTTTGATCCTTTTCCAACGAGTATGCAGTGTGCTGTGTCTATGTTTTTCTGTTTATTTTAATTCTAAAGCCAGTTGATGTTTCTTGAAGAGAAAAAAGAATTAAAGCTGGGGTAGGCAGATATCTGAAAAAGGAAAATAAAACTGGCAGAATTTGAAAATACACCTCATAAAATCCGATCTGTCTTAACCTCCAGGTTTCCTCTCGACAACGCGGCCTTGCTGGCTCAGTGGTTGAAGGCTGTTGGTCGCCCTAACTGGCATCCTCGGCTCCAGTCATCTGTTTGCTCAGCCCATTTCACCGAGGACTGCTTCAACCGCAGTGGGGACAAGGTCACCATCCATCCAGACGCTGTGCCCACACTCTTGGTCCACGGTGACTCAGCAGTAAGGCTCAGGAGTTACTTTCTGTATATCAGATCCATGAATAATGGATGTAGTAAAATAACAGTAGCAGTGGTTGCGCAGTTCTGTTTGAAGAGCAGAAGCCTGAGTTGTGTCTTTCCTCCGCAGGCTTCATCCAGAGGTCCGACCCAGCCCCCTGTAGGGGAGGAGGTATGTTCCTGCTGGGGTTTGACAGAATATTATATGTTGTCCATTTCAACCTTGTGGACAACGCTTTTCAATTTACTGCACTGTGTGTATTATAATGATGTGTTTCTGTTTGAACAGGCCTATTTTGCGAAGTACGATGCAGTGGAGCTGTACCTGAGCAAACGCACGTATCCTCCTGGCCTGAGCTACGTAGAGAAGAACACCTTCAGGAGGTTCTGCAAGAAGTTTACCATTAAAGGTTTGAACAAACCACAATCTAAACTTCCTCCTGCTCTGTGTGACATTAACATACATCAGTGTTTACAGCAAAACTGTTTTTTAACTGATATAAACATATGGTCACAAGTGTTCCTTACAGCCTGTTTAGACCTGGTATTAACATGTGTTTTGGGTGATCTGATCTCAAGTGTCAACGACCACCAAGACGCACTTTGATCCGATCACTCAAACCAATTGCTGAGGTGGTGTGGGATGCACTTGACCAGATATCTTTTGTAGTGCTAAGGTGTCCTGATGCACCCCTGAAAAGAACAAGGTCATCACTGCAGGATGTGGTGGTTGGTATGGTGACGGTGCACTAAAAGCTTAATTACTTATAATTTTATGTGGACTTGGACTAAGTGTTGTGTGATCATTTTGCCCTATGAAAGGAGACATGTTGAATTCTGTTGATAGAACAAGTAAAAATGTGCTGCATGGATATTTTTTTGTAAATACAAGCAGAAGGAAACAAAAGCCATGACAGCAGAGGTTAGAGAGAGGAGGTCACCCAATACGACTGGCTGATGGTGTGGCACCAGGCCCAGGTGTGTCCAATGCTGCTGATTAGCCTCTGACAGGTCTGCAGCCACAGAGAAGAGGGTCATCCCTATCTTCCCCATCTCTAGACACACAATACATCTGTCTCCTAAGTGATTTAAAACATCTGCAAATATTTATATATTATTGTAGTTACAAACTAACATTGTCAGAGATTGGTAAAGGCTGTCTTTGCAGTTCAAATTGTGAAAGCTTGAAAGGATGTAGATGTTTCAAATGTGATTTAATTCTAAAAGTCTTTTAGTCTAAAGTCAAGAAAACTGTCTTGCCTGCAAATTTGAGGGCTTAGGTTTCAAAGAGTAAAATATGAGTAGGCTATAAACTGTAGGTGGGTGATTTAACATGTTGACCCAGGGTGACATACATTAAATGTTTGACCTCAGGAAAAAACATTTCTGAAAACATAAAACCCCTTGAAAGGTCCTAATGTGCCACTGTAAGAGGATATTGAGCTGGGGAACATAAAGCCCTGAGAACATAGTTTCACTCCCAAACCAAGAGAGGGGGTCTAATCTGTCAACATGTGTCCACAGTGCTTGTCTTTTTCAATTTAAGATTGTTTTCTTGGATTATTTTCTTTTTCTTGGTGGTCAGTTTCCCCATGAGGGCTTTTGAAAAAATTACTATTGTAGGAAATGAGAACAAACATAACATTGCTACACAAAATTGCATTTCTTTATTTTTCTTTAGTATTATTATTTTCTCTAATATATTTTGTCTCATAGTTTAACCTCTTCAGGCCCAGTAATTATTCAAAGGAAACAGTCCGAGACTAGAAAATCAATTAAACTCTGAAACGCTCTGTGTTTCAGAGAGAGAGATATGTCCATGCAAAGAATCGTCCGAGTTTGACACAGTTTCATAAAAAATGGCAGAACAAGGACGATAAATCACAAGCCTCCACAGCAAAACATCAGTAGGACTGATATGTATATAATTCCTGTAACTGAAGACAAATTCTAGATCCCCTCATGATAACAGTTAATTGAACTTTTTGTTAGGTTGATCAGTCACCTTGGTAACATGACAATTTGTTCCCTGGTCTCCCAGACGACGTGCTCCACACGATGGAGGAAGAGCGAGTGCGTTTGGTTCTGAGGAGCAGGCAGCAAGTTGAAGCCGCTCTGGTGGATTATCACAACGAGCTGAACCATCTTAACGCCAACAAGTGTCTCAGACTGCTCAACGAGAGGTGAGAAGAAATCTTCTTTGTCACTGATAAATCATGTTTGAAACTTTATTGACTCTGCGAAGATGCAGAAGGGTAAAACCTCCTCGAAAACAGACCCAAACACATCATCTCTTCAGCTGTATAGCTTTACACAAAAAGTTAATCAATAGGAGACGGCTATTTCTGCATATTTTACCATTATATGTTTGGGTTAAACACAGATTTGTTATGTTTTTAAGTTTGTTAAACCAAGCATACTGTTATTAATCCTTTTTGTACCATCCTGATACAGCATGACTTCTCTTAAAGAGTTAAAAAAAAAAAAGGCAAACATTCACATTAAATTTAGATTATTACATAACGCTTGTGGTAGATATATTTGAAACCATGCTGTTGTATTAATAAAGAGCTCACGATGTCACAAACAGGTACTTCTGGAAAACCATGAGATCTGATGTGGCACAGTGGATCGACAGCTGCTCGCAGTGCAGCATGAAGAAAAGGAGGAAGCCAGATAACCAAACAGAGCCTGGAGGATCAGAGTCACTTCGGGAGGCGCTGAGATCCCCTCAGTTACATAATAATTTAGACAGGTATGTGGGTGGAAACACTGTGCTTTAATCATCGAGCAGGACTGAAATTTTTTCTTGTCATAGGTGAACTACAAGAAGCAGTAATAGCAGTTGAAGCGCTAGTAATTGGAGCAGCAGTAATTCAACAACAACAGTATTTACAGTGTCATCAGCAGTAGCAGGATATGTTGCAGCAGGTAAAACAGAAGTAATAGTGATAGTATACATAGTAGCTGTAATATCAATGAATAGTTACGAGGTTACAAGGTTTATTTATTTGTCATTTTACCACACTTGGTTGCACAATGATACAAGTTGTAGTTCTTCATGCTACACACACATCGAACACACATACAGACATTTAAATTTGAATAAAATAAAATGAAATAAAACAATATATACTGTTCATATAGTTTGAATTTCTTTGTATGCTCCCTCTTATTGTGTCCCTGACTGTGTCCTAACAGTGGGAATGATGACGATGATGACAGTGATGATGGCGAGGGTGATGGTCGGGATGTTGATGAAGGTGGTGGAACTGTCTGTGATGAAGAGAGACAGCCAGCAACAAATTCAGAGAGCAGAGTGGTAAGAAAAAAGGTTAAGCTCTCGTCACTCAACTTGATTATTATCATACTTGTGTACAAGAAAACATAATCTAGTCAATAAGTGTGTGTCATACACAGCGTGAGCAGCCACAAAATGACCTCAATTTTGATGAACAATCACAGTCAAATACAATATATTTCCTGTGGCTTCTTCACAATAAAAGCCATCCCATAGACTCAATGGTGATCCAGGCACTACAAACTATAGGAAAAAATTGTATCAATGAGTAAGGAAGTTTTAAGTAGCCTTAATTGTGGTGGCTTCATCATATTAAGAGCCAACATGTTAGAAGCCACCCACTGACTGTATAAAAATAGTCGATGTAGCCAACATGACCGCCCCCATTGCTTTGTGGACCCCCGTTTTGAAGCCTCAAGTTGACGCCATCTTGGTTCTTTGGAACTAGAAGGTACCATTTTTGGAGGAAAGGGTGAAGCTGTGGAGGAGCGAGGGGTGAATCTGAGAATGTGAGGTGACACCTGCTAGACAAACTGTCACTCAAAGTGCCCACGCCCTCAATTATGAGTAACATCAAGTCTTACTATAATTTAAATGGGTGGGTTATTTAATCATTAATCCCCCGTACAGCTATCATAAATGTTAAAATTAGCAAGAGACCAAAAGTGTTTTTTGTACCAGGCTGTAATCATGTTTTTTTCTGCTGTAAGGGTTGAGTGTTTTAACATGGGGGTCTATAAGGACTGACTGGCCTCTGGAGCCAGTCTCACGTGGCACTTCCGTGTTGGCTTCATTTTTCAGCCCCTGTGTTGCTGCTTGAAGCTACCCCATGTTTCTCTAGTTTGAGGCTTTTATTTTGAAGCAGCAGCAGAAATCACAAACAGTAACCCTGTATTACACGCTTGATTTTTTTTCCTGTGATTTCCTCTTGCGTAGGTTGACAATCTCCACTACTAACGTCTGAATACTAATAACAATCCTGTTTGCTTTGCACACTGTTATGAAAAGACACAGACTATAACCAAAACCTGAAAACTTAAAGTTGTTGGTCGCTGTCTCAGTTTCAGTTTCTCATCTCCATCCTTTGCCCTTTCAGCCTGTAACTCCCATCAACCCTCAGCCCAGAATCCCCATCCTCCTTCATCTAAGAACCCCCATCAACCTCCAGCCCAGAACTCCCATAATCCTGCAGCCAAGGACTCCTAACGCCCCCTTTGTGGCCAGAGTCTGGTCCGTCAAAAGAGGGACCCTGCCACAGTCTGAGGTCCAGAGGGAAACAAACAGCTCCGACACTCAGCCTGAGAAACAGATCAGCGTCCAGGTTCAAGTGGAAACTCCACCAGAGGAGCAGACGCAACCTCAGGACCTCAGCAGGTCTCAGGGCAGCGCCAGAACACATCACTATGTCAAAGTCCAGGACATAACCAAACCTCCGACAAAGTCACATCCTGCACCTGAGCTCCCAGAAAAACCCAAATCCCTACAAGCCACAAACAAGTCAAGTCAGCCTCCAAGTCAAGGCAGAGGGCTGAAAACCCAGAGCCAAACCCGGAGCCACGGCAGCGTCCAGCACCCAGTGAAGAGAAAGAGAAACCTGGAGGCTACGTCATCGGCTAAGAGGAGCTCCAACTGTGGCCTGGAGTCTGTGGTGGCCCCGAGCACCAAACCCTGGCCTGTCTTCACTATCCCTGGCTCTGCCCCGACACAGACAGCCAAACCACTTTCTAAAGAGGACAGGTACGTACAAATACTGCTGACCCAAATATTTGCCTTACAAGTGAACCTGCTTTCTTTTACTCGCCTTACATATCACTGCATATGTATTTACAACTGCTGTATATGTGTGTATGAGCAGCCCTGCTCCCTCTCGGAGGCCCGCGACACTGCAGGCCAGGACAGTCATCCAGCAGTGCAGCAAGGCGAAGGTGAAGATCAGGCCAGGCATGGACGGGGCTGACGCTCAGTGGGCGGAGGTGGGTGGATGGTTTGTTTGTTCACTCTTAAGATTCTTCTTAAGTTTTCCAGCATTCGTCACATCTTCAATTAGTGGTATGATAATACTGTGCATGATGTACCTGTAATGACAGCGTCTCTGTCTTTAGATCCAGGAGGGAATGGTTGTGTACGTGTGCTTCTCACAAGGAGCCACGGAGGACGTCATTCATGAGATGGGTGAGATGTCTCTTTACTCTGCAGGTTTCCCCCAGCATGTTATCTTGATAACCTTATTGCCAGATAGACGTGTGCAAACTCATATTTAGAGGACAATTAGTGCGCTGCAAGACATGTGTTCGGAGACAAATGTTGCACATTCCTAAGACTCTAAAAACGATCCTTTATTTTAAGAGATAGCAGCATCTTTTCTGTTTCTACCAGAAAAGAGATTGTCTTTCACTGTTAAAAAAATAGCATGAGGTAAAAAAAAAAGAGGCAGGAAAACAATTGTATTTACTCTCATGAATGCTACTGAATTCTCCTCCACAGCCAGCAGTCTGATGACCACTAAATTTTTCCGAAAAGACACCGGGCACACAGTTTCCGTTATCGACCTTCCCGGGAGCGTTTTATTTATCCCCCAGGACTCCCTGCTCGGGGAGCCGGTGCCCAAGAGAAGGATGCAGTACAGAGGGGGATGTGAGCTGTGGTGGGGCGCCCAGCTCTTCTCCAACCTGGTGTCCACCTGCAGGGAGCTAATGTCTGCATCTGTGAAGTGCACAAAGGCAGGCGTGAGAGTGGAGGAGGGAGTCTACGGACAGAAACAAGAGATCGAGCTGAGCTCTGTGGAGCCGCTGACACTCCTGCTGGAGTTCTGAGGTACAGTACGCCTTAACACTGTGTCGGGCAGGGGGACAGTTTTATATGAGTCAGAGTCATTAACCTGTTGAACTTCAACTTCTACAACAGCTGCATCCAGGGCTTAGCACCACCCAAGAAGAACTGTTATTGGTTTAAAGCAGAGGTCGGCAACCTTTAGTATCAAAAGAGCCCCAAAAAATCTGGTGCTGCAAAACATATTTAAACCTCATGATGAAAGTAACAGGCTATTAAGTCTAAATTAGCCTCTCAACATTACTAATAGGTCTAAATGAGCCTTCATTAATGTTTTCTACAGGGTGGCTACTCTACAGTAGGCCTTTTTTTGGTACTAAAACTTTGCAGTGTAGGCAAATTAATCTGCCCATGTACTATTCAGTTCTCCATTTTCCTGCGAGACTTTTCCTTTTTTGGGTTCGGAGCCCACAGCTACTTTAGCCAGGGACACCAAAGACTAGCCGCAAAGGAAAAGGCACCAGGCTGCAGAAGTAAAAGCCACAGGGCGCCACTGGAGAGGAGCTGAAGAGCTGCTGTGGCTCCAGAGCCTCAGGTTGCCTACCTCTGGTTTAAAGACTGCTAGTGCGGCGTAACAATGTCCTCAGCCAGACCTTTCCCCAGCACTGGCACAGCAGATAGGACAGGTTATGTTAGGTTACCTGCAGATATCTACATTTCAGTTTATTCATGGGAAACTTATTGACCAGAAAGCTCCAGGAACTGTGAAACCCGAGGAACTGAAATAGGAACTAGGAACCAGGAAAGTCCCATTTTGTGTGTTCCTGTTTGCAGCTCAGCCACATCTGAAGAACCCTGGAGTTAAGGCAAATTAGACCCATGATGATGATTAAAACAAGACAAAACAGCAACAATTTGTTCACAGGTTCTTTGTTTCTGGGATGAAACTAACAAATGAAATTGTGTCTTTAGTTTATGTGCTGTTCCCTCTCTATTTGTTTCACTTCAGGAAGCTGAAAGTTAACAACAAGAAAAGTTGATCCTTGTCCACATTAAGATAAAGAGCACTCCCTTGTCAAGTCAATTTTATTTAGTGTGGATGCTTCAGCATAGTTTTATTTTATTGTTTTATTTTAATATTTATTCTCAAATATCACAAATTAGAAGCAGACACAAGCTGTAGTTGCTGCATCTTCTGTCTTTTAGACCCTTCAACCTCAGGCCCGACTGTTCCTGAACCATCAGGAAGTTTGACCTTTTTTTAAACATTGAACTAAATTAGTTTCTGTGTGGTGCTGTGGCCCCAGCTGTACGTGTAGCACTTAAGGCCCTTTCAAACTTCAAACTTGAGTCAATAAATTTGCAGCTGAAAACTTAGTTTCCACTCCAGTGCTGTTCTCCAGATTTTGTTTTGTCATCCACATCTACCTTTTTACAAAGAAAAGAGTTACGTTAATGTTACAGTATTTATGTTTTCAGCATTGTCTCCAAAATATGTACAGGAAATTAGTGTTTGCTGAGTTAATATGTGATGCACTTAAAAGATCAGTCTGATGTCGTTCTATATTTTTATTTTTTTATTGCTGACTGCTGTTGTGTAAAAAGTGTCTGCACACTCCTAAAGTTTACAGGACTGTATCTTTTGTTTACATTGTTTATACTGTACAGTAGAGAGAGAAAAACATCAATAATAAATAACTTATGTTAATAAATAGTGTACATTGACTTACTGATGAGTGTTTGTTTTGTTTGCACGAAGCTCAAACAACTCAACTGTGACTTTTATAAATCAGCTTTGTATCACACAAGTATCAAAATACATTAATGATACAGGTCATTTTAGTAAGTAGTAAGCTACACCTGCAGCCTCACAGCTCATTTAAATGTCTGCAACTTTCCTGCGTTCACTTTCTATAGCAGATTTTGGTCCAAGTCGTTTTGCAAGTCACAAGTACGTCTCAAGTCTTCGGAATCAGAGTCAAAAAAGGATTCATTGCCAAGTAGATTTTTATTTACAAGGAATTTGCTTTGGCTATTTGGTGCAGATATTAAACATACAATTAACATATTAAGAGGAATGCACTTAAGCGCTAAGTCAAAACAGGAAAGACCCAAGTCGAGACAGACGAGTCCCAGGTCCTAAATTTTGAGTTTTAGGTCATAAACAAGTTATAATGTGCTCTCAACAAGAGACAAGAGAGTAATAATATATAACATTTACAAAACTCCTGAATGCTACTTAAAATGTATATTTATTTTTTAAAACAAGTTTGTTGGAAGTCGTCGTTTCTCCATCTGTAGTTTTTGACTGCTTTTTTTTAACTCATTTTTTATTTTAACTTCAGCACTCTATACAAGCAATACAGTTTTTACATAGCTCACATGGTACATAGTATTTTGATCATTGTACAAAGTTTTCAGCTGGCGTAACATCTATAAGGTTTAAGAAAAGTACGATGAAGTGTGTGAGGAAGAAGAAAGAAAATGAGATACCAATAACAATGATAAATGAATAAATGTGTATATGTGTACTTACAGACACACCTGTTTGACAACATGTACACTCAAGTGAAAAGAGAAGGAAAAAGGGGAATAGCAAGAGAAGAGAAAAATAGATAAAAACCCTTCAGGGACTGCTCTGAGGAGAATCACCCTCAGGTCTTTGGGGATATTTTGCTGTAACACTGCTCTCGGGACATCGAACACACCCTTCCAAAAGTTGCTTAACTTGGGTCTTGAACGCATGTTTTGCATAGAACAATTTTTTGTTGAGCATCACATAGTTTGTGTACACAAACAAAATTATCTTAGAGATTATTTTCACTTAGTGACATATAGTATATGTTTCTCTCCTGCAGCTTAACTGGACGCTGTCACACTGGTTCAAACAAAATGAATCTGTAGAATTAAGAGTCGACTTGCTGGGAATTTAAATAACATAATTTTTAATATTTGGACTTGAGGCGAAAGGTACCCAGTATTTTCAGGTCAAAAGTCCAAGTTAAGTCATGAGTCAGTGAAGTTAATGTCCAAATCCAGTTGCCAGGTGTCAGGTGACGTGAGTCCACACCTCTGCTCCATAGTTTACGTGTAATCATTTATTTTCTTTACATTCAATCATTTCATTTATGTTGACCTTCTGCACAGTACAATCTGATAAATGATGACACACAGTTTTTGTTTCATACTCAGTTTATTTAGTATTGCTGGCTCTTTATTTCCATTCGTAGTGTATATTTAGATCATCGCTGTAGTCACACTTAATTTGTCTTAAGATGTTTTTTTGAGTCCTGTCCGATCCTGTCCTGTTAGAAAACATTGACCTCTTCATGAGGCCTGAGCTTTTGCTGCATATTTTGTAACTAATTTCTCTCATTTTCGGCTCATTAAAACCAGGTGAGCTGCCTGTCACACAACCATCCAGAGCCATGCCGACATTCCTCTGATTATACGGATTTTAAGTGCTGGGAAATTATCCAGTTTGATCCAATTTACCACAACATCTACATGAAAATAAACTCAGTATAGAAATACTACAAAAAAGCCAAAGGACCACATTGGAGGAAGAAACTAAAGAGCACATTGTTTTCTTTTTATTTAGAATCATTTACATGACTTTACACAACTCCATCATACATACAATAATCCCATTTCACCTTCTGACCCAAAATATAACTGCTAACTGTACGGCTAAAGTGGAAATGGACAACTTCAAATTTTACCACCACCAGCTTTTCCAAGTGATATTAATGTTGGCACCGCTGTCGCACAGACAACCTTTCTATTTTCCTCCGAGCCGAGCAACACAGCAACACAGGATGCGCTGCATTTTGTTTTCCACGGTTGTTCCACCGTCCGCCATTTCCGCTACTAGGGACAGCATACTTTTGTAGCTGGGTAAAACTACCAGGGAAAACAAAAGGACTTTCCTCTTCCTGTTTTAGTTGCTGCTCTGCTTTTATGTTGTAATCGAGCCTCCATTTTCCCAGGATTTTCCCCTTTGGCAGACACAATTGCATAGTGAAAGCGAGGCTTATAAGGAACCAGTCTCGGTGCTGACGATGTCATTCTGTCGCCATTACGTTGTGCAATTCGTATTTACTTCAAGATGAAAAGTCAAAGCAATAAACATTCCTATTTCCACTTTAAAACAAAGAAACACAAGTATCAATAAAACAAAATCACTCTTTCAAGTCTTCCAGCTCCTTTTTACATGTGCACGGCTGCTACACTGCATCGCTGTTAAATGTGCTGCTCATTTCATTCATGTGTTTTCAACTACAGTCAGACTGTAACAGACATCACATCAACTCTAGAGACAATGTCAGAAACAAAGCAAAAAGGAAAAGACATTCTCAAGTTTGGGTCCATTAAATGAGAAACAAACTCCTCTGACAGAGCAGTCTGTGTCTCAGCTAGTTATGTGGTAAAAACAAAATAAAATGTAAAATAAAAATCACAGCTCAGCCAACCAATGTGTCTGAAAACAACATTTTTTCACTCCCAAGCTACAAAAAAGGGCTGTTTATTTACAAAATCATAATCTACAAACAGACTCGCTCTGGATTTAAACCAGAATATCAATCATTCACGTCAGTTTAACCTCACGGTAAATACTCTACATCGAACAAACTTCCTGCCCCGACTTTCCATATTAATAGTTAGTTAATAGAAAGACAACAAAAAAAATATTGTGACATTCTTTAAAGACTGACTGCAAACATCTTGTTGGATCCAGCTACAAAAACCAATCGGTTATTTAAAAAAAACACATTCAAATGAGATGAACGCAACTTTCAACTGATCCTGAACGCTTCGTCTTTTGCTTTGGCCTTAATGTGTTTTTGCTGTGGCCATGTCTGCTACCTGGCAGGAAATATCTGCTGTTAGGTAACCGTTTGTTTGCCTGTTTACAGTTTATGAAAACACACGAGTTCCTACTTGGTGCATGTCAAGCTGTATGACAGCCCTGCCATTGTGGAGGAAACAGAAAAAGTGCGCAATGGACTTGCTTGATAAACCAACAATGTGTGGCAGGCCACATAAAGTATATTTTGAATAACGAGCCTTGGGCTGTATAAAATTAATCCGCGGGCCATGATTGGCCCCTGAGCCAGACTTTGGGTCTCTTAGTGCAACCAAATGGCAAACTTTTTTAGGTGACAAAAACCTTACAGTTCACTTTAATGACCTGACAAAAAACTGAAATAACAACAGCTACAGCTACACCTGCACTCTGTGAATCTGGGGTTACGCCATGGTTACGTTGTTGCCATGGTAGCAACTTGTCAACAGACATCACCCACCTGTCACTCAAAGGGACCATGCCCTTAATTAAGCACAACTTTAAGCCTTATTTAAGATTTAAACCAGTTACTTTTACAAAAATTCATGCCGTGTGCAGTTGTCATAAATGGGGAAATTAGCTACAGAGACCAAAACCGTTTTTTGTACCAGGCTGTAAACATATTTATTTCTGCTTTAAAGTTGGGCGTTTTAACACGGGGGTCGATGGGAACTGACTCTTAGAGCCATGTAGCCATTCGAGTTTCTTTCACGAAGAAAATTAGATAGTTTCTTCAATAAGCGACAAGTAAATTAATTAAAACATAAATGAGATACAACCCAAAAAAATGCTCTGAAAAATCAGAACAATTAAGACGCCTTTGTTAACACTTTAAGGGGACAGTTGGCTCTGCGTTCAGTGACGCACCTTACCTAATGTAAAATATTAAATTATGGAGTTTTAAACATCCAGAAACTCAAGAAACTACACACAGAGAGAAATGAGAAAAGCTGCAGCTTAAAGCTGCTGAAACACATAAAGTAGAGAATAAAAAGTGCTGCTCTGATCTCTTCAAAACTGACCCCAGTCTCACTGGGTTGTATTTCATACTAGAATAACACCAGGCCTTTGTCTGAGCCTGCCTTAAATTAGAGACATTTTTAAGACTTTTTCTTGGTAATACAAACTGCAAGTGTCCTCCATGTTTACCTGCTGCGTTTGTGATTCATTCAGAAAAATGTACAATTTATAAGCGCTAATGCCGTCAGTGAAACATTCACAGAGTCTAGTTTGATTTAACAATTAATTTCAGTCTTTCTACAGGTGTTCTCGAACATCAGTGGAGCTTCCTGCAGGAGCTTCACATTAAAAGTTCATAAATCAGAGGGAGGACGGAGGACTTTGTTTTGCTTTGTCAAACACCCTTGATGTTTCTTACCAGGCTTTTATCAGCAGTCGTCCTCTATTTGTCGGTGCTGTTATTTGAGACTCGACTCCATTGGCAGCTTTAAATGAGGATTTTAAATTTGCGGTGAGTTAACTGTCAGAGCTGAGTCGTCTCCTGAATTATTTTTGCTGAGCAACAACTCATGTGCACCCTGGAATCACGGGTCAGTACTGGATTTTAGTGCTTCATTTTCAAAGGGTCTCGGGCCAAAAAAGATGGCTCTAATCTTTGATTCATCATCCAGTAACTGCTGTAATTATTATATTTGTGATTTTAAGGTCATAAATATAATAATCAAAGAACCAAAGAATCAAAGACGACCTTCAGTCACCTCCTTTACGTCTTTTCACCTTTTATAATACCTTGTATTTCAACCTTCTGTTCCTGACTGGTGGCGACTGTCTTTATCTCCAGGAGGAATAAAGTCCAGAGTGTCCCTCCACTCTTCAGTCGCCCTCCCACACACAGTCACATTCTCGTAGCGGATTTCTCTGGCGCATCGTGGTGATGACGGTGATCCTGTTCTCGGACAGCTCTCGGAGCTGGTTGATGAGCTCCTGTACGCAGGGGCTGGGCCAGGGGTGACCGTTCAGGTAATCCCTCAGGATGAACGAGCGCTCCACCAGCAGCTCCAGCTGCACCAGGTGCCGCAGCCGGTGGAGGCTGAGCAGGTCCTTCTCTGGTTCTCTGCGGAAAAATCTGAGAGACGAGAGAGGAGGCGGGTAAATGAACATATCTGAGGAAGCACAGATTTCTTTATAGAAATAGAGAGGAGAGTTTCCTTTGCAGTCTAGTTGTTTATCCAGATAAGAACAATTTGACAAACCAAATCAAGAACAGAAAACAAAATAAAAATGCAAAGGGGTAGAAGTAAGTGGTCAGCAGAATTCACTGCTTCGTCTGATTCCAGTCTCTGTAACATGGCAACAGACCTAAAATAATTTGCAGTCTGGCTCACCGTATCCTGAGCGTCCTAAGCTGAGGAAACAACATAGGGATCCGTCTGCAGAGGCTGCCGCTGGAGCGGTTCTGCTCGATGTCAAGGTGCTCAAGTGCTGGGACTTTAGGTGCGATGGAGTCCATGTCTTTCAGAGTTATGGCCACACGCAGGGTCAGCCTGGTCACGCTGGACGGGATGGTGGTCGTATAGGTAGCGAGAGAGTTCCCACCTGAGAGGACAGACAACAGCAGTCACAAAAAGAAAAGGTATATGACTTGAATGCATCTTTACATCAGGACAAAAATATTTTAATAAGAACCTCAGCTTTTAACAGCCCAACTCACCGATGATGGTGAGCGTCTCCAGCTGCTGGAGGGGACTCAGCCAGGACGTGAGGCGGCACTCGATGCCCTCTCTGATGTACCTGTAGCGGACAGTTAGGGACCGAAGCGAGGTCAGACTCCTCAGTGCGTTCTCTGGCAGGATGGTTTCTGGGTAATCCACCAGCTCTAAAGTGGTCAGCGCCGGGCCGCCGTACCGAGCCGCTCCTACAGGACAGAGGAGGAAAATTTGAAATGTATTTTATTTCTTGACTTACACAGTATGACTGATGGTTTACAAAACCTCAATTATCTTGTGGTGTGTACTGTCGTTTCGCCCAATCCTAAATCAATTAATCGCAACCAAAATAATCTCTATTTGCAGCCTTAATGAGAAGCCCAAACTGTGAATAGGTTGCCACTTAAGTTATGAACAAAGCTTTGAATTTACTGGTCCATCTACGTCCCAACCCTCACCTAGGGTCATGAGCTACTGGTAATGACCGAGAGAATGAGATTGCGGATACAAGTGGCTGAGTTTCCTCTGTGGGGTGGCTGGGCTCAGCCTTAGAGATAGGGTAAGGAGCCTGGACATCCGGAGGGAGCTCAGAGTAGAGCCGCTGCTCCTTCACATCGAAAGGGGTCAGTTAAGGTTCGGGCATCTGATCAGGATCCTCCTGGGCGCCTCCCACTGGAGGTGTTTCAGGCATGTCCCACTGGAAGGAGGCCCTGGGGCAGACCCAGAATACGCTGCAGGGATAATATATCTCATCTGGCCTGGGAACGCCTTGGGATTGCCCAGGAGGAGCTGGAACGCGTCGCTGGGGAGAGGGATCTTTGGAGCATTTTGCTAAGCCTGCTGCCCCCACGACAAGCGCTTAAAACGAATGGATGAATGGATGGAAGTTAAGTACATGTGGTTTGTAGTGGCAAAAACATGCGAAACTACAGGTCTGATCCCAGAGGTAACAAAGAGACTACAGCCGAGACGATCAATGGATAATTGATTAGTCGATCAATGATCAATCTGCAACTGCAAACATTTCAAACATGATCTATTTGTAGCATTATTTTAAGGATTTCCTGATTTTCTCTGTTTTACATCACTGTTAATAAAATATATTTTTTATTTTTTTCTGGTATTTAGTTAATAAATGATTAATTTAAAACATAATCAATGGATTTATTGATAATAATAATTAGTTACAGCCCTAATGAGGAGCTCAAACTGAGGATAGGTTGCACTTTAGTTCATGTCATTTTTAGTTGGTGGGGTAAAATATGCAGGGGCAGGTAAAGAGGGCAGGTAACAGGCTGACCTGGGTGGTCTGGGTCCGGGGGGCTGAGGTAGTCGTCGGGCAGCGGCTCCGGCGGCTCCCCCCTCATCCCCCAGGACAGGTGCTTCAGCTTCTTCAGGCTCAGCATCAGGTTGTGGAAGACGCTGCAGGGCACCGGCCTCACCGTGTCCAGCCCGTAGCCCTCCCCCTGCTGGTGGAAGAGCAGGTACCGCAGGTTGACCAGCTGCGACACGGTGTTGATGAACTCCACCGTGCAGGGCAGCCGGACGTTACACACGCTCAGGTGAGTCAGCCTCTCGTGCAGCTGAGCGCTCAGGCTCCTCCCGAGCATCGGCTCGTCCCAGGTGGCATTCCGCACCCCGAGGTCCCTCAAGTCCGGGAACCGGGACAAGTTGTCCAGGTATTTCTCCTTGTACAGCCGCCCTCCGTCCACGAACACGATGGCGGTGAGGGACGGCAGGAACTTGACGAGCCGCCGCCACTCTTTGCGCCGCAGGTGACGCACCGCCACCCGGGTGAGCTTGCGGTGGCGCAGGGTGTCCCAGAAGCCGTAGGTGTAGCGGCGGAGGTCGGACAGCACCACCGTGTAGTCCCTCCACAGGGACGGGTGGTCGATGAGCCTCTTCAGGTGCCTGCAGCCGGCGCGGACCGTGTGCTTCTCCTCGGTGGTCAGGTAGCTGAACACGTAGACCCAAACTTCAGGTGGAAGCTGCGGCAGCTCCTCCATCAGCGCCGTCAACGGTCACTGCTAACGGCTAACGGCGAGAACACAGACCGCTTCAGCACCGCGTCAGCGGGTGAAATAACAGCTGTGCATCAAGGCCACAGCTCCAGGAGCTCCCGCTGTCTGGTTTCAGTGAAAACACCTGTTTACAGCGCTTATTTATCTTATTTACCGCTAAATATGGATATGACACCTGCAGGCACCGCTAGCTACTGTTTACACTGCGCCCGATTTCGAAGCTGTCGCGCTCTGATGACGTCAATTGTTATGGAACAAAAATGTCAAATATAATCATAAAAATAAATGTTAAGTATAATTAATAACTTAAGAGGAAATGTATGACTTTACTCAACAGTAAGTACATTTAATAGGAAATGTAATGATTTAATTTACTACTACTAATAATAATAAAATTCAAAGGGAAATGTAATAGGTCTGTTTTCGAAGTTAATTAGGTCGTTGACTCAATAGGAAATGTAATGATTTGATTTATTAGCTTGGTTCTTTAATAGGAAGTTAATTAGTTTAATTAAATTAATTTATTTTAAATAAGATATTTATTAGGGAGTGTGATGATTTGTTTAAATATTGGGTTGATTTTATAGAAAATGTAATAATTTAATTTATTAATGTGTTAATTTAATTGGAAAATAGTAATTTAACTTAAAACTAAGTTATTTATTAGGTAATGTGTTGATTTGATTCTATATTGATTATATATATCATGTTAATTTAATAGGAAAGTAATGATTTAATTTAATAATAAGTGATCTGATTTAATATTACTTTGATTTAATAGGAAATTAGATGATTTAAATCAATAAGTTAACTTGATAGCAGATGTAATAATTTAATTTAATATCAATTTAATAGGTAATGCATTGATTTAACATTAATAACATTATATGACAATAAACATTAATTTAACATTATTAATTTAAAAGTAAATAGAAGAATTTAATGATTTAATTTAATAATAAGTTAATGTAATAAGAAATGTGATGATTTGATAATGGGTTACTTAAAAAGGAAATGCAATTATTTAATTTAGTAACATGTTAATTTAATAGGAAATTGAATTGTTTGATTTAATTATAACTAAGTTTAATAGGAAATGCATTGATGTCATTTATTTAGTCTATTAAATTAATTTAATTGGAAGTATTTTTTAATTTAATAACTTAATTTGATAACAAAGGTAATAATTTAATAATAATAATAATAATAATAATTTAATTAATAAGTTAATTTACCATGGGCAGTTTTTTATGTGGAACTGGCAAAGGTGGCATTTAAAGGTGACCCAGTAATACTAATTTCCATATACATTAATTTAACTTTTCTAAATCTTCCTTACATTTATTTTTCATTTATTATTTTCTGGTTATATCATCACAATGGTTCCTTGAAACCATTGCAGAAAAATGTGCCAAACCAAGTACTGTTTAAATAGCTGCAGTCGTGTTTTTTTCTCTACATCCATTTTGTTTCACAAGTTGAACATGTTAGCAGCCAGTTAACAGTTGATGCACGTAGTATGCAAATGTCAGGTGCAATGCAGATGGACAGGTTCAGTGAGTGTGTGCGGACTGAATATAATGTTCTTTAAACTCTGTTTAACCTCGGCTCAGCTGTACTTCATGTTACAGGTATTTTAAGATTACTTATGGTCCCTGCTGCACCACTCAAACACAAAGTAATTTCCAACATGTCAAGTTTCTTTGTAGCCTGCTGTGAAAGATTTTACATTTTAATAATGCCATAACCTAAATGTTCTCCGTAGCTATCACTCTGTTTTTGAAGTAGCTAAAAATGTATCACTGCAGTCAAACCCCATTTTAGGTGATGATGGACAAAGAACGTTAAATAATTGTCACCATTTTGTGTTTAGGCAAAGTAAAAATTTCATGGGTTAGTAGACAGAGCTTAATTGACATGTTAAGTGTGAATTAAAGTTGGCTTAAAATTTGAAATAATGTGACACAGCAAATCATAAACTGATTGTTGTTAAAGCAGAACCTGTAGGTGGACTGAAAGAATACAGAGATACAATCACAGCTGATGAAATATATTTTAATCTTTTCCATTCGTTGATGTAACTGAAAACATAAATTAAAAGAAATCAACAAAGAAAGCCCTGCTGATTTGAGAGAACAGAAAGGACAGGTTATCTGTGGAGGGTCAAAGGTCATCGGGCAGGTTAGTAGAGGGTGAAAAATCTGGATCAGTCTGAAACTTCATACTGAGATTTCACATCACTTTGATGTTTATGAGCAAAATCATTATAGTATCATCGGCCTAATTTCTTAAATGAAGTTCTGCAATTTTATTTTTTGATGCACCCACTTTCCCCAAACTGCTGCTCCCACCTCTACCTCAATTAGTGATTTACTGTTTGTCAGTGTGATCATTCAGCTGTGGGTTTAACATGAAGGTAACAACTATGAGGTTATGAGATCATCACCTCGGTTTAAACCCAAACACACATTGCCTCTTTTTTCTTGTCTCTACAGAAATAATTTCTCCCTGCAGGATTGTTTGTCTGTGCAAAATTGTGTGAAACTTTGTTGTTGTTGTTGCAATTGGTCAGTAATTCACAAGGAAAAGAACACAAACAAACACGGTCTGTGTTTTATGATGGATTTTTACAAAAGAAAAAACAATGAAACGGTCTTTGTCTTGTGATCACAACTCTCTCCTAAATCCTCTCCTCTAACAGGAAGCTCTGACCTCTTTAATTCTTTGGAGTTTCTGCAGCCAAGTTTCTTCTCTCGTTTTACACACAAAGAACAAACACAGACGAAGGCCGACTGATTCAACAGTTTGCCTTTGTTCTACTTCAACAGAGGGAAACACGGTGCAGAAAGCAAAGCTGACTGCCACATCCAACGCGCCTGCATCAGAGGACATAACCATCCTGACACTTCGTTTTCACATCATCATTCTGTCTGAATTACTGAAATCAGAGATGTGACGTTAAGAGCCAATCCAAGACACATTGAATCAGTAGTCTGTACTCACGCTCCCAAAACATTCTGACAAACAAAAAAACTTATCTCCTATGTTCACACCACTGTGAATTCATTCTAATCATCAAATTGAGGTTATGTCAATAAAAACTGCACCTGGCACTGCAAGATTTGCTTTGCTCTGGTGTTGTCAGTCTGCAGTGTTTAACTTCTAGACGAACAGTTTGGGGCAAAAACACGAAGAAAACCAAATTAAAGTCCAAATTATGCTGTGTGAGGGACTAACACTTCGCCATAGTAAGTATAAACAGAACTACATGCATCTAATGTCTGTGTCTGCATCAGTTTTAGGCCAGTGGCTCCCAACTGGTGCAGCCACGGGGTCCAAATTTCTCCTTAGTCACTAGTCCGAGGTCTCACAGTTTAATACATGCAGCGTCACACTTTCCTTCGGCCATGTTGTTGAGCTAGTTTTCTCTCTCTGTCAAGTAGCGGTTGTTAGTCGCTCACGCAACAGCAGGAAACTGCATTTCAAAAACTGAATGTACTTAAAAATAAAGTGTTTTTTAACGAACTTGACATGTTTGCGAGTCGCTTGCCATCCATTCAGAATGAGCCCGCGACCCATCAGTTGGGAACCACTGTTTCAGACTATATTTATTCCTCAAAGAAACTGTTTGACATTTTGGGTAGTACACTTCTTCGCAGAGAGTTGGATGTGAACATTGATACCACGTCTGCGTCTGGTCAAGACATATTGTGACATAATGTGTTCATGGAGTTTTAGAGGTGCTGCTGGGTGGATTCTGTTTAGTTGGACAGAGCCAGGCTAGCTGTTTTGTGCTAAGCTAAGCTAACTGTGCGGCTTCATATTCATCATACAGACATGAAAGTACTCTGATGGTCTTGGGGTTTAAGGAGCCGCGACATGTGATGGGACGCTCCCCAGTCTGACTCCAGCTGGAGACCTTTGTTTCATGTCATTCCCTATCTCTTTCTCCTTTCATCTGTCTAATAAAAACAAAAATACCCCCAAAAATACTACAAGAAACATGTTGAAAAAGGACGACTAGAGCCAAAAACTACACAGGACAGCTGGCTTGAATTGCTCACTTACAGGTCAGCAGTCAAGGGTCTTCGTCATTAAAGCAGAGCATTAAAGCATCTGCTAAATGTCTAAAAATGGAGAGTGTAGTGTGAAGGTGTGAGCTGTCAGGGTGTTTTTGAAACAGTGTCCTTAAGACAGTATGAGCTCCCAGAGAGACCAGAAGAAAAGAATGAGCCCTGGTAGTTTAAACATTCATAGAGCATTTCTATATACAAGCCTAAGGACTTTATATTTACACAGCTCGTACATGAACATATTCATCAGCTTTTAAACTCTCCACCTGCTGCACTGCGTCCACCGGACCCCTCTGCGTCTGAGTAAGAGCTTCGCCTGAAAGGAATTATTTTGGTGTCCCGTGAGTCTAAATGCTTTATCAGAGGCCCAGAAACACTTACAGTCACTTCAGTAGTCATTCATCTTCGTTCCAAGGCAGATACCGGTGTTTGTTTGAGTTCTTTCACTCCACAAAAACCTCCCTCATCTTTGTCCGTTTAACAAACACTTCCCTTTTTTGTTTCTCTCCTACTGTCACGGCGAGAACGTCAGGATCATCCAGCTGATCACGAAGTAGAAGAGGAACACCGGGTACACCACAAGCGCCTTGCGGTTGGGCGGCTGGCTGTCGGCGAGGAAGGCCGTGGAGGCAAAGGTGGACCAACCGAAGGACACCGTCACCACCACCAGCCGCACGGCGAAGCTGACCGTCCCCGAGCCGCCGACCAGGACGATCCGGCACACGGCCATGGCCACCGTCAGAGGCATGATGCAGTATCCTAACACACACAGGCTCTGGAAGAAGGAGATGGTGCCGCCCAGTAGCTTGGAGTTGAGGGTGATGATGATGGAGCCGAACCAGACGATGACGAAGACCTGGGTGAAATTTCAATACGTTAGTGGGGAGACATCGCTTTATATCAGGACATCATCATCAGTTAATCACAATTTTTTTCAGTGGACATGAAATGCTAAAATGACCTTTCCCCTAAAACTGCGACCCATATCTCAATATTTTATTTGCCAATTGTGCGGCCCTTCTTTATTTAAGCTGTATAAATATAATCTAACCATAGCAATAAGCTAATTAGCTAAGAATTTGACACGGATATCCTCCACACTTAATGCAGGACAAGCATTAAGCTGCTTAAAATATTCAGCTAAAAAGTCTGGCAACAGTTTAGATAATCAATTAATCATTTCAGTTTGTTTTTAAGACAAAATACCATGTGGTCTCTGAGTCCTGCTTCTTAATTGTAAGGAATGGCTTCTTATCTTGATCTTATCTGATGGATAATTAAAAACCTTTGGACTGTTGGTCGAACAAAATCTGGTCTGCAAGCTGCTCTTCTAATTGTTGTATATTTGCACCATTTGAATTGACAGCATTTTCATCTTTGCACTACTTGATTCCTCTTATTTATTTTTATTTTGTATGACCTCTTCTATTTTACACTAATCCTTCTGCACTGTCTGCATCGTGGGTCAATTCAGAGTGAAACATTTTGATTCTCTGTATGTCTGTCACATAACTGTAGAATTGATAATACTGCCTCTTGAATCTTGAATTTGAAGATGGCGCCTTTGGCTTCAGATACTTGTTAAGAAAGCTTTATTTTTCTCCATTTTTTAGTTTAGTTGTTTTCCAATTTTTACACGACTCAAATACACACAAGAAAATAACAACAATACGTTTTGCTGACTGAAAGGTGTAGACTGAAGCTTTAGCTTATTGCAGCTACCTTTTTTACATTCATTGTTTCGTACTGTTCTCTTTAGATTTATACAGTAAGGGGCGCCCGGTGGCCTAGAGGATAGAGCAGGCAGCCCATATGCAAAGGCAATATCTTTGCTGTAGCTGCCGCAGGCTCGTTTCCAACCTGCAGCTGTTGGCCACATGTCATCCTCCTCTCTTCCCCGTTCATGCTTAGACTGTCTTATTCAATATAGTCAAAAAGCCAAAAAAAACTCTTAAAAAAAAAAAAAAAAGATTTATACAATAACTACGTAAGAAACAAGCAAAAACAGAATATATGTAAATTATATATCCAAAAGTCCCAAACACAAATTCACATAGAGACACTAGTTTGCATAACTCAGTAATTGTTAATCATTTAATTTTTATTTTTTCCCCCAAATCTGTTAAGATTTTTCAATTGCTTTTAAATTTTATTCCTTTTCAAAACTATTCCACAAATTAACTTGTCTGACTTTCTACCATTTTCTTGTAATCTAATTTTGACATTTTATTGACCACACAAGGCACTAATTATCAGATAAATAAATAAAGAAACAGACATTCGCTGCAGCCTTATGCAGGACCCACATTTGTTGACATCAGTGGTGCAAATTTCCTGTTCAAATTTGCAATTAATTAAATTACAAAACAAACACTGCCAGTGAATGTGAGGCTCTTGGGACAGTCACCCACTTTATTTTGTTTTTACCCAATGCAGCCTTACCAACAGTAGCTTATATACTGCATAAAATAATCATAATAAGCTTCTTAAAATTAGCCTGATGTGTGTTAAGATCTTGCATCACTATTATTAGGTTTATAATTTGTTGATTGACTTTAAAGGTGCAGTGTGTATGATTTAGTAGCATCTAGTGGTGAGGTAGCAGATTGCAACCAACTCAAACTTCTCCCAAGCATGTAGGAGACGTGGCCGACACATAAAAGCTAAATAGTAAATGGCCCTATAGAAAGTCTGTGTTAGGTTTGTCCATCCTGGGCTACTGTAGAAACAACATGGCAAACTACCAGTAAGAGGACCCGCTTCTAATGAAGATATAAACAGCTCATTATAAGGAAATTGAAACACAATAATTCTTATTAACAGGTGATTATTCACTAAGTAAAACATGGTTTGAACATTATGTTCCATTTCTGCTAATATAAGCCCCTAAATCCTTCACACTGGATCTTAAATGTAAGATGGACTTTTAGAGTATACTGACAAATAAAGACCTAATAAATAGTGCCATATAAGTCAGTACTGGGTACCTCAGCAAACTGCGGTCCCCCCTGGTTCTCGATGTCGGCCGCGCCGCCCTGCAGCAGCAGAGCCAGCGTCACGCAGAGCAGCAGCGGGCCCCACAGGTCCCAGTCCCGCAGCAGAGCCGTGCTCCGCTTCGGATACAGGACGTGGATGAACTTGTTCCCCACCGCACGCAGATCCCGCAGGATGGTCTCCTTCACGGGCTCGTCCAGCGTGGAGAACTCGTCGTCCCGGCTGGCGGAGGAGCCGATGGGGACAGAGATGTCTCCCTCCACCGGGATGTCCTCCGAGATGGAGACATCTGACAGTCCTGCGAACGGTCTGCTGGCCTCCTCCGCTGCCGCCATTTTCACTGTACAGTTTTCAGTCTCTTAACGACGACCGTTAGTTAACCCGGAAGTTCAGACGACACCAGCAGAGCCCATTTAACAGATATTAAATTAAGGCAGCGACAAGAACCATAAGTGTTCCTCTAAACCAGTGGATTCAGTTCCAGTTGATCCAGTTAGTCCAGCTGGTGGGGGACAGACTGCAGCTCCACGTCAGCTGAGGATTGTTTACTTCCGCAGGACGTTCGTCACGCACATCCGGTTGGGGCGTTCAGGGATACCTCCTGAACAAGGAAACTATACACTTTTATAGTTTCATTGATCTTTAAACGACCAAAACAAACGATTTTTATGCAGTTCATACAAAATACATTAATGTTCCATGACAAATTATAAATGAATTTTGTATTAATATCAATATCCAATTGTAGATATTCATATGGGGTTAGTTGTTCATGCTGCACAATAAATTATCAGTTAAAGGTGCATTTGTGTTCAGTCTTTATGTCATAGACATGTTCAGTTTGACACTGATTGTTTTAATTTAATTCAATTTCATTTTTTTTTTTGTGCAATAAGATGTTTACAAAACAAGTGAAGACAAGTACATAAACAGACAAACAAGATTATGAGAGATTATGTGAGATCAAGACAAAAGACCAAAACAACAAAAGAGACAAAAACAAAAATAAAAAAAATACATCATGATTTGAGACTACTGGGTGTGCAGTAAACAATGTTAAGATTGGTTATAGACCAGTTATCAGATCAGTTTCCTGCCCAAGAAATCATTTCTCTGGGATTAAAAATTCATGTCACATCTTTGCAGAAAAACTAATTCTTGTTTGCTTACCTAGTCATGATTTTACTTACATATTAAGCTAACATTTGGACACAAAGATCTGAAAATACAATAATATACATATTTAACATAGATTTTCATGTACAAGTCTCTACATCGCTGTTATTTATATATTTTTAAACAATACTTCATAATTTTCAGGACACAATTTTGTTTATAGAACAAATACAAGTTTGTGGGGTCCTTCTGTCACATAATACAGTAGTGTTGTATGTTCATGTTTTAATGACATCTTAAATGTATGCATGGTTGGATGAAGTGTATGATGTATGGTGTCTATGAGTATAAATTAATGGGTGCTACTTTTCAGCTCTGGTCAATGTCGAAGGTCACTCAGAATAAACAGGTTGATAATAAGGTGCAGTCCAAACAGAGCTGAAATGTGTTATTTACAAAAGGTCTAATACATGGGTGAAAACGAATAATATACAATGTATTATAGTTTTAAATCACCTTTTACATTTTTTAAAATAAAAAGTTGTGAGGTCGAGTTGCTTCGCCACGGTCCCTGAAGGCATCACGAGAGTCATGGCGAATTCGTCGGCCACTGATGACGCAGTAATCCGTCGACACTCGTTGGGTCGTGTGTTTATATGATGGGTATGTTCCCTGGCGTAGTTCTAGATCAATAAGAGCCGTTTTCGGGTATAAATTGGTTGAATTTAATCGTTAATAGTTAATTGAATTATTTCGAAACGTCACCGGCCAGAAGAAACGGCAGTGAGATGGATTATTGCCGGAAACAGGTGAAGACAGACTGTGAGGAGCTGCTGAGACGCTTCCAGACAACTGACTCTGTTCGCTTCGAGATTTTCTCCAAAATATGGAGGGAAATGAAGTTCTCAGAGATTTTCTAGTAAGTTAACCCTTAAAAATACCACTTTACTGTCAGTCGCAATGTTACATTTTGTGATACAAGCAGTGGTGAACAGTGACGAAGTACACTTACTTAAGAACTGCACTTTTACTTTACTTAAGTATCTCCATTTTATGCTACTTTATATTTCCACTCCACTACTTTACATCTCACAGGGAAATACTGCACTCTCTACTGCTGCTCTACATTTAAATATCATAACTGTTGACGACTAATTTTCTCAAAGTTATTAATCTTTTAATTGGCCAATAATTGCAGCACCTTACAATTTGTTTTTCTGCTATCATAATTAATTTCATTACCTTTTTATACCATATTTTCCTTTGTAAGTTTATCACCACTGACCATCAGGGACCTTGTTTGTTTGTTTTTCGCCATTAAGTGACATTTTATTCTCATGATTGCTATTATTATTATTATTATTATTATTAGTCATAAGTACGACACATTAGGTTATATTTGTTTGAATGTTTTGTATAATTAGAATAATGGTTATTAGTAGCAATAGGGATGCATGACATTGGATTTTTTTTTGCCGATATCTGATATATAAAAAGTTATTTGGCTGATAACTGATACTGAAATCGATATAAACAGAATTCCCTCTGCACAGCCACTCTCAAGGATCAGGTGCTGGTCATCTGCAGGAACATCTCTGAGAAAATCATCAACATAAGCCACTGCACACTAAACTGAATTACTGTGATTTTATTGAGAGCAAACAATGTGTTTTGCCCGTGGCTTTTTCAGGTTAGCTCAACAGAAAGCAAGATTTATAAAGAGTACAAGAGTTACAAGAATATTATGTGATTAAAACTCATCCTGAGACAAAGATTTTACAAAGAAAGCTAGACTGTAGGTCCTACTTCTGTCCCTCTACACTCTTACACAGAAAGGGAGAGTGACAGGGAAATGACAAGGGACCCAGTGGCTCCCTATGGATCCAAATGACGTGCGGAGGGAGATATGAGTTTATATTTATATCACAGATAAGGACTTAAATCCTGTGTTTCATTAAGTCCAAGTGGTTCAAGGTTTAATCACATATTATTTTTGTAATTATTGTACTCTTTATGAATCTTGCTTTATTTTTTTTTATCTATGTAATTTTGTGTAAATTTATTATGCTTTCTGGATGAACTGTAAATTATCTTTTTGAAGAACGATTTTAAGAATGTGAAAGAAAAAATATTTGAAAAAAAAGTGAATTAACATCATATTATGTGTGCATACTCTTATCATGATGGCCCACCAGCAGATGAAGACATGATATACAATACTTTTCAATGTGTTATATAGTCATTTATTGTGCAAAATAAGAAAACGCCTGTTGGCCGATTCTGATTTTTCGTTTAAAGCTGATATTGGCCGATGACAGTGATATCATCATGCATCCCTAAGTAGTACATATTTGAAATTTAACATAATTATTAGATGATAAATCTTCCTAAATTCTGTTCAATACAAGTTGAACAGTGTGTCACATGTTATTGTCTTGCAGTGGGACTATGAGACACGAGAAGCGAGCGTTCAGTCGTCTGATTCTGGACACCGCCTGCAGATACTTCCTGCCTCCATTCAGCTTCCAGATCAGAGTGGGAGGACTTTACCTGCTGTACAGCCTGTATCGATGTCAGACTGCCGCACCCTTAGAGCAGGTCAGGAACACAACACATGTCGGTTATACATTGACTAAAGTCCTTCTTGAAATAAAACTTCTGGTTATGTCTCTGGCTGCAGATCCGTCTGGCGCTGAAGGACTGGGAGGACGTGAAGAAGTTTGAGAAGGACGCTATGGACGCTCAGCACCTGGACGCCGTTTACATTCTGCAACAGCTGATGTTCCTCAAAGCCTTCAACTTCACCGCCATGCCCACTCTGGTGAGCCGCCGTTACACAGTCACATTTGATATAAACTCCAAATATAATGTGATTAAGGATCATTATGTGAGTTCTGAGGAGATTCAGTCGTTAAAAGCAGCTGGGCAAGGGAGAGAGTAGGGGTGGGAATCTCCGGACACATCATGGTTCGATTAAAGAGGGTAACAATTTGATAATAATACCATTATCGATACATCACAGTGCATCAAAGTGTTTGATTTCAAACACATGACTTATTCCTCTCTTTCTTTTCTAAAATAGCAGACTGTATTTTTGGTGATCCATAATTATATAAACAGATTGTTTTACTAAATTTCTGTAGTTTCAGTACCTATATCTTGCAAATTAACATTTTCCCCTCTCCTCCTCGTGCTTCTCCTTTGTCTCTTCTCCTCTTCCTCTCTCCTGCCAGCTTGCCTTCGGGAAGAGGAAAAAGTTGGAGAAGTCGGTGCTGTGCGAGGAGTTCATTGAGCGAGCGTCTCGTCCACAGGAGCTGATCAACATTGAGCTGCTGGAGGTGGGCAGAGAACCGCTAGTCATCTCTAACATTTTAAAAGTATATTATTAAAGGTATTAAGGTGTGTGTTTTGTTTGTCTTCTTGCAGGAATTGTCCAACATTCATGAACTGTACGGGAAGCTGAAGACTTCTGTCTGTTTGAGGACAGAGCAGCCAGATTCCTCGCTCAGCCTGATCCGTAAAGACCTCGTCCCTCAGCTACAGAGCAGTGTGATGGATTTTTACAAGTGGCAGCAGAGCAGGGTAAGACTCTGTACTCTGTACGGGTGTCTGTTAAAAACAGATTGTGCTGTTATACTCTAAAATATCTACGGTAATGAATATCTCCCAGTTCGTCAGCTCTAAGAGATAATGTGGTTATTTAAGTGCTTTTACATTTGTTTTATGTTTATACATGATTGTCTTTTTTCCACTGTTGATGTGACGAGTTCATGTGTCTTGTCTTGTCAGGATGATCCTAATGTAGCTGAAGACAGCGGTGAAGGAACGTCATCTCAGAAGGAGGTGAGTCACACTAAATTAAATTTTACTGAGGGGTTTAGGGGGTCGTACACCTCGATGTAGACGTGAGGCAGGCGCACTCCAGCGCCTTGCGTTTTGCAGCCTGCAAAATGCGTCCTGTGCGATCAGGGCCTAAGCAGGCTGTGACACGGTTTTGGTTATGGTCACTTAGCAACCTCAGACGCAACCTGCCTCTGTGCCCTTGAAAGTTGGCGCAGAAAAGGCACAAGAGTCGCACACAGCGCCTGACCATGCATTTTCCACGCGGTCAAAGATGCAGGACATTAAACACACTGAAGTGAATTACATAAAGTCCCTCGGCTCTTTCCATTTCTGAAGCTGCAATAATAATTCTGTCCTGATGAAGCTGTTCACTGACTTCCTGTTTTGTGTCCTCAGTGCACCAGAAGAGCAGAGCTCCTCGCATTCATCAAATCAAAGGCATACAAAGAGGCAGCAGAGGTTTGTGTTTCAATTTGTTTTTATTGATATTTTCTATAAATATGTAACCAATTAACTTTTCATTGGAGGACCCTTAATTTTCCCAAAAATGTGTATGATGTTAAAGGAATACTTTGACCCCCAAATCATCATTTGTATATCAATAACTCAACCTGTGTTACATTGATATTTGAAGAAAGCTTTTTCTCGCGTTGCCTCTGGTGAATGAAGAATCCAAAAACGGAGAAAATTCTTGATGAATCAAGTCTATTTTAAAACATCTACTTACAAACTTTCACACAACTCATAGAGTCTCATTTATCCAGTTGTATGCTTAGTGTTCCCCAAACAGACAGCCCTCTCTGACGGGAAACTGAACGGAAAGGAAAACTTAACGATGCTCTTTTAAAAGCCAGACTCCAGTATGGAGTATGGATTCCTCGTTCAGGCGAGCTGGGAAAACAAAGTATTCTTCATGAATTCAACGAAACACAGGATGAGTAATTGATACACAAATGGTCATTTGTGGGGGTGAATGATTTCCTTAAATTTCATCAAGATAAGATTTGCAAAGACATATATGTACTCATGGGTGTCTCAGGTCTCCAAGTCACGGCGTCATCGTCAGGTGGAGGTGGATGTCACGGATAATGAGGCAGCAGGACCCTCCACCTCATCAGGTTCCTCCAGAACAGTGAAACCATCACTTAAAGCCAGAACTGCCCAGAAAGTACATATCTCAGGTAAATCCTTCTACAACTGTCTTTTAACCACCAAAACTTGATAATCAGAGATGAAATATCAGAAAATATTACAAAAAAGAATAAAATTTACACCCACAGTAGAGGAAAATTTGACGGGTCGAGTTTTTTTTTCAAGGCTAGGTGTATTCATGTAAAAAGTTTTCCAAACTCAGCACGATTTAATACTAAAATAACACAAAATTGCCAAGAAAACTCTCCAACAAATGGCAGTGTGATGTTAGAAATGAGGTCTACAGACTGTCGTACAGTAGGTAAGATGGAGAAAAGCTGAGCGGGATCTTTGTCCTGTTTCTTGTTTTTGTATCTTGAATGTTTTATGAAATAATCCTCACTTACTGAAGCTCCCTTCTCGTCAGGTGACCTGTTGAAAGAAGTCACGACAACAACCAGTATCAGCCGTCTCAGCACTGTGGACTTTGGTCCTGAAGGTACACATCTTTTAAAAGCTTTTACTTTTATGCATTATTGTGTACAGTGTTCTCTGCTCTTTTCCTGTGGTTTCTTAACATGTTACACTTGTGGATCTTGAATATCTGTAACAAATTTTATGATAAGATATCTATTTTTTGGCAATAACACATTTACTAGGATGATTTTTTCTATGCTCACACAGAGTTTTCTCCTAATGCCAACTCAACACCCACTATATTTTACTTTAAACAACAAAGTAATCTTATTTGTAATGCTTACACACTGATTCACTTGCTTGTCTCCTTTTCTGATTTTTTTCCTTCATTCAGAAAAAGTAAAAACATACAAAAGATTCAAGTGGTGAAGAAGATGAAGATTTAAAATGTTGACATGGATTTGGTGTTGAAATGTCTTTTTTTATAATCTTTTATGTTCTGTATCATAGAAAATGTGAACGTTTTCTATTTTTTTTAAATGCTTTTATTTATTTTTTAATGAGTAGAGTTTCATAATGCCTGAAACTAAAACACAAACTTCTCTGTTAAAGAAAAAATATCATTCTGCATGACTTCTGTTCTTTAATGCAGCATTTTTAAAAATGTGAACACCTCGACAAACTCATCAAAGCTAAAGAAATTCATTTTTGAGTTTTATAGCCATTACTTGTTCAAAATGGCCTCTGTACTTCCCTCGTTTAGTCAGATATATTTTTACCCTTTGCCTTTTACAGTGTGGGCAGAGTACATTGTGTCTATACATAAAATTTATATGAAAGACTGTAAACATTTACCTTTATAACGTTCATCTCTCTGCACAGCTTCTTCTGTGTTAAAGTTAAAACTGGAATTCTGCAGCTTTTGTTTCTGGTGTTTAAATATTTTATAAAGTTCCACTGTTTTATATAAAACCTATTTTTACATAGTTGCTATTTTGGTCCCGTCTCTTTTCTTGCATGACATTTGATTCAGAGTAAATAATTTGTGCAGATGACATAGTGAATAGCCAAAGAATGTGGACGTATTTTCATCATATTTTCATCTTTATATTAATCTAGTTTTATCGCTTTACTTTGGACATTCTGAGTTTCCATCACATTTTAACAGTAATTCACTGTCTCTTTGTTTTATGATTTCAGTTCTTATTTTCACTTGCATTGGCTTTTATTCTGTTCTTCTTCTTGGAAAGCATTTAGTTTGTGTGATACAACTTATTTTGCAACAAAAAACATTGACATAGATAAGACCTAAAAACTGCAGTCTGCAATTTATCAATAATACTTCGAAAGTCATATAATTCATAATAAACATTACTGGCCTAGCTTACCAGCCAAAGTTGAAGAATGGACTGGTTTAAAAACATAACCTAAAAAAATTTGTGGATGAACACAGTTCTTAAAATGGCAAATATTATAGACACAAAGTCAAATGTATGTTTTTTTAATGCTTTTTGTAATAAATTTTAGTTATGTTCTAAATTTTTTTATTTAATTTTTAATTTTACATACCCTTAGTGGTCCCGCAAGGGGAAATTCCAAGTTTCCATCCATGAAATTTATGAATTTAAAAATATAAGTGTGAAATGCTGTGAATAAGATTGCACAAAGTAATACAGCTAGAATAAACTAACCTTTGATTTAAATCTCCACTGTGTGCATCTAGTCAGTGGCATAAGATAGTTATTATGAGCCCTAGTGCACGCTTTTGTGCACATTATCGTCTTATAGAGCATATTTTCAAGGTGGCAATCACTCATAAGGACCCACTCTCCATCCAACGCATTGTTGGAGGGGCAACGCTCTTCGATGGGCCCCCCCATCTCTTGGGCCTAACTGCGACCACACTGCCTGTGTATCGTGTGTGGACAGGTCATGCACCACTGAGGACTCTTAAGATATTGTCTTCCGACATTTATTCACTCCTGCAGAAGACAATATGATGCATTAATTGCCCTCTGGACACCTGTCTCTGCACCTCTGCTCCCCCAGGAGTGCAAGGAGCTATGGCAACCCAGGAGGTCCAGAAGAGGCGATGTGCAGCAAGTTAATTTCCACAGGAAACATTAAAAATAACACTAAATAAAAATATTTCCTAGAGATAAAATCTACACATACTAGACAGAATTTTTAAATAAATAATATGTACAAATGTAGATCAGCAACAAGAAATGATCAAGTGTACTTTTAACTCTGCTACACCTGCACTGTCGATATTTACGCCCCTGCATCTAGTGAGGCTGCAGAATTAAAACTTCTGTGTGCCGAGAACTACGGTGGCCGACACATGAAGTCGAATGGCCCTATTTAGGGCTACTGTTTGATTTGTCCGTTCTGAGCTACTGTAGAAACAAAATGGCCGACTCCGTTTGTAAATGGCTCACTCTAAGGTAACGGAAAACAACTACTCTTATTTTCAGTAGATTCTAAACTACTGAAAACTTATTTGTGAATAATGTATGTTGGATTTTTTTCTACTGCTCAGACACAAGGATTTTCTGTGCTCAACCTGCCTTGTTTTTAAATTTGTTCAGTAGAAAAAAGCTAAACTTTAGCCTATGTATAAGCCTACTCGTTAAGCTATTTCTAGTCTCTATGACTGAATTTGGTAAACATTATTACTTATAAATAATGGGGATAAATTACAAAAACATTAGTTAACACAGTAGTTAATCAAAAGTTAATCGAAATAGATATATTGCAGTTAACAGCTATTGCCAGTAACAGCTTTGGGAGGTAAGTGACGTTGTTTTTAGCCGTTTTCTGTGCCATTATACATTGAAACTGCTCATTCTTATATAATGAAACAAATGTCAACAAGTATTAAACATGTCAGATGTAGTAAACAACTAAATTTTGACTTAATATATGGCGTTGTTTATTTTATTTTGGTCTTTGTAGGACATTAGCCGTTAGCTAGCTACTGAGGGATACACAACGAGTTCAAGGACCGTGGGCTTTGTGAGTGAAAGGTAAAATTACTCCTATTCCTCTCTAAATTGGATCAGTTTGACCACATGACTTCGACAGTTTAGGGCACAATTCAACAGACAAAAACAATAATGTCATGGTTTGAATTAACTATTCATGGAACGAGACGGGAAGGCCTAGAAACCCATGTTTCCCACAGTCCCTGAAGGCGTCGCCGTTCACCGCTGTGTGGCTGCAGATTTTTGCGGCTCTGGAGGATGAGGAGCGGCGGGGATGCTGCTGCCTCTGCTCCGCCGATCACACACTCGGTCCCGCTGGTAGTCTGAGGAGAAACACTCGCAGCCATGGCCTCGGACAGTAAGTACGACCGTCTTTTCACCGTTTCTAATCCTGATTCCCCCCCTTGTGTCAGTGCCGGGGGATGGATGCTGTTTTCAGGCTCTCCCCTCTGGTTTCTTTTTGGGGTTTGGCTGAGTGATAGCGACAAAATGCGCAGGCCAATTTAGTCTCTTTTTATCCAGTACTATCGTGTTTTTGCATTTATCCATATCATTGGTATTTAAGGGCCTTTATCAGTCTCCAGACAAAGGAATAATTATGATATTCCTTGAGTATTCCTGAAGGGGTACTCACTGGAGAGTTGATAGTTGCCTCATCATGGCCACTTCACGGAAGCCTATTTTTGTACCTCCTGTACAAAATTTTAAGATTCCGGATTTGGATTTGGATTGCCTTTGCAGTTAAAGCCAGTGATCATGCTAACATGTATCATTCAGATATGTTTTTGTAGGGTGCTGTTTTCTGATACGGGCCTTGCACAGAGCCTGTGGTATCTTTTACTGCGTTTATTAATATTACTACTAATATGTAGGCCTAATATTCCTGTCATGTTGCTGCAGGGGCTTCACAGTTCTGCTGTGATACTGCACTTTGCACAAGATGTAATTATTGTAGTGTAGTGTAGGGGTATGCATGGATAATTTTAAGATACTTTGGAGTATTTCCATTGAATTTACACTTGAACTCCTCTGCATTTCACAGAAAAATTGTGTCCTTTTTCACCACATTTTTTTGACAAATAGAGTCACTGTAGTTACTCTGCAGGTTAAGATTTTATATACTAATGCAAATATACGACTGTGATGGACTTTTAGAATATTTTGCATTGTTACTGATTAAATTAGCCAACAATATGTAAAGTAGATAAAAATGAGCTCCAACTCGACCAGCTGCAATATTAAAACGTTGCTTAATACATAACATAATTCTATTAAAGCAATAATATACATGCACCACTGTGATTTAGAGCTATTTATTGCACCTCTATAAAGAGTGACAGATTTGTTTCCTCAAGGAACCCCTTTTCTGTCACTGAGTAAACTGATGACCCTTGAATAAGTGACATATTTTATGGATATTTCATATTATATTCAATGCATATTAATAGCAGTACAGAAGAAATGATAAACTCAGAAATTAACCCAAAGAGTGAGCACAATAACTGCAGGAAATGTGTGTAAAATGTGCAATTTGTATTAATTTTGAGTAGTATTTCCTGTGCAGATGACATCAGAGGTGAATTTTCCTGATATTTTTACAAACTTATTATACGACTCTCTACCTGTTGTATGTATTTTTTTAATATCAACAATCGTACATACTTAAAGGGCTTATTTTTAAGAAATTTTGTGTTTCTCCTCCCTGATGCTTTTCCGTCGTCGTGTGAGCTCTTTGGTTGTTGTAACTTCGAACTTTTGTAATGCAGGATGAGGCTGTTAAGCAGAGTGAAGGCTCTGTGAATGTAGTTTGTGTGCAGGTCTTTGTTGTGCCCAAATACTGTGAGTTTTTATATTGAATAATAATGTACTTTCCTTTACAGAAATCATTGAAATGCTTAGATATAGGCTGACCACATTTTTATAGAAAAAAGATTTCTTACACCCCTTAAAATCAAAATCTGGAAGGCCGTGCGACCCCCCTAGTGAAGCTTTGGCGACCCCTAGTGGGGTCAGCCTGACTTGCCATAGTAGTAAAAACAGGTGTTACTGATAACATTAACGAAGGCTCTGTTTCATTTAAACTGATGTAGCTAAATAGAATTCAGCCGTCTTTAATTCTGTTATTTCCTCCTGTGTTTTTCTTACTGTAGCATGTATAAATGTCTTCCTTTTAAAACACTTGTGGCCAAAATTAAAGGAGCAAAAGAGCTGAGATTTGCTGGGTTTTAGTCTTTAATATTTATTGTTGTGGTTCCCAGGCCGTAACAAATACAGGAAGGGACACTGGATGGTGTTAAATCAAAAAGTATTCATTATAACAAAGTAAACAACTAAAAAGAAAACCAAATTGAGTGTGGCTTATTAGTAAGTCAGCGATGTAGATGTGAGTGAGTGAAAAATAGTGTAGTATAAAGTGTTGCACCCAGGTGCTCCAAATCAGCTGCTGCACTCCTGTGACACCTTCAAGATCAAAGGGGAAAAACAGTTACTGGTGAACAACATACTCAGCAGCTCAGGGGCTGTCACATCATCAAGTTCCTACATTTCCCTTAATGCAACTCAGTAGTATCTTTAATCAGATTCTCTCTGGCTGACTTTTCAAACTCCACACCTCCCGTTTGTAAAGCTGGCTTTCTGTTTAAAAAAAAAAATCTAGTGTCCAATCCTTGTTTTGCGTTCTGAGGCTGGAATTTCCCAGTTGAACTCATCTTCATTTGAGTGGCCTTTTAACTTAGATTTTGAAAGCAGGACTTGTAATGGGGTATTTTTTACATAGCTTTTGGTACTTTGACTTGAGTGAATAATCCAAGATCCTTTCCCACCACTGTAATCATATTGCTGTGCTGTCTGTGAGGCTTTCTCAATTCATATTTATCATTTTTAATTTGTGCAAATGATAGAAAAAACAAGAGAGACAAACAGTGATGATGCAAATTAGAAAGTTTAACTACTGTCGCTCCGCCCTGTCATGCTTGTCACCCAGGTGAGAATTTACAAGTAAACTCAGCAGACAGGTGAGGTGAGATCAGGATGAGGTTCACTGGTCAGAAGCCAGAGCAAGGTCCAACAACAGGCAGGCAATCAGCAAAGGGACACAAGAATTAAAACAGCTGCTAGAGGATTTTGGTTTACAAACGCAGACTCTAATTGGGTGTAATGAGGGGTGGGTGTGCAGCCAGGTAGAGAATCAGGTGACTGAAAAGGAGGGGTAATAGACCCGTTTCACAGCAGACATTTTGACATGTCTCAGCAGGGAAAATACAGATGTAATCAATTCGATTAATAACAACTGAATTCCAATTAGACTCCACTCCAGGGCCCTGCTACTGAACATGCTGACTCTGATTTGTTTATCAATTACTCACCCTGTGTTACCTTGGATTGGTGAAGAAGGTTCTGTTTTTCTTACATGCCTCCTGGTGAACGTAGCTTTATTTTCTGTCATATTTGTAATATTGCAATGATGGGTGTTCATATTAAACGTGGCCTCAGTCTCAAATAATGAGGTACATGTATGTCAATCCCTCAGGCTTCAGACCATTTTGCTGGTGACAGATTTCTTTATATGGTCATCTGCTCCAGGCAGGCTACTACAGGTGTTTACATCACCTAGGCTTCACTGACACATGAAGGTACATGCTAAAGTCGAGGAAAAATCTAATCTCTGTTGCTGATTTGAATTTCTCCCCAGTGTTGGATCATATTCCTGGTGGAACGTATCCAACTGTGTTGAGAAGCTTATACTGGTGATTTGTTATGATAGAAAGTGCCGCTGTTTTCCGTCTCAGTCATTTCCTGGCTGCAATGACCATGCAGAGACGCCAAGATACAGAGGACCCTGAAATGCTGACCAATCAGAGCAGACTGGTCTTGTTCAGAAGGGGAGCTTAAACAGACAGGCGCTAAAATGGAGTGTTTCAGTTAGAGGGTGCATACAGGTGCTCCATCATAGACAGTATGAGGAAAATAAAGATTTTTAGTCTTTTTACCATTAAGCATCTAAACATTTTCTAGAAAAATACCCTAAATACCAAGGGTGTAACAATCCATTGATCTGGATCGATGTATTGATTTAGTGGATAAAGATCCAGTATCATTGATGCAAAGGGAAAGCATCAATCTATATCGTGATCTTAAGGATACGCTTTTATTTTAAAAGTCAGTGTCACACTGTCAAAAGCAGCAAGTAGATAACGAGCAGCCTAGAGAAAGATGATGAGGATAATGTCATTTCCTCAGGAATAAATCAGCAGTGTGGAAATTTGGATTTCAGAGAAATTACAGGTCAACACACAGAGCGCATGTCGTACATAAACAATGCTGTTACGACATAAAACAGTATGTATATGCCTGGTGGGGCATCTCATCCTGCTAACCCCTCACTACAGCAACATTAGCTGCTCTGTTTTGTCAATGTTCAGCTGAAAAAATGTGCATGCAGGCTGAAATTCACCTGTGCTGTTCTGTCAGGAGATGCAGTGACCTAATCTAGAAGTGAGTAAGCAAAATAACGTTACAGGTAATTTGTTAAGCTGTGAGTATAGGGAAAGATGGCTGCTAGCTGCTAGGCTAATTTAAGCTAATAATACACCACTGGCAAAAAGCAATTGTTTTGTCTGAACCTTGGCAGTTATTACTGAGGTGAAAATTATGTTGTTGTTAATCCATGTTTTGCGGCTGTTGGGAGGAGTTTTAATATAATGTCATATTGATTGCAGGCCCTTATATTGCATCAAATTGAAATTATATCGTGGCAGACTTTGTAAAATCAGCAAATATGCATTGTTCTCCAAAGAATGGATATAATATTGTACAGTATCATGATAAAACTGATTATTGATACAACTACTAAATACAAGTATTATCCTAAAAATGAGCACCGTACGTCCTCTTTAAATAGTAAGTTTTGAGTGAAAATGCATGTTTGGGAAGCGCTAGAGATACAAAGGTAAGCCCCATTAACTTTAGTTCATAAAGAATCTTCTCCATCTTTGGATTCTTTGTTCACTGTGGAGACTGTGAGAAAAACAAAGTTTTCTTCATGAATTAAACACAACACGGGGTGAGTAAGTGATATACAAATAATCATGCTGTGGGTGAAGTATTCCTTGTGACTGGGACATCAGCAAACATAACTGGAAACCATGAGAAATCAATCATTAAAATAATCCCCCCTGTACAAATTTCACACACAATTGGGTTTATCTCATAATATCAACATGTGCACATAACCTCCTAACCTGCTCCCCTCTGCGGGTGTGACGAGTGTTGTTGAGATGCAAAGAAGCATCAAAGATCCTCAGTGTGCATTAAACAGTAGGGAACAGTCAGCCATGTGTGTCACGCTGTTTGTGGTTATTGTGGCCTAGTTACAGACTGCTTCGATATCTAATTCATGGCTCAGAGAGAGGTCAGCGCTCTCAATAGAGACTTGTGAGTAATATTTAATGCTGCTGTCTGTGTGATCAGCTGTGTCAGGAAATTGAAACCGCCTTGAAATCCATGTTTGTTCCTGTTTATTTGAAGACCGGGGAGCATTGACAGGAAGCCAGTCATCTCGCCACTCTCCCCTTGTTCCGCAGGCTGATTGGAGTCACATAAAGATTTCTCTAAAGAGATTTGTTGAAAGACTGGTTGAATTGAAATTATGGTGGATGAAGTTAATCATCTGCAGTTAAAACCCACTGTACACTTCCTGCTCAGCAGCAAACAGCACAGAGACAAGCTGGGGAACATAGTGGGGCATTTAGCAGCTTAAGAAACAGATATTATTTCTCAGGATTTGGTAGCAGCCACAGAGCTAAAATAGAGTGAATATTGAACACAAACACCTCTCCTAATGAATGATCATGTTGCTCTGTAACTGCTGAATGTGGAAATAAGCAACTGTTTGCAATCAAGTTCCCCACATCAACTCCGAAGGTGATGATTTGTCAGTGTCGACCCCCAAGTGCCCAAAACAAATGAGTTGTTACAGGTTTAACTCGACAGGAAATGAGCTGGAAATCCAAAGATATGAGCTAAACGAGGTTGTAGCTCTTTCTATAGTGTTTGGGACTGCAAGCAAAGTTTTTTTGGTCACGTAGACGGCCCATGGTTTTGCTAATGGCACCCAAAGGCTGTGTTGTAGTACTCAAGATCGGTCTCTATGTCACTTTTTGAAGGCCTGGGTCTAGTTTTGCAATAATTTTTACTCAGTCTTGTGTCTGTGTGAGACAAAGAGGGGATTTTAATTTAAGACCGGTCAAGCCCAGAACTGCAGGGATATCACTTAATTGCCTGGGCAAAAAAAGGAGTACTGAATAAAGTAATTAGCTGATTTCAGCTCCTTAGTGTTTGGATTAGTTTGCTCATATAAGAACAAAGTTAAATTCCCACACATAAAATTTCACTTCTACACACATATAAACAGTATGGCTATAAAAGATAATCAGTGCATCATGCATTGTGGGACTCGCACTGGTCTGTTATTGGTCTTGACTTGATCTCAGTCCCTTAAAGTCTTGATCTTGTATTGGTCTCCATACATTGGTCAGTGCTTGGTCTTTAGGTTTAGGGTGTGTTGACTGAACCCAGTCGCCAGATAAAGAGTTTATTTTGAAAGTTTTTGCAAACCACATTTATACGGTATTTTGTAGCATATAAGTTGGAACTTTACGTCTTAGTTTGGTGGCACAACTCCGGAAAAGCAGTTACAGGTCAGTGAAAAACATCCAGATTTGGTGGCTGACAGGCAGCTGGGAAATGCTGTTAGGTGTTGTTGAAAAACACCAAGGTTCAATGCCACAAATGCCGGTGGAAACACTGCAAAGGGTCGCCAAAAAATAACCTGTGTTGTTAGTTTCAAACAGTGGTCTGCAGCATGGCAGGTGTCATGTCATCCATCATCCCTTCCACCAGCCAAGGACAAAAGTCAGCTCATGTATTCACTTTAAAATTGTTGATATGATATGTGTGAAACATTCAAATGTAAAAACACATAATGCAGACTTTTTCTTTTAGCAACAGGGCTAGTTGACGACAACTCTGCCCAGGGGTGCCAGCAAATAATGTTTTGGAAATACGTAGCACATGTCCCAACAGAGGTAGCTATTGATTTGCAGAAGGGAAGAGATTTGTCCAAACAAACTGTATCATAAGGTCTATTTACACGCTTTCAGCCACATCTTGCTATAAGGCTTTACTGTAAGATAAGACTTATATTTCATACTTTAATATAAGCAAAGAGATGGTAAATTATGCCTTATTGGAAGGACTGCTAGTTGGCATGCTGGCTAGCTTGGTTGCTAACAAAACTAAACAACTATAAGTTAACACAGTTTGTGACGTTTTTCTGTAGCTCCTGATCATATCTCAGCAGAGTGCTCTGTAAAATTACTCAGAATATTCTGGAACAGGTTCCAGAGTTAAGATTATTTTTTTCAACGATAAAAGATTAACTGAAGCTCAAATTGATCCTAATTAGACGATTAGACCTCTTTTGATCTGCAAATTTTTACCACCTTGACTCCTAAAAATATTGGAAGTGTTCGATAATATCAGATTTTAAAAACAAATACTACATTTTAGCAGTTCTGGGGTCTCATTTATAAACATTGCATACGCACCAAATGAGGCACGTAAGAGCCATACGCTACTTCCCACGCAAAAGTTGCAATCTATAAAAAACAGACTTGATGGGAAAAACTTTGACCCATGCTTACAAACATTTTGGAGATGGTGAGGTGGAAGCCTGATTGTCGAAATTGTTGATTATTTTTTTGGCACACGCCATTTTTGGATTTTTAGTATGGATCCTACCCATTGTTTTATAAATGAGACCTCTAGTCTTTATTTTTCTTGCAGTGCTTGGCAGGTCAGTTTCCCCCCCTTCCTCTGTGTTGTTGTGTCTTGGTGGTATTCAGGAAGAGACGTCCGCCTCGCCCAGTGGGAGGCAGGAAAGCTGTGATGATTGACGGTTCATACAGGACACAGAACAGCTCAGACTGGACAGTCGGAGAACAGAGGGATGAAGGAGAAAGTTTAAGACAGAGGTCAAGTTTGTTCTTTGCATGAGTGGGAGTTTGTTTTTGGGAGGAGAAGACAAAAAGAAAAGAGTAGTAAGGACTGAGGAGAGAAGGAGGAGGTGAAGACATGGCCAGCGAAGGAGGAAATAATGAGACTCAGTCAGCAGCAGCAGGCCGCTGGTTCACACGTAGCAAATGTAAGTTTTGAGTCGTATTTCTGAAATGTGGAAAATGCTGCGTGACGATTGAGCCCAGTTTCTCATTTCTTGTCTTGATTGTTAAGTTTCACCTGCTGTTATTCAAAGAGAATTTTATTTTACCATCTGGTGTTGATGGACGGACGATACGGAGGCACAGAACCTTGTTTTAGACATGGGAAAGCGTTTCAATATGATGCACTGTATTGAATCAATGTGATTCTTTACTTAAATTTAAGCACAACCACACTTTAAAAATACTCTGTTACCAGTAAAAGTTCTACATTGAACATGTATGTAATTATAATGAGGAAAATGTACTTTAAGTATTACAAAAAAGAAAAATGTTGCTGTGCAGGGGAAACATTTTGATTTCAAGTCAGGGGGTCGCAGTTAGCACAGGAGCAAATCCTCAAAAAAAGCTTTAGTTTTTCAGATGCCCCTATCAAAACATGATCTTGTTTTTCAATAACTTTGATATGTCCCCTTCATGAAACAGATGGTCATAACAGAATTTATTTTAACCAGCAAAATACAGCAAAAGGTGATAAAATGGATCAAGTTATTGACTCACACCACAGTCAAAAAAAGTGGACAATAAAACCACTCTGGAGATGGTGGAGTACATGTTTAAACTAAATTTTTTACCTATTGCTAGGATTTAGTTCAAATTTGCACTTACAGTGTCCTGATTTCTGCCCTACAACCCAAAGCAATATGAATATTAAAATATGTATTTATTGTAAGACTAGATACAAACACAAAGTTGTCATAAGCAGAAATCTCACACACCTTTTTTAAAGGTTACTTTTACTTAAGGTAATATATGATGGTATGAAATTCTTTTTAGTTTTTTGAAGTTATTCTGTTTTACATTCATTCTTCATGTAATTTACTATTGCAAATTCCATACCTGCTTTTAATATAACCCTAGTTTTTGGACTGGGAAAGAAGTTTTGTTTACCATCACAAACCTTTATTTTTTTTTATTTTTTATCCAACGTTCTGTCCTTCCGTCCATTTATGCCAGCTGGTTGGAATTATGTTTGAATAGACACATAAAGATATAAAACAGCGACTGGCCAGTTCACTCAGTGTAAAAGTCATGGTACAGGAAGGCAGTCCAAAAATGCATCTGTGGAACTCTGACTGTAGTTAAACATCCTTTAATGATTCGTGTTTCAACTAGAGAGTTTTCTTTAAGGTGATACCCTGATGAAGACTCTCTAGTCAAAAGGTAGTAGTCAAAAATCCCTTATTGATTCACAGATAAACCGTTTATTAAATGATTCTTAAGTATAGTCAGAGTGCCTCAGACTTTGAATGTAAAAGCAGGACTTTACTGTTATAGTTGGTTGAGGCTGAGCAAAACAGTGCACAAATCTAACGTCTGTCTTCTCTGTCCAAGTTTAGGGTTTAAGCAGTAAAATATGTTATCATAACCTTTATTAAATTCAGGGGGTCTTGCTCACATCAAGATCTCTTTTGAAAGATATCTGAAGAAACAGAAAAAAGACCCAACACGTCTTACATAAACAAGCTTTAAATCCTCCAAATAGGATAAAACCCCCAAAGCCTTATTTGAGGTTCTGTTATCCTGCATCCTAAATGATAATATATCTTTCATTTCTAAATCCATAACAATGTTTTGCCAAAGCTTTTTTGCTGTACAGTGTGCCACATAGGCTTATGATCCATTTAAGGACATATTTCACATTAAAATTTAACAAATAGATCCAATTTATTTGAGATTTATGGTGTCAAATGTCCTCAGCTCACCTCCATCAGTGATGTCACAGCAGGTGTTTCAGCAGCTTTCATGTTGCACAGATGAAATACAGCATGTAACCAGCAGATGGCGCTCCTGCATCAGTATTGTAAATCTTTGTTTTCTGATGCTGGAGCTTAAAGTCCTCTGCTGCCTCAGTTTCTCTGATCAATATTTTTAGATGATAATAGATGGATCGATGGTGGTGTTGGTGCGACCCTTGATAGTCCTCTCACGTCAGAAAATCTTTGTTTGTGTTTTAGTGTTGAATCAAAGCCTGAAAGCTGAAGGTCTGATGCTGAGTTCACTTCCTGTCAGCTGTAACAACCTCAGGGTCGGAAAAGATAACAAAATACTTCATCGTGTATTCAGACTAATTAAGAAACATGTGCCAGAGGATCGATTGTGGCTCATTTTAAAGAGAATACTGGATGTTTTAGGTAAATGTAACACATAAGACTTGTCAAAGAGCCTGGTCTGACCAAAACTCTGAGCAAAGTAAATCACCACATACAGGTTTTAAATTGTGTTGTTACTTTGGCAAACTTTGACTTACAAAGTCACTATTATTTAACAGTGATATTTGATATTTTACTGCTTATATTTTCCCCATCTCCTCCTCTGTACTGCAACTGCTGCAGGTTATATCTCGTTTTATTTTATCATGTCTTAAATCAAACTGTCTTGACACTGCTGACACAGTCACGCTGTACAGTCAAGTCCAAAATGGTGGAGGCGATTATTTTAGCTTATTTAGTTTCCTACAGTTCTTGTCTGGTAAAATGAAAGATTGCAGTGCTAAAGCTCTTTCAGATGTCTTACTATAAAGGCTTTGTGCGATTTTGGGCTGTAACAGAGTGAAATCTTTAGACTGCAACTATCGGATGTGCTCTGTTGGAAACGTAATGTTAAAAAAGTAAATAAATAAATAACATAAAGGTAAAGTATTTGCCAACTGACATCAAAACACACACACTCAGTCAGGGAAAATTTAATGTCATGATAATTTAATGTCATAATTATCCTGTCCAAAATAAGTGTGATTCACAATATTATCTTGATAACCATCACAATATGCTTAAAACTCTTAAAATGGCACTAAAACATACTGGATTCACTTTACCTTACATTTTGTTAAGACACAAAAAATGTATTGCATCACAGATAGGACGTACATTTTTTAAAATGACAAACAAACGATTTTAACTTTCACCAATTTGAATTTGATCAACTTATTATAAGTGTTTTTAACAGGATAAAATTGTATATCATCCCATCCCGACCCCCAATCCCATTATATCGCTCTGCTAGCCATTGTGAACCACAAGCTGTTCTGCAAGTTTTTTGTCCCAAAAATCCCATTTTATTGGATATATTTTTCAAACCCTAAGTTTAGGATGACTGATCCAAAATCTAACCTTTAAAAGGATGAGAACAGAGAGAGATTTATAGAGGTGTATATAGATAGATTTTATAGATGTATAAATGTTTTTTCCCCAACATATATTTTACCAAGAGATAGAAGAACAGCTGTGCTGCCTCCTGGACCAAACACAACATAAAGATTGATCTTGAATCATGAAAGTAACATTCAGATATTTATCTATGAATCTGTTCTATGTGTAGTCACCTTTAGGCAACAACAGCAACACTTAAGGTAAGGTCAAAGATATACTATGCAGGATCGTCAGTTACTGTTTGTGAGCACGCTCACCAGCAAAACAGAAAGTGAAAGCCAACCCCAGATACACTCTTGTTTGGCATTTTGCCTCGCTGTATCTGTGTTTCTTCGGTGCTGTGTCTCTCAGATGCCTGCTGCTTACCGCTTGGCACCAGGGGTCTCATTAATAAACTTTGCATACGCACAAAACGAGGCCTGAAAGAGGCGTACGCCCCTTCCCACGCAAACGTTGTGATGTATAAAAACTTTGACCCATGCTTACAAACATTTTGGAAATGGGACATTGGCGACACAGATGGTGAGGTGGAAGCCTGATTGTAGAAACTGTCGAATAGTTTTTGGCTTTTGTGTGTGTACGTACATTTTTAGCATGGATCCTACGCATTGTTTTTTAAATGATACCCCAGGTCTGTGGGGGTACATGCCCATAAACGTCCCAAACGCAGAAAATAGGAAAGAAAATACAGGCTGAGGGCAGAGTCTCTGCAGATAAATACACCACCACACACTGAGAGTGGGTTGTAAGTGATTATTGAGTGAGATTACACCTGTATGAGTTTGAGGAAAATCCTCGATAGTGTACCTTTAAGGAAATATGGTAGTTTTGGTTCAGTATTGAAACAATAAATGTCCTGTTTTGTGACCGTGGTGACTGATTTATTTTGTGTGAGAGTTTTGTGACTTTGCAGATGCGAACCTTCCAAACTTTTCCTTATTATGTGGATTTAAAAAAACAGATAATTAGGGTGGCGTTTCATTTTAAATCCTCTGTTGCTAATTAGTTGTACATAAAGTATTTTGGGGGTTACATGAATGCAGGCTGTGTTTTCAGTGATTCAATGAATGGTAGTTTGGCTCTTTTGATGCCTTGCTTTATTCTCTCTGATGTGAAACCTCCTCTTAGTTGTTTTCTTCTCTTCTCACTCTTCATCTCAACCCTGAGATGCTATCGTCCTCCCGGCCAATCACGTTGAACAGACAGACAGCGCCATGGTAACATGAGACCTTCTTACATGTGGGTGGGAAAAGGCACACTCATTATACCTTAATAGAGCCACCAGGCTGTTTCCAGGGAAACTATGATTTTTCAGGTGTGTGTGTGTGTGTGTGTGATTGTGTGTGTGTATGAGCGTTTGTCTTGCGGTCATTGGGTTTGAGTCAGACTGAAAACATGATGTGCTAATGTTCTTGGGTTGATTTGACCTCCAGTCCTGATAACAACAACAGCCAGTGAACGTCACATATCGGCACCGAAGTCCAGCATGTTTTTGTTTTTTTTAGCAGAGAGATCAGTGGGATGGAGTGATCAGAGCATCAATGGTGTCTGTTCTTAAATGTTTTTACAGAAAGATAAAGCCTCCAATATAGCTGTGAAGTGGGAAGGACATATTCTGAAGGCCTCTGGTTCTGGAAGTAAAACCTTAATAGTATTTGCACATAAAAATATGAGTTGACTGAAAGATGAAGCACTTTCTTTCACTTCTTTATTTCCATCCAACCTGGAAAGGACATGAAACTCTCATAGTTGCTATTTTAAAAAATATGTTGTTCTTTGATAAAAAATCAAAGCCTGTGGACATAATAACATAACAGGAGAGGGTAACTACAAGTCCCAAAGTGCATTTTAGTGAGAGACATCTAATCGCAGAGCGTAAATTTTTTTTTTCTTCTCTGTGTCACTTTCAGATTTCTCTCAGATTCTGTGTCAAATTTGGATAAATGAAGTTACAGCGGTGCAACAAAGCATTTTGAATATGCTACAGCTCTGATGCACACCTGACTAGCTTCTTTTCCATAGCAACGGTGGCCAAGGCTCATGACTACTGTTGTATTTTGGCCATCCACCATTCAGAAATGATGGAGAAAAGACATTTCTCTGAAATGAAGATGAAGTAATTAAAACTGGTGGCCATAATGCAACACCATCCAGGAGAGTCCTGTGTAGTTGATATAGAAACACTGAGGATATGATTAACAACAACCCAGCTGCCAGCAAAAATGTTGGCATTGTACTAGGCTTGCAACAATATGAGATTTTCACAGTATTCAGAGAAAATATTGCAGTTTCACGGTATCAAGGTATTACAGACTTTATGTTATTATCAGTCATGTTAATAGAAGTGGGCGGCACGGTGGTGTGGTGGTTAGCACTGTCGCCTCACAGCAAGAGGGTTCCTGGTTCGATCCCGGGTGCGGGAGCCCATCTGTGCGGAGTTTGCATGTTCTCCCCGTGTCAGCGTGGGTTCTCTCCGGGTACTCCGGCTTCCTCCCACAGTCCAAAGACATGCAAGTTGGGGATAGGTTAATTGATTACTCTAAATTGCCCGTAGGTGTGATTGTGAGTGTGAATGGTTGTCTGTCTCTATGTGTCAGCCCTGTGATAGTCTGGTGACCTGTCCAGGGTGTACCCTGCCTCTCGCCCAATGTCAGCTGGGATAGGCTCCAGCCCCCCCCGCGACCCTCAAGAGGATAAGCGGTTAGGAAATGGATGGATGTTAATAGAAGTATGTGTAAAATGTCTTCCCTTGAAATATAATAACTTAAAGGGGAGATTCTCTGTCTCAGTTGCATTTTTTTTCTCCATATCATAGATAAGCAAATGTACACGGTATGATAACCATCAGCTTTTATATCATGGTATACCTTGAAACTGGTACTGCAACCCATACATTGTACATTTCTGAAAACCTACTTTGTTATGTAGCAGTTACATTGAAACTTGGTTGTGGTAAAGATGTGGTTAGGTTTAGACAATAAAACAACTTGGTCATGGTTAGAAAAAGGTCGTGTTTGGGCTTAAAATACCTGTTTTTTGGGGCACAGCCCTGGCTGGAAAAAACGCAACTTCAATCAGCAGAGACAGAAGAGTGTAGTAAATATAATACTTAAAACAGAATATGAGTGTACAGATAAGCAGATGATTTGTGCTGATTAAGATTTAACAGTCTTTGGCGCTTAGACACCAGAGGGAGATATTTCATAAGTGAGGGACATCTGAGCAGCAGCAGGATAAATCCCCCCATGGAGTCCAAGAACTGATGGTGGTGGTGGCGGCAGATGACTCTGAGGCTGCTGAAGCGGATGAGGCTGATGAATCTGTAAAGACTGGGTGGTGATGGGGAGGTGGAGGGCGTGCTCAACGGCAGCAAGAAAGACCTACGGCAGAGAATGAACCATATTTAAAATGAGGAGCAGTAACATGATAGGCTGACAGAGAAGGTGTGCCAGTGTGCTTTGGGTTGGTTGTGAATCAGCTGATGGCTCAATTGAAAGACCCAGACAATGACACCTCGAGATAATGAGTGTGCAAGGGGTGAATGGCAGGTGAGCATGAAAAGTATTGTCTTCCTGACTGAACTTTGACTAAAGCTTCATTTGCTTCTAAAAAACACCCACAGCTGGAACCTGAAAAGCTGCTGGAAACACAGCAATGACTTGATAAATCACAACCAGTGTTGTTATTTGTTGGTCTCAAACAGTGGTCTACAGCTTGGCAAGCGTCTTGCTTAAATGACATGCCATCCAGGATCCCCTCCAAGTCAGGTCATATAATAGGTCACTTAGAAACCTTGATATGATACATATGAAATGTGTAAATGTTACATACTCATGGGTTACAGAAACGTACCATGCAAACATTTCCTTGTGGCAACTGGGCTGTTTTTAAACACCAGTTTGATGTAGAAAAATTGGACCTCAACCCTGTCCAACCCCTTTGGGATGAACTGGTTCACTGACGGTGAGCCAGGCCTCATTAGTACTTTTGTAATTTAGTTGCAGTTGATGTAATCTGTAAAAGTTTTCAGATCAAATCAATAACAACTCCTGGCACAGAATAAACTGTCATTCAAAACCAGCAGTAACAGAAGAACCAGAAGGCGAGAAGAGAAGTCAGCTTCTGTAACATCCAACCCCATCTGAGCAGGCGTACGTCATTGTTTTGGAGAAGCTTTGTTTTTCACACCCACAGAACACGAGAAGAGCATTTTCAGATTTGTCTGTGGGAGTGAAAAACGCCCGGTTCAGTGAGGACAGAAAGCCAAAACAGAGAGGAGGAAAAATATTCAAAATTAGCATGAAGGTGGCCTCACTCACATCCAGACTTCTTACTACAGAGAAATAATCTTCAGTAAACCAAGAGGTTTTACTGCACTACAGTTATCTAACAGCTTTGGTTACCTTACAGGTTAGGATTTTATGGACAAAACCCATGTTGACCTTTTAAAATATGACAGCAATGCTATGTACTGTATGGTACTATATTAAACTACCCAATAGCACACACAGTTGTTCAAATTAGCTTCACCTTGACCACTTGCAGGGGTCATTTTTCAGCATCTTTTACTTTTACTTTTGATCATTTGAAGGTACACTATGTAGGAATTGTCAGCTGTCACTGTCTGTAAACAGTATTGCCAGTGAAAGTGAAAGTCAACCCCAGATTAACTCTTGTTCGTCATTTACATGTTTATATACCTCCGCACCGGTGAAAGCCAAGGCATTATGTTTTTGAGTTATCTGTCTGTACATCTGTCTGTCCATATCTATCCGTCATCCATCCCATTCTCATGAACGCAATATCTCAGGAATGCCTTAAAGGGAATGTCTTCCTTCCTTCTTCTTCCTTCCCCTTCCTTCAAGAACACCTTGAGGGTTTTTTTTTTTCAAGTTTGGCACAAACATCCATGGTCAAAGGTCAAGATCACCTCGTCCGTCACACTCTTGTTAACATGATAGCTCAAGAACACCTTTAGGAAAATTTATCAAATTTGGCACAAATGAATAATGAGCTGGACAGTTTTTGGTGGTCAAAGGTCAAAGGTCAAAGTCACTGTGACCTCAACTGTTTAATTTTCACAAACACAATGTTTCAAGAATGTCTTAAGGGATTTTTTTTTTTTCAAATTTGGCACAAATGTCCATTTTGGTGGTCAAAGGTCAAGGTCACTATGACCTCGTCCATTGCATTCTCGTAAACATGATGTCTCAAGAACACGTTGAGGTAATTTCCTTAAATTTGGCACAAACATTCACTTCGAATTAACAATAAACTGATTTTTTGGTGGTTGAAGGTAAAAGGTCAAGGTCACTGTGACCTCATCTGTGTCATTCTCGCGAACACAATATTTCAAGAATGTCTTAAAGGATTTTTTCTAAATTTGGCACAAATGTCCACTTGGACTCAAAGGTGAATTTATTAGATTATGGTGGTCGAAGGTCAAGGTCACCATGAACTTGCATCTGTCTCATCCTTGTGAACATGGTTTCTCAAAAATACCTTGAGGGAATTTCTTTAGATTTCGCACACACGTCCATTTGGACTCAAGAATGAGCTGATTAGAATTTGGTGGTCAAAGGTCAAGGTCACTGTGACTTCACAAAACATGTTTTTGGCCCTAACTTAAGAATTACTTGTATTTCACACAAATGTTTATTACAATAAAATGATTAGGTGACGACATCAGGTTAACTTCACTGTGACATCATAATGTTCTGCAAAAAAAAATTTTCTTCCTATTGCTTCACATCTTATCTCAGGAACAGAAGGTGAGACATTTGGTTAGATACTTAATTGGTGACACTAGTCTCAGGTGCCCACCTTGAAACTGTGCTGATTATATAGATGCTTTGTGCTGCTGGCGGGAAAATATGTGTGAAGCCTCCGTGTTTTTGCAACTTCACAGGTTCACGGAGGCATATAATTGCGAGATGGTTATTTTAGTTTGGCATTGTGTCCACAATTTTTCGCAACTTCCTCTTGGATGCTGCTTATGGTCTGGCACTTGGTTGCTGCTTTTTGATAGTCCCAATCTCACCTGTTCACCGTGCCCACAATGTCCTCAACACAGAAAATAAGATAATACGGGAAGAGGGCAGAGTCCCTGCAGATAAGTACAACACCACACACTTCTTGTGGGTCATAAGTAATTGTTGAGAGTGATTACTCCTATATGAGTCTGTACATTATTTTATTCTTTAGAAAAATCCTGTATAGTATATCTTTAAGTACATACACTGTCATTCAAAAGTTTAGAATTACCTCCTTCTTTCCTTCAGCAATGGCTATTTTAACACATATACAAAGATTAAATAAACATAAACTCAGACATCAAGTATATCATTATCTCCACTAGACGTAAGACTAAGGGAATTATGCGTTTGGTCATGTTCGATCTGGCGTGAGTGTGTGTGTATCCGTCTATACGCAACTAATCTCAAATACTATTCTTCCAATAAGCCTCATAATTTGCTCGTGGTTGTGGGGATTCACAATTGTTTGAGCGCTGACTCCTCACTCCTGTTAATTGACCAGTAGGGGGCGCAAGTTTCCAGAAACTGGCTTGGATGAAAAACAACACACCTTACCGCCTGTCGTTAAGAGTTTTTGGGGTGAACTGTTCCTTTAAGCGACGGATCTGAATACTACTGTCACCACTTCTGAGGACAGAGCATTCAGCAGTTTTATGATAATGATAATAATATGTAAGCAAAGGGCCAGGACACACACACACACACACACACACACACACACACACACACACACGCACACACACACACACGCAGGCCTACAGTTCTGAAACTAATTACCCACATTAATGAGTGACCTTACAACGAACTGAAAGAAACAGCAGGCGCTCCTTTTATTCATAGCTAAAAAAGAAGAAAGAAAAAACTACAAAGCACTGTGTTCGCCCTCTTCGGGAGCTCTCATTAATGAGAAGTAACAACGTGGCCTTCGCCGCTGCTGTGTCTTCTTCTTCTTCTTTTTTTTCCCTCCGTCCTAATCTAACGCTCACATCAAAGTGCTCTCTTTTCTCCTCTGGAGCTACTCACTTCAAAGCCGGGGTGGAAAAGTCAGCAGCTGCATAGTAATCAGGGGATAAGGATTTAGTATTCACTCACACACACACACAAACAACCTCTCACAACCGTGTCTGTCACAGATTAGCGATTGTGGATTTTCTTTTTTTTTTTTTTCATCACCGCTGGTTCGATCTCTCCATCTCATTAGCCTGATCCGATGCCTCTCATTGACTTCTGGGTCACATCGCCTCCTTAATCCTTGTTTGTACATTCATTCATTATAATTTGCTTTTAACACGTTCAACAAACCGTTTCATCAATACTCTCCAGCTGATTCTCTGCTGGTGCAATGATGCAATTCACCCTCCCATAGAGATTATTTGAGATTAATATAATCTAATGTATTCTGATTTAAAATTTGTCTATGAGAAAGTGAAAGAGAGCTGATGAAACTGAACTTTTCTGAAGTTTCTTTAAATTTTATTAATGTTTTAAAATTTTTTTAGGCAGTTTCCGGACAAATAAAAGCAAACTTGTTAAATAATGGACCAGCTTGAATTCGATTATCATCGTCATCATCATCTACAGTCACAAAGTCACTAAAAACATTAGAAACCATCCTCTGTACTCCAGAAATATTCACAGCAGTTACTGTGCCTCGGAGCTGTGCGTTTGCCGTCCACCTAAAATATAATAATGATGATATTGTAGTTGACCCTATTTTGGTAAAGTGTTGAGAGTACAAATGGATAGATCTGGATCATTGACATTTTGATTCTTCAGCTTTAGATATCTCAACATGTTGGTGTGTATGGGACTGTTAGAGCGACACTTGTCTTTTAAAGGGTTTGGGGGGTGGTGATTTATCTTTTGCCTTTCCAAAACCAAAAACACAGGAGCAAATATTGTAACAAATAATACCTCCTTCTGGCAGTGAGAGTAGTTACACAAACTCTGTTGATGTGTGAAGCCCAGTGACAAGTTGGCATGTACGTATCATATTGAGGTTTCTAAAGTGGCATAATATATGAACTGATATGTCATTGGGAGATAGAGGAGATGGTAGATTGGGTGACACCTAGGGGAGATGTCTGCCAAGCTGCAGATCATTGTTCAAGACCAAAAAGCAACAAACCTGTTGTTTTTCGCGAGTCGTTGCTATGTTTCCAGCGGCTTTTTAATCACCAAACTTAGGTCTTTTTTAGCAACCCCCAAAACCAGTTATTTTAAGTCAAAACAACATCGTGTATGCCTGACCATATCCAAGTAGTGCCTAAACCTAACTACATGTTAACCACGTCCATCCATCCATTTTCATCCGCTTTACGCGAAAGAGCAGTGGCTCTACTCCGAGCTCTCCTCCAGATGTCCGAGCTCCTTACCCTATCTCTAAGGCTGAGCCCAGACACCCTACAAAGGAAACTCAATTCAATCGCTTGTATCTGCGATCTCATTCTTTCAGTCACTACCCAGAGCTCATGACCATAGGTGAGGGTTGGGACGTAGATGGACCAGTAAATCGAAAACTTCGCCTTCCTGCTCAGCTTCGCCAATCCATCTCATGCTCCATTCTACCCTTACTTGTGCACAAGATCCCAAGATACTTGAACTCCCTCACTAGAAGCAGTCATCCACCTGTTTCTGGCAAAGAACCATGGCCTCAAATTTGGAGGTGCTGACTCTCATCCAGACTGCTTCACACTCTGCTGCAAACCGCCCCAGTGCATGCTGGAGGTCAGGGTGTGATGAAGGAAGCAGAACCACATCAACAGAACCACATCAGAAATGTAAAATGCCAACATTTTTTTCTGGGGACCGGGTCGGCTTATGACATATACCTGCAGGTGCGCTCACTGCATCTCCTCCACCCCCAGCAGCGCTCTCTTAATATAATACTAAGGGAAAGTTTCTGGAGCATCCACCCTGAAGACTTTTCTTGGATATTTCTTGGGATTTCCAGCCAGACCTCTAGCAGCTGATCCATCGTTATGGTCTGTCCCCCCCTTCCTGCCCCCTTTGACTGTCTTGTTGATGTAAAACACATCACTGGTGCACCTGCACAGGAAATTCACAACAGCCACTAGACACCACATTTCTGGTATGCTGAGAAATACAGAAAGCTGTCCCTGAAGGCGATAGGATGAATCAGCATCATGTGAACTAATCTGGCAAGAGCTTGTTAACTTTTCATCGAGCACCATCATCAGGTCAAAAATCCAATTTGTTATATTACTTTTTTTTCTTATAAATGTGTCAGTGTTAACTAGAGGGTGCCACTAAAGCAGACCTTTGGGTTTAACAGGAGGACCCCACAGTACTGTGTAAAAACTTGTATATGTATCCTAAAGGGATTAGGCTGGGCTGTGCTGATGTCATTAGGAGCACTGGATTGGGTTGTAGGCTATTTGAACAGGCAGCTCAAACTCAGGCAGTGTGTTTTCATCACAACACTCAGGCCGACCTGCCCAACCACTGAAGTTGTTGTGTTGTAGTTTGGGAGCTCATAAGCTCCAGATCACCTGTTTTTTGTCTTGTCTGGGAGCTAAAAATAAGTCATGCCGGCAGACTTTTGGGATGATTTTGGAGGAATTTGGGAGGACATGCGGAAGAACTGTTCATCTTCAGATGACGGTGTGACAGGCGCCTGCCGTCCAGGTATTGGTGGCTCTAACTAGCTGCAAACAATGAATTTAGGTTGGTAATCAGAATCAGTATCTGACTGTAGTATTGATGATGTTTATGTGTAAGTTACCTGTAGGCTACAACAACAAGGTAATCGCTAGCTGCGGTAGGTTTGAGGACTGTAGGAGATTCTACTTACGAGTTTGGGTCTAAATGAGAATGACTAAGAACCGTGTAGCATTTGACGACGTTTTAAGGTATAAGCCACAAAATTTTAAGTTCTAAATTTTCCGTAGGCTCTTGTTGACAATAAAATTATTAGATATCTAATTAATTGGCAATTAAAACAATGATGTGTTGGTATAAACAGGTTGTATTGCAGTAGTATGAAATAGTAAACTAATGGTTTTTTCCATCAGCCTCAGCTTTGTGTACTTCGTGTTCATGGTTTTAAGCAAACGTTAGCATGCTAGTACAGTAGACATGGTAAACAGTATAGTAAATATTTGCATGTTTACATTGCAACTGAAGCTTAAGCATGGTTGCATTTAGCTCAGCCTCACAGAGCTGCTGCAGCGTGGCTGTACACTCTTGGCCATCTAGTGGACGTGTAGGTAGACTTACCAAGTCTGGTTTTTAGAGGGAAAGTTGAAGAAAAATATGCTAAAGCCTGTCTGTTCAGAATTAGTTTCGAACCAGGTGTTGAGACTGAGAGTTTGTATGCTTCTTCTGGTGCATTACTTTCACAGTAAGCATATATTACAGCATATTACATTTGGTATCTTAAATGTAGTAAATTAAATTAGTCAATTAACCAATAAGAGAACAACAATGTATCCCAGTGTTACAGTGCTACCCCAGCGTGAGGGTTTGATGCTTTGCCTGTTTTCTGTCATTGTAAACTGAATATCTTTTGGGTTTGGGATTGTTGGTTGGAGATTAGATGAGGTGAGGTGAGGTGAGATGAGGTAAACCGTTATTGATCCCCGGTGGAGAAAAATTTGTTTCTGCAGCACGAGGACAGAAATAAATAAATATTAGGGATGCATGATAACATCGGCACGTCATCGGTATCAGCTAGTATTGGCATTAAAATGAGATATCAGAATCGGTCAACATGCTGATGATATCGGTATGTCATGGCTATCGGCCAAAATTAGCTTTAAAATGAACGACCAGAATCGTGCTTTTTCTTAATTTACACAGTGAATGAATATTACATAGATTGCAATGTATTGTATTTCATGTCTCCATCTGCTGGCGGGCCATCACGATAAGAGTATGCATGCATAATATGATATTAATTCCACTACAGAAGAGACTTGGCGATCACTAAAATTAGGTGGGAAAAAAAATGGATATATTGATATCAGTATTGATCAAAGGAGGGCTTACATATTGGCATATCGAATATCAGCAAAAAAATCCGATATTGTACATCCCTAATAAATGTAGATAAACAGAGAGAGGTATTTAAAACTAAAATACAACATACGTGAAAATAGACGAGAGCAATAAAAGACAAAATAACTCTCCAAAGGTGGCAGTGGATTAATAGCAGCAGAGTCAGCTGGGAATATATGATATGACTTATAATAACTAAAATTATTCTCGTAAAGAAATTACTAGAAATAAATATAGTATATAATGCAATAAAATAGTATGACATCTTAAGGTAAGATAGTATAGTAAATGCTATTTGAAGAGGTGATGGCATAATACGTGTGTTGTGTGTTAGGTAACAAACAGGGATCTCTGCTTTTGGAATGAACTGCGCCCATGTTTGAGTCGCGTGTGTGTGTATGAGCGTGTGTGTGCAGCAGGTGTGAGTCCAGACTTTGACCCAGGGTTTCTTCCTGTCCATCTGGATGCAGACAGTAGGAGGCTCTCTGAGTCTCCAACACTGAGCTCAGTGTCTGTGACAGTCAGAGCAGCTGAGAGGGGAAACTCTCCACTTTACTGCCGCACCCTGAACACACCGTCCAGACAGTTACTCTCGCACGCTGTTCATTTCAGTGGGGGGTTTATTTTTATTGTAAATTAATTTAAACGGAATTGACAGGCTCTTTTTAGTTTTTTTTTCACTTAGATCTTTGTCTTGAGCTTTGTGTAAACTTCATCAGATATAATTTAGATGTTGAATTTGTTTTGGTCTTTCAAATTACTAAACATAGGCGAGATGGCTGGCAAGCAGCAGACCTCTGTAGACCATTGTTCAAGACAAACAAACAACACTGCAGCCTTTCTAGCTGCGATTGTGGCATCGAAACTAGGTGTTTTTTATGAGACATTGGGGCATTTCCAGCTGCGTCTGTGGTGTCAAAACCATTTTTTTTTAGCAAGACATCACAACATTTCCGGCCATGATTGTGGCACCAAAACTGGTTATTTTTTAGTGAGACATCAAGACAATTCCAGCTGCCATTGTGCCACCAAAATCAGATATTTTTTAGCGCAACATGGAGACATTTCGAGATGTGACTGTGGCATCAAAACTGAACATTTTTAAGGCAAAAAAAGCTGCATTTCCGGCAGTGATTGTGGCACCAAAACCTGTTGTTTTTTAGCGAGACATTGGGGCATTTCCAGCTGCGATTGTGGCATCAAAACCAGGTATTTTTTAGCCAGGCATCACAACTTTTCTGGCCGTGATTGTGGCACCAAGACTGGGTATTTTTAGTGAGAAGTGTGGCACCAAAATTAGCCTTTTTTTTGGGGAGAAACGTCAGGACCTTTCCAGCCGTGATGTGGTATTAAAACCAGGTCTTTTTATCGAGGCACCATGGCATTTTCAGCTGCAATTGTGGCATCAAAACCAGATGTTTTTGAGTGAGACATCGTCACATTTCCAGCCACGATCGTGGTATTATAACCAAGTATTTTTTAGTGAGATGCCACAGCATTTTTAGGCATCAAATCCTGGCATTTGATGCTAAGTTCTTGGCATCAAAACCAGGTGTTTTTTGGTGAGATATCAGGGACATTTCCACCTGTGATTGTGGCATCAAAACCTGGTGTTTTTTGGGAAACACTGGGGCATTTTCAGGCCATGATTGTGGTTCCAAAACTGGATATTTTTAGTGAGACATTAAGACAATTCCAGATTCGATTGTATCATCAAAACCATGTGTTTTTAGCAAGACTTCAGGACATTTCCAGCAGTGATTGTGGCATCAAAACTGAGCATTTTTAGGCAAAACATTACTGCATTTTCAGCTGTGATTATGGCACCCAAGAATGTTTTTAGCAAGACATCAGGGCATTTCCAACCGGGATTGTGACATCAAACCAGGTATTTTTAGGGAGACATCAAGACAATTCCAGATGCAATAGTGGCATCAAAATCATCTGTTCTTTTGTGCAAAAACACGATCTTTTCTCAACCATAAATGAGTTGTTTTTGTGCCTAAACACAACAAAAAGGACAGTGTATCTGGTAGGCTTTCACTTTCCCTTTTGCTGCTGATACTGTTAATTACTGCATTTTACACCTTTAAGTGCATTTTACACCTTTAAGCTTTTCTTCCTCGGTCACATTACTGTTGCGTTTGCTGTTTCTATGGTTCATAACGTGTGGTGGAAGTTAGAGAAAAAGAAACTGGACTGTCGAGAAGGAAGTTGTGTTGCTGTTAGATGAAAACACCAAAAGAAAACATGTATAATAATGATGATGTAAACAGATCCATACAATCTGAATCTACAGCCTGGTAAAACAGACAGTGTTTACTATGTATAGTTTGGCATGTAGTTAACATTTAGCACATAGCATGTAAAAGCAGCATTGGTTGCATTAGTCAATAGAATCCACCCTTTGGAGACGATAAATATTTGTACAAAATTACATAATAAGCCACCCAGTAACCAACCAGCATTACATCCCTCATCACATTTTGGTCGTGGAGGTAAAACCAGATAAAAATAACATCAGTGATACACAGATAAATCAGCTCTTCCAGGTCTGTGTTGAGAGACAGGAGCGTCTTTTCTGTCACTGTCGTCATAAGTGTGTGTAGGTGAGGAAAGAGGAGGAGGTGGTGATGTTTTATTTAAAGTGAAACTTGAACTGTTTTATAATCAGTGCAGAAGTGTTCCCATGCTGCATCTGTCATGTGTTAGCCCTTTCAGATATCTCTCTCTGTGGGAGTGAACAGCAGCTGAACATAAAGAAAGTGGGTCGACACGACAGTTGTTCCTTTAGTCCTCTGTTGGTTTTAATAGGAAGAAAACTGTATATGTTTTCCATGATAAAATAGGTTGTTAGTTAAGCAGTTTGGTGACACCAGACAATGTTCAAAGGCATGCTGCAATCATTAAGCAGCAAACAGCTATTTGATATGTAAAGACTAAGTGGAGTAATGGCAGCTTGAGCAGAAAATGAAGTCACGCTCCCTCTGTGTGTGCTGTAATCTTAGCTTTTCTGTTCTTTGTTGTGGTAGACAGTCCAGCAGCATGTTGGACCATGTTAGTGGATGTGATTTCCTGTGTGTGTATCCCAAAGGCTAGCTTATTTTTGCCCCTCTGCGCTGTGCTCATACGATGACAACCGCGTCATCATGTAAGTGTAACATCAACCCTCAAGCCCCCTGAAGTTAACACTGTTAGCTCTGTCAGCACTGTTGCTGTTGCTAGCACTGTTTGCACTGTTAACATGGTTAGCTGCTAGCCGCTGGCTCAACCACCTTTATATTTAGAGCCGTGTGCAGACAATTGCGGCTAAGACTTCTCTCATGCACTATTCTTAGCATACCTACAAAAACTTATACACCACAATCCCTATATATCCCATGTGAACTAGTAATTCAATTACAACACACGTAATCTGAAAGGCTGCGATCATGTGAAGGGGGTAAAGAAGGAAGTACGTCATGATAAGAGGCAGGTTGGGCAGAGTCCTGGAAGGTCAATTTTTGATAACCCGCACCTGCCTATACCCGTAAAGCTTAGTACCAGAACCAACCTGTTACCCATCAGTATGTCTAACTCAAATAATAATAATAGTTCCAAGACCCGACCCACACCCATGATTAAACACACACGGGCTACAGTTACTGACATTAAGCTGGGTCCTTCGTTCTTGAATTACAAATCCAGCAGAGGAAAACTCTTTCGTTGGCTGTGCTCGATGTCAGGATGGCGAAAACATTCCACGCAATCACTGCCAGGTTAGGAAACATTTTAGCGTGCTCCTTCCACCACCATAAAACCTTAAAAGGCTTCTCCTTGGGTTGCTTTCTCATCATCGGGCTGCAGTTTCATGGCTGGAGTCCTGCATGTTGGTGACGAATGTGATGACACGGTCAAAGGTTCGACTTGTCTGATTGACTTTGACTCATTGACTCAAAATAAAGCGCATTGCAGCTTGATTATAGCAATTTAGACTTTAAAGTATCACACATATACTACACGTCTTTTTCATGTGTTTTATTCTGAAAAATTAAGAATATTTTTTTATTTTCACCGGCTCCCCAACCGTGTGTGGTTCATTTTTACCAATGCCCGTACTCACGAATTTACATTTTTTTTTACCCGTCACACAGCTTTTTGTGGGTTACCCATGGATACCTGACCCGGGGTAAGACTTTGAGGTTGGGGTGGTGGTGTATGGGTCATAAAATACAGGATTTTCCAGCACAAGACTTTCCCCCATGAGACCAGTGTTCGAAACAGTGTAAAAGTCAAGTGAACTTTGAGTTATTTTACAGTACGTCATCACCATGTTTCTTTAGCTAAACCTAACTAAAGTAACTTGGGGTGACATATGTTACATTAAGTACATAGTGTCATTTGTGGGGCGCCAGTTCGTGAGATATCATACAAACCGTTGTATGAGGATACACTGCTGAATTTGATATACAGCTCCTTTAAGATAAACAGTGGCTCTTAGCTGAACACCAATGATATATTTTGCAGTTTTAACATCACAATTCAAGATTTTCAAGGTAGCTATCAAGCTATCTAATATTCTACCATATTGTAATGTGGAGTGTGTGAGGATGCTTTTTTGTGTAGTGGTAAAAGTTGCCTAAAATATTCCAGGATGTTGCAACCCTCCTGAGCCCTCTCAAGAAGTAGGTATGAGGGACCATTAGTGGTCTTGTGGAATGTAAACATCCATGAATCTAAAACATTGATGGGGTTGCAGCTTTTAGACTTCACGTTCTCCTTCCTGTGCCTGTTGAGCTGGAGATATATGTGCTTTTTATGATGCATTCTCATGTGCAGAAAGGCTGCCTCACATATCCTGTGTTTGTTTGAAGCATTTGTTGTGCATGTCTTTAGAATTTAACACATCTGTAAGATGCAATAAACACATGAATTGTAGGGGCAGTGTCGTCAGAATAAGAGAAACATACTTACCGTTGTCACGGTGTGCTTGATATTTACCATCTACAATTTATTTTTATTGTTCTAACCCATACTTTATATTGTTTTTTTATTATTTAAAATCTTATTTCATTGTAAAGCTAACCGAACTGACCAGGAGGAGAGCGGCTCCGGAGACAAACTTTTAGTGCTGTGTCTAATCTCTGTAATGGCATCAAGAGAAAATTTGCTGATTTTTCTTATTTCAACTTTGAATTTATGGTTTAATATGTTAACTGACACCTAGTTGTTCAATGAATGATTTCAAATTGCACTTGTATTCTATTGTTGGCCAATTTACCTTCCTATTCTTACGCTCAGTTTTTTATTTTTGTGAATACTCGAGTACTCTATAATAATTTAATGTGAATACTTAAATATGGCAGTTACTTCAAATGCCCATTGCTAGTGTGCACTCTAGTGGAATCCACCAGTAACATGTGTAGTACATGGAAAGTCTGTAAACACTTCTGTTACTACCCATTCTCATCCCAAATCACATATGTCTGCTTGGTCAGTGCCATTTACGTCTACATATTACACGCTACATATCCTCCTGTGTTTGTTGTTGACGTTTTGGGATGGCATGTCAATGCCTTGCAACACAAGCACATGGTTAGGTTTAGAAAAAAACATCATGGTTTGGCTCTACAGTCATACGGAAAGCGAACACTGGCCTTGCAGGTGAAAGTCCAGGGTTTGTTGGACCCATCCACCAGCCCTCCTGCACGCTCTATAGGCACTTTCCACCTTCTTATATTACGTCGTTACCGGCAGCGCTTCAAACTGATGCTGTCCAGCGGTGTATCATACTGCCACAACAGGTGCCGTCCGGCTGTATTATTAACTGAAGCCGCCTGTCCACATATCATACAGCTGTAATGGGTGCTGTCTGGATGGCTAGCGTCGTGTCATAACACTGCGAAAGGTTCCACCTGGCTGCGTTACAAACTGACGCCTGCCCAGCAGGGTGTCATACTGTCACAAGACGTCTCTTTTGGTGTCGGTGATACTGAAATCACTGACAAAGCAGCTGTATTTGCTGGCTTTGGAATGAGAACAAGCTGTTCCCTTCATGCAGCCAGTTGTGTACACAAATCCTAGTTGAAAAGAATGTATATCTGTCAGCACTGTTGCTGTTGTTAGCACTGTTTGCACTACTAGCACGGTACATTTCTTCAAGTATTGTACGTAGGAACAATTGTGAGGTACTTGTATTTTCCTTGAGTAATTCGTCTGGCGTCTATGCATGTGGAAGGCAGGATGAGAAAATATTACAACTGCATGCAGCTTAAGCAAAGGCAGTATCATTGCTACAGAAACCAGCTGCTGCTGATGCTCATTATTTTCACACACACACACACACACATACACACACACACACACACACACACACACACTCAGTTGCTTGGTGATGTGTTTTTAGAGCACATTAATAAGGTACATCTGTACAGCGTGGGAGATTCCTAAAAATGACAGTGTGCGACATGAAGAGTGAAAAAACAAAAGGTGGTGTATGAAATAAACAAAACATAATACTATTATACCCACACACACACACACACACACACACACACACACACACACCTACGCTGTTGAGTTCTTTCTTTGGCGTCTGCTCTCAGCAGGATGTGCACTCGTCTCCGTTTGCTCCCATTGATTCAGTTCTCTGCGTTACCGTGGAAACGGGAGACGGCGACCCCCCGTTATGCATTTCTATTCATCTGTATTAAGCCTCAGCCGCCTCATTGAGAGCAGAGTAGTACGCCTCGTATCACCTCATCACTCTCTCCATCTCCACATCAGCTTCTCGCTTCCTCCTCTTTTTTATTTACTCTCTATTTTGGTTTCTGTCTGGTTTTCACTCATCTGTATCCTCACTGCAACTTTCATCACTCCTGTCTCTCTATTTCGGTCCAGATGTTTTTCCGCCCCTCTCCTCTCCTTGATTTGTCTCTTCTTTTTTTATAAACATATATCCGTCCTCTTTTACTGTCTATTTTCTCTCACGCTCTTTCTGTCTTATACTTTAAATTTTTCTCTCTCTTGCCTTGCAGTTCTTCTCTCCATTACTAACCACAGCATAAAAAACTACAATCCAGAGCTACTTTAACAAGCCAAGGTCAAAAACAGATCAAACTTAAGTCACAGCTTCCTTGTAACTATGATAGAGGAGACTGAGAACTCGTCTTCTCAGGCATTGTAGACCTCAGACTGCATGTAGTGTCAATGAAGGTTCTCCTGCTGGCCATAGGTGTTATTTTGATTTAATTTCATTTATTCAGTGTTTGCTTTTGCGCAAGTTGTGAACGTGTAAAATGTCTACACTGTAAATGTCAACTTTCCCCTGACCAGTACAAAACATTTTTGGTAGCAAAAATATGCCTGAAGAGGTGTAATACAGCACTGCGCTGTCAGTGTCTTGTTTACTAACCAACAACCTTGTTACGATGTCAAATGTTTAGAATCCATTACTAAATTTTTGGCAAACAAATTGTTTGTCTTCATGCAATACCACTAAGACAGCATTGTCAATGTATTGAACTGTTTTAGATGTTGCACTTATAATTTTGTGAAAGAATTATTTTAGGAATTAAGCATGACGTATTTTTTTCAAATTAACATTTAAAGAATAATTACTGTACTCCAAAGTACTCCTAAAAGTACGGGTAACCCCATTTCAGAAACAGTGACGTGGATGATAGCAGCTACATTTGCTGTCTTGAGCCAGGTTTTCAATTTATGCTTCATTGGTATGGTAACTACAGATGCCCTGAGTTTTTTTAAGGCCTAATTCTATTTCTCTTATATATCGTGACGTGTAATCTGCAGAGACAGCTGTTTAAAATCGCACAAATATCCCACTGTATATGTGTTTTTAACTTACTAATCATATCTACATTAATTAATCAGCTCCCAGTCTGTTTGTTAAAGTCAGTTTCTCCCGTGGCACTGACATTAAAAATGTTATGGTTCAGTAAATGTCTGTTGTCAGTCAGCCTGGTGAAGGCAGTTTGACTGGCTGCTGTCCTCTCAGCTCCACAGGAGCTGCTGCTGACAGACGGCTGCTTCTGTGGATAGAGACACTGAATACAAGTCTGAATTGGTGTGGTTTTAAATGTTTGTGCGACAAAATATGAAGTTGTCGGCAACATGACAAAATTCTACAGTTGCACAACATGAAAAAAAAAGTCTCCAGCGACACTTTTCTCTGTCGAAAGTACATCATTGAGCAACACTCCAAGCCAACAGTTAGGCTCTAGTAAAGGTCAATTGAGGATGCTGTAAATTCAAATAATTGATATGTCACTGAAAAAGTATCATAATAAAGGAAAAAAATCACTAATATCTTGATGAGCAATAAATAAAGATAGAAGAAGATTTTAGTTTCAGTTTTTGCTTGATAAAACTACCCCGTGTGCTCTTGAGCAAGGCACCGAGCTGCTGGTTCAGCTGGTAAACTGTCTTTTTCCAGCAGCTGCACTGTAGCAGATGTTTTACACTGACTCTGCTCTTGAGCAAGGCACTGAGGGCAACTCAAATACTAAAGTGTCACTCATTCTGTCTGTGTGTATCACATGTACCATGCGTACTGTGTGTGTGCGTGTGTGCGCGAATGTGTCCAGACTGTCTGTTTGTGTGGTCTGATCAGTGTGTCATTGTGTGTCCCCTCTCCCTCTCCCTCCTCCTGCCAGTCCCCCCAGAGGCCATCGGCTTCCTGTCGGCGGTGGGCGTCTTCATCGTGGCGTTGGCCGTCCTCTTCCTCTTCATCAACAAGAAGCTGTGTTTCTCACGCATCGGTGGACTGCGCTGTCTGGAGCAACAAGGCCGCCGGAAGAGAGGAAGACTGGGAATCCGGCAGGGGCTCGGTGAGTGACATGTTTACATCTACCTGATCAGGACGCCTAGTTGTAGCACAGTGAAACCCTGAAGGCAGGTGGACACAAAAACTGCTTCCAAAAAAACATTCAAGATAGTTAAAAACAGTTTCTTCAGTTTCAAAAGTTATGTCAATTGCACTTCCACAATTAAAGCTACGGGATTAAATATTCATCCATCCATTTTCTAACTGCTGGTCACCAGACTATCACAGGGCTGACACATAGAGACAGAAAACCATTCACACTCACATTCACACCTACGGACAATTTAAGGTCACCAGTTAACCTGCATGTCTTTGGACTGTGGGAGAACATGCAAACTCTGCACAGAAGGGCTCCCACACCCGGGATCGAATCATTTATTTTGGAGGACCCGTTGGACAGATGTAGTCACAAGTCATTTTGGATTTATTTATCTTCATTTTAAACACTCTTACAGTTGTATGGGTAAAGTGATTTTCAACGAAAGACAGTTCCTCCATCCGCCCCACAGAGACTTCTGTGCAGTGTCTCTAGCTTTGATTTAGGCCAAGGCCAACATGTTTTCACCTAGAAGTTGACGAAACCTTTGTTTCCTGTGAAGGCTGAAGTTTGTTTTGAAAGGACATTGTAACACGTAACACACTCGTCAAGTATGGCAGCTTGGTCAGTAGCCCTACACTTCAAACTTTAATGCTCTGGGTACTCCTCTAGCATCAGTTTTAGACCCTCACGAAAGGAGTGTCAGTTCCTACTTGTTAAATGCTACAGTGTTCTTTCAAAATAAACGCACATTTTCACAAGCAAATAAGTTTCGGAAACTACTTTAGGTTTGGGCAGTACAGGTACTTGTTTAGTTTAGACTAAAGGTCATAGGTTGGGTTGAAATAAGTGCAACTGTTACATAACTTACTTAAGTAGGTAAGTAAACAAGTCTCATGACACATATGTAAACTCAAACTTAACTTTTGGTGTCACAAGGCACATGAACAGCGGTCTGGATGAAAGTCCCGACTTTATCAGCCTTTATACTATTGTTATTGCTGCAGATGGGTTTGCAGTCGGACTTAAGAGAAAGCCTGGTGCGTCTCAAACAGGCGCTAAAACCTTTCCGACAGCCATTGGCTGGCTTGGCTTGGTTTGGTTTGGTTTGGTTTGGTTTGGTTTGGTTTGGTTTGGGCTGTCAGCCAGGCACAGCAGGAGTTTGCATTTCCATTACAACAGGGCTACTTTCTTGAGGGTGTGCCTTCAATTTGTGAAGGCTCGTCTTGAGTGATGACATTGAAAAACAGCGGGCTGATCCTCGGCTAAAGTCCTCTGTTATTTTTGCTGCATGTGTTTTTCCACAGCAGGGCAGGTAAAAGAAGTTTACCTGTTGGAGGTGAGCTGTTAGCAGAGGTGCAGTAAGAGCCTGTTGTCTGCAGCTCTTCATCAACATCTCACTGTGGCTGTTTCTCATTTTACTCTACCTCCCTGCCGTGTTATTAGACTTTTCTTTATTGACAAAATCTGCTAACAAAGTCCCGTTAATTCAGTAAAAACACATTTAAATTCCTGTAGATCCTTCACAATAAAAGTCCCCCTGTTATTTTGTTATGTTAAACATTCTTTTTGAAGCAGCAAAATTAGGAAATGTTGAGCTTTCAAGGACCAACTAAACACAACTTCTAATACCGTTGATAACAAACATGAAACAGTAAAGTAAAGCAGATATCTGAAGTAAAAACAGGACACAGGAGAGAAACTAAACTCCAAACCACAGACGTTCAGTTAGAAGCTACAAAAGTAGAGAGAGCTGAACATACAGAGACGTTTAAAAACGCCTTTCTCTCTGGTCTCCTGCAGACAGAGGTATTAGAGTCCTGCAACACACATGCTTGTTTCAGGGGGAGAAAGGGGGTCGTCGGGGGTTGGCTGTGTTTGGTGAGATGTCACCACTACCTGCTTGAGGGCAGGCAGCCCAGTCCATCTCTGGCACAGCTTGGCAGGGCACGGCAAGTGTAAACTGATGATAGAAACAAAAATCGGTGCAGCATGGCTTTATTAGGCGTGGCCAACATCAACGGTGGACAAGGCCCACAAGGATGAGCCTATGTTGTCCACCTGGTCAACCCAAGTAGCACATCCTGAGCTTCATTTAGTACCTGTTCTGTAGCTGTCAGTCATGTCACATGATCTTTAGCAGCAGCTGGAGTTTGCCCAGTTGTCATGGAGCTGTGGATGTTCAGCACTTTAACTACTGAGGACTTGCACAACACAACACCTTAATGGCCGTTTCAGGCATGTGTTTTCTGTTTACTTTCAGTAAGACTCAGAAACAAGTGTCTGAAATGACTCACATCGGAGGAGGCGAGTGCAAAGTTAGCACGACCCATAGAGCCACAATAGCCACATAATGGGAAATACGCCAGGTTGAAATAAGCCGGAATTTTCCTTTGACATTTAACGATCTTCTAATCTCTCCCTTAGAAAGAAAGACAATAAGACTGTTTCCTAAAAGGTTGAGCTGAATATGAGAGCATCTCTGAGCGCTGCAGCTTTCTAGTCAAGGTTCACCTTTTATATAACCTGAAACATCTCAGCAGGAGAGAGAAAGAGAGCGTGTGACTCCTGTATGCATTATATGACTCCAATTAAACTCTTCAGTAACGGAGAAAGAGAACGTGGGTGAGTTTGTATTTGTGCAGTGGTTTCTGTGGGCGAGTGTGTATGTATGAGAGAAAGAGTTGAGTGAGTCAGCCACATACTGCCACAAAGCTTTGCAGCAGCTCGCAACGAAAATATTAACATTAGAAAACCTTGAAGAAAAATTCAGCAAAGAGAGAGAAAAGTACAGAAAGACAAAAGAGAGAAAAGGACACACATTTTGTACTTTTTCATTCTCTCTTTCCATCACCCTGTAAAACTCTTGCTTTCCTCCCACTTGTCAAACACTGCGAGCACACAAAGCAAAGGTCACTGAAGTATGACAGAATGTAAAGTTAAAGGATCATACCTGTGTTTTTGCATGTTGGATTTAAACCACCAACTGCCTTCAGAAGCTCTCAGCTCACTGTGTGTATGAAACTTTGCTCATATTCAACCAGCTGTGTGTCATCACATTGTGCACAGATGAACGTTGTTTGATCCCTGCCCGTCCCGCGGTCGAGGTCTGGGTGTTTCTCTTTATATTCATTGTCTTCTGTGTCGATCAGCAGTGATGTGGTGGTTCACTTTTACACTGTGATCTGTAGCCTATAGTTGGGCTTTAGCTTCTAACCTATCTTTGTCTTTTTAACCTGTTGTTGCTGCTGAGTCAGTTTGACATCCTGGATATATCCTTCAAACACAGACTGGGGTTAGGGGTTAGCCCTTGTCAGACTCCAAATTCAGGATGAGCAATGTGGCCAACAGTGGACCAGCTCTCTAAACTTGCAGAACTGCTGGAAGGGTTGTGGGAGTTTGCCCATCCAGTCTACATGTGTCTTGTGAACTTGGAGAAAGCTTACAGCTGTGTCCTCTGGGGGAGTCTTGTGGGTGGTACTGCCTGAATTTGGGGAACAGGTGTTGTTGCCACGAGCCAAGCGGTCCATGTATGACCAAAGCAAGAGCTGTGTCCGCACACTTGGCATTAAGTCGAACAGGTTTTCAGTGGGTGTTGGCCAGGCCCGCCGTCAGGGGGGGTCAAAGGGTACAGATGAGCCCGGCCCAAGGCCAAGGCGGGCCCATGAAAAGGTTGACCCTTAACTCGGAACAAATACAACAATTCACTCACTGACTTAAATCACTGACAATACATGTTATATGTATTTTCATGATGAATACATGTAATTTTATAATCAAATTACATTTCAACATGCCGTCTGTTACTCCCAAGGTATTGTGAAATGTTTCAGTCCAGTGCTGCTGATGTAAACGTGAGACGGACTGCTGCCTGATTAGCAAAGTCAGAGTACCTCACCAAAATCAGGGGCTCCGAAAGAAAAGTCAGGGTACAGAGAGAAGGAGAAATTGAAGGCGAAGAAAGACAGTGGACAAATTTCTGGCAGAAAATGTGAGGGAGCACCACGTATGATAGGCAGAGCTGATGGTGAGAAGTGAGGCAGACCAATATTAACAAATTGAACCTGCTGTATCAGGCTCAGTTTTGAAGCCAGGTATTCTATTAAATGACAGGTACCTTAGGCGTCCATTGGTACCAATCATGTTATGCTATCTTGTCAGAAAGGGGGTCAAATAACGCTCCAAAGTTACGTTAAAGGAGGTGAGGGAAAAAGGAACATTGCCATTTTTCAAAATGGTGTATTTTAATATTTCTGAATACTGGGGTCCCTAAACAGTTTTGGAGTTTGGAAATAATATATTATCATAATAACAGGGTAAATTAGGTTTGACTGGAACACTGAGGGTTGACAGCCATATCCTTTTTACACTATTTCAGTTCTGTACACAAATTGTGTGCATTTGTTCACCCATGATTTGACCTTATGACCTTGCAGTAATTTCCTCGATCATTGTTTGATTTTACTTTTCTCTGATTAGTCATCTGAGGGCGTTTTTTTGGCCCAGGACACACATGTGACTGCCTCTGCTTTTTTTTAAAAAGAAAACAAGGTCTTAACAGTAGATACAAGTACAAGTAGATACAAAATACATGTGGACATATTATTAATTGGATTATATTTGCAGAAAGTACAAAAAAATTAGGGACTATAGGGACTCCACCCCTTGTCAGGTGTAGATGAGGGGCCCACTTTCGAAAAGTGTTGTCCCCCCCGCCTGTATTTCCTAACAGCTGTCCCTTGTCACAGATTCTGTTTGTCATGGACAGGATCTCAAGGCGCAGCCACAGGGGGAGGAAGGAGTCTGGTTTGGGGACTTGACAGCATCCAATCAAGTTGCAGGAGAGAACTTTGAAGAGCTAATGTTATTTAATTTGCAAACAAACACTATGTCTGTTTGTTCAGGTCAAGGGAAACTTATTTTGTTGGTTTCAGCTGAGAACCAATTTTGCGGGTCCTGAACCAAGTTATTTTTGATCAAAAATTAGGCACAGGAACTGGAACAGAACCGGTTCCATGTTGGTGGAATGGGGTTATAATTGAGCTTTAAAGATGCTAGTTGGTTTCCTACTGTTACCAGTCTTTATGCTAAGCTAACCAGTTGCTGGCTGTAGCTTCATGTTCACTAGACAGCTATCATCTAACTTTTAGGGCAAGAAAGACATCATATTTTAAATACTGTAAACATTGTGAGTGGAGTATCACTTCAGAATTGAACTATACAAAAAAAAGCTGAGACAATAATGCTTGTAAAAAATGGCAGTGAGAGCTTCCTCCATGTGGGCTGAAGAGGGTAAATCCTGCACACTTGTTTAATTCTGGTCATGAATCATTTTAACTGAAAAGTTTGTTTGCATTTTTAGCTGAAAACAAACTCAGATTTTCCCAGTTTAATGCTTTATAATTGGATTTTTAAAAAGAAAGAAAGAATAAGTGACATTGCCGCCAGCAGGATGGTTGAATCCAGGTGAGGACTGTGAGTCAAACACTGAGCAAACACTGTGCTGGTTTGTTGGTTCTCACCTGCAGCAGGTGGAGTCTCTGGTATTTCCAGTCGATTTCCTGAACAAACAGCATATCCTGTTTGGAGTCAGCGGACAAGGTAGGGGCTCTTTCGCTATGTCATGTTGACTTGATGTTTTAGTCAAATATATGTAAAAATGTAGTTTTAACCTGGACTCTGTAGGTCTGATTTAAATTGTTTCATTTGTGCAAACAACAATGAAAACTTTGTTTCACTTTCAGTAAATCTAGGGTCACACAGAGTGACAAAAGAAACAATGAGACTGCTGTGAAATGAAATACTTGTCTGTTTTCTGGAACTAAGATCAACAGTGTGTTTTTTGGCTTGATTATCCTTAATTTTTGGCACCATCTGAAGGGTTTTAAAGGCATATTTTATGAGATTAAACAGTCAGAATACGACTAGGAAATAGATGATCCATCCAGCTGTTGCATTGTATTGAAGAAGTGGGACTTAAATCACGTGTGCTTTTATTATTGTACTGTTACGTTCACTCAAGGACCATTGCGTATGTACTCTGTCAGGTTGTCACGTTTCCAGTGAGTTGATATACTGTATGCACGTGTTTCTTTTCAACATCATCTATAGGGTTATAAATGAATTGAGTCTGACGTTATGTTGTTGAACAGTACGATACATTTGAGTCTGTACAAACTGAGCACATGTTCAGATGAACAGGTTGCATCATGTGAAGAACTGTCTGACCTTCACAACTGAAATAATTTTATACATTGACTCAGTGTATCGATGACCACTCACTGCTTCAACGGTTCAAATGACTCTGTGTGTATTAGTGTGTGTGTGCGCATGTCATCAGGAGTATTTAATAAGACAACCAGGTATTTAAGTATCCAAAACATAATTTAGATATTGGAGAATATTATCTGTCATGGTCTGTCATGATGTCAGGTTTAATTCTTGCTTTATATAGAAAAGGATCAGTCATGGTGAATAGAGTTAATGTATGTAGTCGTAGAAAAATGAGACTGCCTGTCATGAATATATTTAAAGTGCAAGAAGCATGTTGTACTCTTAACTAAAGAGTGAGAAGAAGTGTGTACAGTAGGTATGTTAAATTATTCACAAACATTCTGAGAACACTCTCAGAAAGCTCCTAACTCAGCCTAAAAACATTTAGTAAGGAGTCCTAGCTTGGGAGTGATTTAGGAAAGTTCTCAGAGCTACTATAAGCAAGGAAGGGACAGAAACTTTTACCTTAGTTAGGAGGTGTGGTCGACCCCGTCGCTAGATGTGATGTATTCTTTTAACAGATGTGATTGGTTGTCACAGACACACCCCTCTAGTGAGCCTGCAAGGTGTGGACACCCAGTGGAAATGAGATGAACTGCTGACTGTGAAAGTGTTGTCATTGTTAGTGTGATCACTCTGCTGATGGAAGGTTGAGACAGACTCAAGTCATCACTGCTGCACTGTTGCAGTTTTTTAAAATATCTTAGTATTGTGATCGTTTCATTTTTGGCGTTATAGCGATCGACCACTTATATTATGCCTGCATGATCTAATCTGTAGCATTTCATTTACTCACCGTCATCCAGTGTTTGGAGAATATTTTTCGGACCTCTTTGTGTTTCTACCATTTTCTCCTCTAATTAAGAGACTCTTAAGTTTTTCACCTTAGGAGCTCTTTTAAGGTCTAAGATGCTCAAGTGGCAGAAATGAGCTTCCTCCGTGGGGTGGCTGGGCTCAGCCTTAGAGAGCCTTAGAGGAGCCTTGGCATCCAAAGGGAGCTTGGAGTGGAGCTGCTGCTCCTTTGTGTCGAAAGAGGTCAGTTGAGGTGGTGCAGGTATTTGACCAGGATGCCTCCTGGGCACCTCCTGCTGTAGGTGTTCCAGGCAAGTCCCACTGGTAGGAAGCCCTGGGGCAGACCCAGAATATGCTGGAGGCATTACATATCTCATCTGGCCTGGGAACACCTTGGATGAGCTGGAAAGAGTTGCTGGTGACAGGGATATCTGGGGTGCTTTGCTCAGCCTGCTGTCCTGCGACCAGGCCCAGATAAGCAGATGAAAATGGATGGATGGATGGATGGATGGATGGATGGATGGATGGATGGATGGATGGATGGATGGATGGGTGGGTGGACGCTCTGTGAATAATTTTCTTCTTTACAAGGACCTAGTCTTAATTTAAAGGGGAGAAGAAAACGTCACAATTCTAAGAATTTTCTTACAATATTGTCACTAGGAGCAACTCTTAGCACCAGGAAGCTTTGTGAATATGGCCCCTGATATTTTACTCGAGTAAAAGTAGCAACACCACAGTGTAACACTGTGTTCTAACTGGATGTGAGCATCAGACTATCACACCACATTGCGCCTCATCGGACGCTCTCTGTCCACACTGAATCCATTAAATATGGAACTCTATTACATTATGTAAACGAAACTGTGGTCTCAGTAACCACTGAAAAGGTGGATTAGTACGTACGTCCTTATTATTCATACTCACAACAATACTACTGCAGGTAACTTATGGATATCATTGTTGTAGCTTCCATGCTATATCATACCACTATCTCCACTTTGTAAAACAAGCTAGCTCTGCTGAGCAGCCTACATAATTCTTACTGAAAACATTCAGCTCCCTTGCGATCTCCCTCCAGCTAGATGCCATCCTATGAAGTTTTTTGTAGTCAAATAAGGAGGTATCATGAGCGTAATTCCTCATATCAACCTCGTGAATCAGCCATTCCTCATCCATTGCGGTGCTTTCAAGGCGAGCAACAGGAATAAAATAGAAACAGGGTGTCCAACAAAAGTTCAGCTCAAAACGGCATGCCCCATCGTGCTGCATCGCTGAAGTCAGGACAGTCTAACAAAAATCAGTGCAGTCAAACTGGTTTAGACGATAGCACTCGCTCACGTCTCATCACGGTGTAACAGTACTCTGTTACAAGTGGGAACTTAGTCCTGCATTCTAAATCTTACTGAAGTAAAAATACAAAGGTGATAGAATCTTAATAAACTTAAAGTACGAAAAGTACTGACCCATTTCAGTGTATTAGTAGATTTTGATTTAACATTGTAATAACTAAAGCTGTAAAATAAATGTAATGGAGTAAAAAGTACAGTATTTGCGTCTAAAATGTAGTTGTGTAGAAATATAAATTTGTGTAAATTGGAAATACTCAAGTGAAGAACATGTACCTCAATCGTACTTACTACAGCACTTGAAAAATTGTACTAGGTTACATTTGACTGCTGTCATTAACGTCCATTCAGAATACATCCAGCAGCGAACTGTTGGAGTAGATCAGTCAGAGAGCTGAAGCATCAGCTGATTAGTAATCACTGGCTCATTCATCAGCTGCTCGGCTCGCAGCTCGTTAGTAAAGTCCAGTCATTATTCATGCAGCACAGCCATGATTCACTCAAACCAATACTGTTTACTGATTTCTCATTCTCTTCCCGTCCAGTGAAAACCACGCATCTTCAGATGTGTTGATTTTGAGTGTTTGTGATGATCCTTAATGTGTTGAGAAAACTCTCCTACTTCTTAAGCTAAATAAACTATTTAAAGGGCCAGTTCACCCTGAAATCCAAATCCATATTTTTCCTACCTGTAGTGTTTTTATCAGTCTAGATTGTTTTGGTGTGAGGTGCCAGTTGGTGGAGATATCGCCTTTTCTCCAATGTAGTGAAACTGGATGGCACTCAACTTGTGGTGCTCAAAGTGCCAAAAAAAAATACATTTAAAAACACTCAGCAGCAAAGTCTCTTTCCAGAAATCATGACCCAGTTACTTAAGATAATCCACAGACCTTGTTGTGAGCAGTTTCTGTAACGATTTAGTACATAACTCGGACTCAGTTCAGACCAAAGATTCGCAACCAGATGAACGTTGCAGAGGCAAAGCTGTAGTGGTGTGAACTGGCCGTCTGAGGTCAACTCAAGCTGACCGATGGTGTCACCGACAACTGGGCTGGTCAAATTGCCGGTGGCTGGTTTTAGGATGTAAAGAACATCACCTGTTTTAACATCCAGTTTGTAGTGAAGTCCACTGGTCAAGTCCAAATGACCGCAGATGGCGTGTTTGCTTGCTGTTGCAGGTGCTCCGTCCCCACCAAGCCCTCTGTTTCTGTCCTCATAGTGTGCCGGTGTCGGGCGGTGGGTCACTGCTTCTGCTCGCTGTATGTTCTTATTAGTAGTATCTCACTATCACTATCCTCATTCATATTTTAAGAAGCTACCAATTATATTCAGTCACAAAATAAACCTGAAAACCTGGAAATCAGAACAGAGAGTTGTTGCGTAGAGATGATACACCGTCTCATCTAGTTGCATTGGTGTGAACCAGCAGGTTTTCTAGAACGTTATACTGCGGCGCATTGCAAGCAGTTGCCTGTTTTAACTTGTCTCGTCGCGAATCTTTGGTCTGAAGACTTAAGACTTTGAAGGCCTAAGACTTTGGAATACAGGACTTTTACTTGTAGTGGAGTATTTTCACAGTGTGGTATTAATATTTTAACTTTAGTAAAGGACCTAAATACTTCTTTCTCTACTGGATACGGGGACATTGTGATTGCATGGTCAGTGTCTTCAACCCTCGGGCCACCTGGACACTCTATGTTACTGTTATAATTTACTTTTGATACTTAAAAATAGAGTATGTCTATTCACTAAATATTTATATATACTAAAGAATTGTACTTAAAAAGCAGACTTTCTTCATTTAAAGTTTGGGTAGTGTTTTTTGTATCCTTGCAGGTTTGAGTGTGTGTGTCATTATGTATGCATGATCACATGCATCTGAACATGTATGCATTTCATTGTGTGTGTGTGTGTGTGTGTGTGTGTGTGTGTGTGTGTGTGTGTGTGTGTGTGTGTGTGTGTGTGTGCGCGCGTGCGTGGCAGTTACATATAATCATTAAACCACATTACTCCACTCTGAGAGCTTCCGTCTCTGAATAGCTTTTTAAGACACAAGTTAACAGAGCAATCAACCGTCGCTCGCCCACTCAGAGTGACAGCTTCCTGCTCCGTAGGTAACCATGGCAATCGCTCAGGTAGAGGAGATGGCAGAGTGACCTGCACTTTAGAGAGGAGGGGCCGGTCGCTCCACCGCCACGTCACTCATTCAGCTGTTGCTATCCAATTATGGTCAAATTATGATGTGAATGGAGCGACCCTTTGCGCTGCTAACGCAGTAGCGTGGGTTTGTACAGTATTTGTTCTCTCTTCACTTATTTTATGAGTATTTATATCTCATAAAGGAGCGATTATTTCACCAGCACAAAATGGGTTCATTACACTGTAGCTGAGAGCTGGCTGATAGTGTTGAAGGTGGACTTTCTAAACCCAGATTATGGTCATTTTCAAACCTGGGTTGAATATAACTGTGGTTAATTTCCCCCTTTGGTACGGTTCATTATAAACAACTGAGACCCTTTAAAACAAGTGGTCTCATATTATTCCAGAGTGATTCATTTAAGGTGGGAACATGATCAGTCCTCCATCTGACCCAACTACAAGGCTCACTCTAATAGTTTAAGGTCAATGGCTCCTCTTGACAGGTGTGCTTTGTATGCCGGGGCAGCAGGTGGCAAAATCAGGAGCTAGTTGGAAAATGAAAGTGAACATTCTCACAAAGGTTTTAGTGATGGATTGTTGTTTGCTTGATTTTTTTCTCTGTGTGAAAATACATTTACATGCTGCTCAAGATTTGTTTATTACATCGCTGTGGTATTTCTCACTGGGTAACACTAGTTTTTGTGGTGTTAGAGGTGGCTCTTTTTAAATAAAATTTAAAAAAAATACCCCAAAAGATGTATGAATTATAAAAATATGTTCTTCTACAATTTCACCTTGAATTAGCATGTCAGTATGACTTTTTTTTTTTACATGATATTTCAGTCATGTGATATTCGAGGTGATAATCTAGGCACTGCTGGCCTTATTGTAAGTGTATTTTTTATAAACTTATTTTTTTGTAAATTAATTTTTGTTACACAGATCATTTTGTAAATTTGTAAACATGTATTTTTTTGTAAACATTTTTTTGGAAGTGTATTTTTTAAAACATTTTTTGTAAATGTATTTTTTGTGAACTTATTTTTTGTAAATGTATTTTTTTTTTACATTTTTTTGTAAATGCATTTTTTGTCAAAGTATTTTTTGTAAACGTATTTTTTTTAGTAAATGTATTTTTTGTGTGTTGTCACATGATCTGTTGGGCGACCACCATTGGTTTTATACACAGAGGTGTGTCTCCTTATCCTGTTCATGTCTGATGAAGGGCTGGTGCCCAAAACGGCGCGTGGTGATGCGATTAAAATTGTTTGAAAAGATGCCAAAAGGGAAAACGTATTATGTTTATGAACTCATCCACTGACTTGAGCCAGAGCAAATAATCTACAGGTTTAAAAACGCTGTATGTTTCCTCTTCACACCTAACTGTTTGGTTTGGTTAAAACAAACGGTGGTGCGTTTGCCTGTTAACGTCAGTTCAGGCTGGTGTGAAAGCTGTCAGTCAAACTCTGCTGCAGACTGTACTGGACAGAGACTGCTTGAAAAGGAGGCTCTTGGTCTAGCTTTAGCAAAGGTGTAGGTTTAGCTTCAGAGGTGGAATATGTATTATAATAATTTATCTGTCATATATAATGTAATAGATGATGTTGTAGTTCTTTATTTACGACAAAAAGCACTGAGCTCTGCTGTCTTATCTTTGACTGATGTTCAATTCTAGTGTTTCCTTTTCTTTCCTTTCCTCCCTGTTTCTTCCTGTCTCTTCTTTCTTACTTGTTTCCTCCTCTCTTTTCTTCCTTATCTCCACCTCCTCTCCTTTCTTCCTTATTTCCTCCTCTACTTTTCTTTCTACCCTGTTTTCTCCTCTCCTCTGCTTTCTTGAATTTTCTCCTCTCCTCTTCTTTCTTCCTTGTTTCCTCCTGTTCTCTCCTTTCTTCTTTATTTCCTCCTCTACTTTTCTGTCTTCCCTGTTTCCCCCTTTTTCTCCTTTCTCCATTTCTCCCCTCTTCTTTCTACCTTGTGTTCCCATCACCTCTCGTTTCCTTGTTTCCTGCTCTCCTTTCCTTTCTTCCTTGTGTCTTCCTCTCCCTTCCTACTTGTTTCCTCTTCCCCTCTCCTTTCTTCCTCATTTCCTCCTCCACTGGTCTTTCTTCCTTGTTCCCTCCTCTCGTCTCTTTTCTTCATGTTCCTCCTGCCCTCCTTGTCTTCCTTGTTTCCTTCTCTTCTCTCCTTTCTTCCTCATTTCCTCCTGTACTTGTCTTTCTTCTTTGTTTCCTCCTCTTTTTCCTTTCTTGACTTTCCTTCTCCTCTCTCCTTCTTTCCTTGTGTCCCCCTCTCTTCTCTTCCTTGTTTACTCTTCTCCTTTCAATTCCTACTCCTTGCATCCTCCTCTCCTCTCCTTTCCTCCTTGTGTCCTTCTCTCCTCTCTTCATTGTTTCCTCCTCTCCTCTCCTCTCTCCTCTTTTTCTTGTTTCTTCTTCTCTCCTTGTTTGATCCTCTCCTTCTTTTCCCTTTCCTCCTCTCCTCTCCTCCTTTGTCTTTCGCTCCTCTCCTTTCTTCCTTGTTTCCTCCTCTTCTCTCCTCTTTTGCCTCCTGCTCCTCTCCTCTCCCAGCTTCTCCTCCTCATCACCCCCTCTGTTTCCCTGTGTTTATCTCCCCCCAGTGAGCAGCTACGGTGGCGATGATGATGATAATGGCAGCAGCTCCTCTGACAGTGAAGACGAGGTTCTGAAGCAGTTCGAGATCTCGGTGTCGCGTTCGCAGAGTTTTCGTACCTCAGCTGCAGCAAACAGCGGCGACCAGCAGCAGACGCAGCTGTCGTTGGGCCGACGCCACAAATTCACCCGACTGTCAGACCAGGAGGAGGGCAGCACCGAGCCGTCAGACTGTGAAGGTGGGTTCCCAAGATCTCCCTCAACACACCATATTCCTACACACACTTACTACAGTACTACAGTAGCGTTGGTGGATATCACGTCCATAATAATGTGTGAAATGTCAGAGAGTAGGCCAAACCATTAAACCTTGAACTACTACTTTAGTTTTTATATAAATCTGTTGTAGGCCATGTCGTCAATCACAACTGGGTTACACAAAATATTTATATTCTTGTCTGGTTATTTTATCCAATGTTTTCTAGAATATTTTTAATATTGTAACATATACGGATATCACAAAATAAAATTACATAGACTTTCATTTTATATATTACATTACAGCAAAATGCATGATAGGCTAATTAATAAATGCACGAGCAAGGGTGAAGTTTGGTTGTGACTACGAACAACTGTGAACTTGTGTATTTAAAGGATCACTATGTAGGATTTAGACGATTGCAAACCATCAGCTGAAACTTTTCCTGTGTACAAAGTGTAAACTCCCACGTAGAATTCCTTTAATGTTCATGTTCAGGAGGTTTTTACTGGGAGCCGAATTATCTGCAGAGGACTCCTTCTCTTCAAAATAAATGGGCCAGGTGATTAAAACAGAGAAAAACACTGAATAAATCAGTTTCATGTTACAAATAAGTGTTTCTCCAGTGCTGTTTGGTGCCTCCCAGATGGCCTGCCAGCCCAGCACCTGCTAATTTGTGCTCACCGATTTTCTCTTATAACATAAGATTCAGACATTCAGGAGTTTTTTTTACTAGAAAGTGAATCATCTGTAGAGGTCTCTACCTCTCCAGAACCAACACACCAGGTGATTTAAACTGGCAAAAACACTGAATAAAGCAGTTATAGTTTTAAAAGAATGTGTTTTTCTGGGACGCCCAGTACCTCAGCAGGTATAGCAGGTGTCCCATGTACAAAGGCAGTGTCCTTGCTGCAGCAGCTGCAAGTTCAGTTCCAGCCTGCGGCCCTTTGCTGCTTGTCAGTCCCTCTTTCTCTCCTTTCATGCTCAAACAGTCCTGTAATAAGGGCAAAAATCTTAAATAAACAAAGTGTTTTACAGACACTGCTCATCACAGCAGTAATTGTTGTCTTTCTGCCAATGTATTTGAGTTTTATAACTTGAAAAATAACCTAAATAAACTAAACTAAATATAATAATAATAATAATAATAATAATTTTCTCTTTATTTAAAAATTAGTATTAGCTTAAGTTATTATCTCCCGTTGACACTTGACTACCTTTTTTTTTTAAATTCATTTTTATTCATTTATGTATTCTTTAGGACAAACATGCTTTATTGTGTCATTTGTCTTATTCAAGTCCCAGTAGGTTGTTAAAGCTCTATCCTAAAGAACTAGGAAGAGCTGTTGAAGGTCACTGAGAAAATAATGTTTGCTGAAACATTTATGTGAGAAGGGTCAGAAAGAGCAGATTGTCGTATGTCGAGCTGGAGACCTGAAACTCCTAAAAACAGAAAACCAGCAAGATCCACCACTAATCCTTCCCAGTGTCAACAAGCCAAAAGGCCCCAGATAACGTTTTTACTGCAGATTAGAGGCTGTAAAGAGCTCAGGGAGGCTCAGTGTGATTGGACCTGCCGTGTCCGCTTGTGAATGTGTGGACACACAGCGGCATTAATTAGGACATTTGTTTGTAGTCATTTGGTTTCCGGTGTTTTAAGAGCAACCTGGGGGGGGAGGATGAGAGGGAACAAACAGAAAAAAACAGATTTTTTACTCCTCTTTCACTTTTGTTGAATTAACTCGTTTGTTGTTTGGTCTTAGTAGTAGGTTTGTTGACTAATTAACAAGATTAAGATAAGGAATTTATGAGGAACTGGGAGAGCAAAAAGACCAGATACAAAACATGAGCGTTTTTCCATTAATGTAATTTTTTGGGGCCATACTTCATTCCTCTTGTTAACCCTAAAGAGCAGTGATATGTAGAGAAGGAAAACAGAAGCATTATTCAGTTGCAAGTCATCTAATATTATACATTTCTGTAGTTAAGTATGAAACTCAGATTGCCAAAAGTTTAAGTAACGTGGTTCCTAAAATGTTTCTAAAAATTGTGATTAATGATAATCCAAACATCCACCAAAACATAATCTGGATTATCATCTGAGCCTGAGTCATGCAGCACCGTCACGATCTGGTGGTGATATTTTCCCACTCAACAGATCAAACCACATCTCCTGCTTCACACACACTGACATTTATAAATGTGAATACATAAAAAGACTATTACAAAAAAGACACATCTTTTCAGAAACCTCAGTCAGAGTGATTTAAAGTCACACAGGACAAATTACAAGAAAACTTTAGTTCCTCTCAAGGCAAAAGAAGTGCCCTAAAAATAGAAGGCCAAAAGACTTCAACGGAGGCCAAAAATCAGTCCTAAATTTGGTTGAAAATATCTTGAAAAGGTCCTGAAATGCATTAAAGCAGAAGTCCGGTATTTTGCACTTTGAGCCCCATTCCTGGTTGTTTATGATGAAATAGAGTGGTTAAGACCAAAATCTTGACGATTGCTCCTTCTCTGACAATTTGAGAGAATTTGGCTTTCCCCTGCCTGGCTTAACAATGCTGTCTATGGCCATGTGTAAATCTGTCCTAAAACCACCTTAAACATTGGTTTTCAAAGCCATGAAACTCACCCAGTGGTCAGTGGTGTTCCTTGATGTTCCCACATAAAAATCGTAGCAAACTGTGGTTTCCGTGATGATTTATTTGACATTTTGTCCGTGCATTGATTTCCTATAGGAAGCCTCATTGTCCGTTGGTAGTAATCCGCCACCGGAAACGGAAAGGGGGTTGTTTACGACAAGGTTGTAGTCATTGTAGTCTTTTAGCTCAGCAAAAGTGCCGGCTCGACAGTGCTGTGTGCGCTCCTCCTCTTCAGAGGAATTCTCCTGCAGTCGCTGACCACACAAAACTTGCCCATTATTACTCGCTTGTAAACAACGTTCGCAGTACGATGCCTTTGAACACAACGCCAGCCTTCTTCTTCTGCTTCTTTTCTGTGTCCCATTACATTGCAATGGTTTCCTGCCGGTTGGTGACACTCACGTAAAGGAGCATTATCGCCATCAAGTGGGCTGGAGTGTATAACACTTCAGGGTCAAACGAACGATCAAGCGGAAGTTTACACACGGGTGTGAGGCAGCTGAAAAAATAGTTCCACAATACAGATGAATAGTGAAAACACGGATGGAAACCACAGTTTGCTACGATTTTTATGTGGGAACATCAGCGAACACCACTGACCACTGGGTGAGTTTCATGGCTTTGAAAACCAACGTTTAAGGTGGTTTTAGGACAGATTTACACATGGCCATAGACAGCATTGTTAAGCCAGGCAGGGGAAAGCCAAATTCTCTCAAATTGTCAGAGAAGGAGCATTCGTCAAGATTTTGGTCTTAACCACTCTATTTCATCATAAACAACCAGGAATGGGGCTCAAAGTGCAAAATATTGGACTTATCCTTTTAATTTTAAATGTTCAATGTCTATAGATACCCTGACAAAGCGTTTTTGGATTATCCTTCTGTAAAGCAATTTGTTGTGTGCATGCTTGCGCCAATTATCTGTGGCAGTTCAGACCCCACCTTGTAGAGAGGACACAAACCACACAACAGCCACAATTTTCATTTTGGATTTTTTGGTCATTACTAAGGAATTAATGTTGAAGTTGATTATTATTTCCCATCAGTATTGTTTGCTACCTCAGTGAAAGTGACAGTCACAAGCTCCTAAAATTAATAACATTTGTTGAGAGGCATGCTGTGGATGTGAAATGATGCATTACATATGCTGCATTGTGGCTGGTGTGTTTCACAGTAATATATTAATTACCCAAACTAAAATTAATCAATCATAAGTATTAGTTAAGCAATACATTTTTATGCCTTTGCGCCAGCAGTAACTATGGCCAGAGGTATTATGTTTTCAGGTTCCCACTCTGATGAGAGCGGTATCTAACATCTTGAGGGAATTTCCCCAAATTTAGGCACAAACGTCCACTTGGACTTGAAGATTAAATTATTATAATTTGGTAGTAGACGGTTAAAGGTAAAGGTCACTGTGATCTCACAAGAAATGTTTTTAACCATGACTCAATAATTCATATGCTAATTATGACAAAATTTCACACAAAGGATAAAATGATGAAGTGATGCCATTATGTATCCAAAGGTCAAAGGTCAACTTCACTGTGACATCTTAATATTCTGCATAAAACACCTTTCTGGCCATGACTGAACGTCGTATCTCAGGAACAGAAGGCGAGACATTTGGTCAGAGACTGAACTGGTGACACTAACCTTGGGTGTCCATCTTGAAACTGTGCTGATTGTGTAGATCTTCTGTGCTGTCGGGTTGAAGATCTGTGTGAAGCATCCATGTTTTCACAGACTGTGAACTGTAACTGCAACTTGACTGGTTTGCAGATGCATACAACTTCAAGGCAGTAATTCTACCAGTTGTTCATTTAAAATATGCTAAAATCGCTCATCATTCACTTGTATGACTAAAAAGTCAAATACGTACAAACACATCTTTCGATCTCGGGACAGGGATGTGTTCTCACACAATGCAAAGCAGATTTCCGATACGACACGACTGCACACAGACTCGATGTTAATATGCAAAAAGCAGGTTTATTCAAGGTGGAGTGAATTAAGGCAAAGGCACATCAAAGTGCAAGTTTTTATTGAGTTAAATATTTGCTCTTATCATGGGACATGATCAAACACTTCATAAACGTACAGCTGTTGTCTCTACAGTGGGTACATTTTCTGTGTGAGACAAATTAGCCCGGCCGCCAGAGGAAAATGTTGGAATCGTAAATTTCTGCAAACCACAGGTAGTATACGTTACATTTGTACGTTTCATATGTATCATATCAGCGTTTATAAAGTGATGTAGTGTATGAACTGAAGCTAAAACATTATCTTTACCGAACCATACTCAAGTGGCTTCTGTGCCTAAACCAACCACAGGTTAATCACTGTGTTGCAACTGGACAAATGTAACGTATCCATGGTTGGCATTAACATATAATGCCAGTATCTCTTCTGGCAATTGGGTTGGACATGCAGTGATCCAGAAATTCACACAGATACCTTCGGTTTGTTCTGTCTGAAGAAATTCCAAGGCTAAATGTACAAATAACCAGAGTCGACACAAATTGTCTTCCCTTAAATTCTGTAAAGATGACAAATGTGTCACTTGACACTCTGTCCTCTGGTAAACCATCTAACTGAGTCTATGAGGTCTAAAAGAAGCTACATAAACCTTGTTTCTGAGTGCTGGGTGTTAACGGAGGAGATATTGTGTAATCTGTCAAACCTTGGCCTTTCCTGAGACAGAAACACTCGGAGAACAGGCCGTACCTCAGACCAATCAATAGCAGTTACCTCCAATTCACCATCATTAAGGTCGGTCTGACTGTTATATCAATGGCTGCATAGAGCGTTGGCCATGGCAACAGGCTGAGGTGAGTCATCAGCCTGTGTGTGTGTGTGTTACCTTGTATAAAGATGGTAAATAATTACCAGTTGAGACAGAGTGACCCCAACGGAACAGTGTCACCGCCCACTAACAACCAGCTGCTGGTCTAAAAGAAGAAGGTTTAATTTGGTCTAAACATTTGTTTTGTGATGCTATTTGGTTAGCGAGTTAGCAAGCATTGGTGGGGGCTGCAACTAACGACTATTTTCCTTCTCCACTAATCTGCTGATTTTTTTTTTTTTTTTTTTTTTGATTGAGTGTCAAGTTTATAAAATGTAAAAAACAAAACTATGAAAAAAATAACCCAGAGATACACAATTAAAAAATTATTTAAAAACTAAAACCAGAGAATATTTCATATTTTTTGCATGAAGACTAACTGAAACTGTTAATCAGTTGGCCCTTCACTAAGTCCCACCCCGGATGCAGACTGGCCAATTATATCGTAGTATTGGACCGTCCAACAACACAGCTGTGCTCCATCGTTTCAGATTTCCTTCATTTTCAGGCTGGTTTTGTGGATTTGGAGCTAAATGTTGTGCCTGGGGCACGTCGTGTATTAATGATACTCGTTACCTGGAGAGGTTGGAAAAAGATATACGTTTCTTCCCTGTTCCAAAACCAAAATCAAACCCTGAAAAGTGTAGGGTTAGCTAGCTAGCTACTGAAGATATAGCCTACTGAATGTATACACATGCTGCTTTTGCTTTGTAATGATTATAACAGTGAAACAAAGACCGACCCTGCTGTACAGGAAACCAGTGAAGGGAAGCACAGCTGGTTCAGTATCAGCAAAGTTTCCCTTTATATTCATTGTCTTCTGTGTTGATCAGCAGTGATGTGGTGGTTCACTTTTACACTGTGATCTGTAGCCTATAGTTGGGCTTTAGCTTCTAACTATCTTTGTCTTTTTAACCTGTTGTTGCTGCTGAGTCAGTTTGACATCCTGGATATATCCTTCAAACACAGACTGTAGACCCCTCTGTCTGCTTCTCTCTGGAATCGCTGTCTCATTTCTCCAAAAATATGATCATATTTCTTCAGGGAGTGCAGTTAGTTACAGTGTGGGTTCCATGATTACACCAACAGCTTGTTGGATCATCACAAAGGGGCGGGGCTTAGCGTAGGCTCAGTTATCAGACATTTTCTGTAGAGCGACTAATCGACTAATTGTTGCAGTTTGATGTCAAACCTTTGAAAAACTGTCCTGCTTTTTTGTTGTTGTTATTATACATTAATCAAATTTTGTTGTTTTATTGATACACTTTGTCAATTGCAAATGCGGTAAGCTAAATCTGATGATTAAATTTGGTCCAGAACTTGATTCAGATATTAAAACATGCTATTGAACCCCAGCCCTTCTCGAACTGTCCTCACACCCACAGATTTGAATCCGACCACCAGAGGAGCCTAATGCTGACTTTCCTCCTCTGTTGCCTTCCTCATGCAGACATGGAGGCTCAGAATAAGCCGAAGGGTTTCCAAGACCCGCTCACTGCAGCAGCAGAAGAGAACGAGAGGGCGTCGGCAGTCTCTCCGAACAGACCTGCTGCACTGGAGGCATCAAGCACCAGGGACAGTCCAGTCCCGTCTATGAACCGGCAGGCCGCAGACGGCAGCGAGGACACGGAGAAGCCTGCGGATTATGACAAAAATGACGCCACGGACAGCTCCTCCACCTGGAGTCCCGAGGTACTACAGCCTGTTAAGCACACACTCTGAGCTGTCCCTGTTTTGTGCTTAACATAATTTCCGATATTGGAAAAAACTCAAATGATCGCCAACCCTGTGGATAAGTACCTCATACACCCCAGCTTCAAAAAATCTAAACTATCCCTTTAATCTCAGCTACAGAGCTGTGACTGTTTGGCAGCTACATGGGATTTATTTTTATTGCCAAACAAATTAGAAATGTAAGTGGTCTAAAACCAGAATAATCTCATCAGCAGCACGAGCAAACAACCGTAAATCCTGACTGGTAGGTGAAAATATCACCTCTTCCCATCAATTTCCACTTCGAACCGGTGAGGAGTGTGTTCATGTTGGACCCCATTGCGTCTACCAGTATAATTTTCAGTGATTTTATTTCTGTTTTTATTCTCCAAGTGTACACATTACCTCACACTGAGACCTCACACATTACCGCACACTGGGACCTCGCAAACTTAACAGCAAATCTCGAGAAAACTTCAACATTTCACACGTTCTCAGCTCACAATAATCGCCAAATAAATAAATAAATATATAAATAACCAAGGCGGGGATTACCTAACGGGGTCAGTGAGCTGACCACAGCCCTGCTGTTACCCATCATGCTTGGCAGAGGTATCATCATCATCATCATTCAGCTGTGAGAGGATTATCACTCTGCCATGTTATCCTCTCAGGTTCATTTTGGAGGAAACAAACCAAACACGGCTCACTGAGGCCTCGAGGTTTTGTATAAATAGTTGATATTTCCTTCGCTCTCCACGCTGCGTTGGCTAACAAACAGAAAGTCATGAATAATAAGCACTCTGTGTGTGTGTGCTTGCATGTGTGTGTGTGTGTGTGTGTGTATAAACAAAGTGTGATAAATATGTGCATACATCTACTTAACATGTATTTCTGTGTGTTTGTACATGTAGGAGAGTGAGAATGTAGAATCTAACAACCTCTCAGTCACCGAATCACACTTTGAAATTGGGAGCAATCTGTGCAGTAAACACCTCCCACACACACACACACACACACACACACACACACACACACACACACAGGGGTGATACTGACATCTAGAAACGTTTCATAAATAACAAATGAGTTTGGATCAGTGGAGCTACAGAAAACCGGGGAGAGCCATGTTGTAGCAGTTTATTTATACAGTTATATAACAGCCCTGCCCCTGCTAATGCTAAAGCTACTAATACTACTGCTGTTAATAATAATACCACTACCTCAACAAGTAGTGCTGTTATAGTGCTACTGTAATTACAATTAATCTGTTACTATAAGCAGACTAACATTATAGCAAACACTTGTGCAAACACTACTAAAATTAGCACATGTTCAGCCAATTTATTTATATTTTTAAATCTGAATTTGTTGTATTGTCACTTAGATTTTCTCATATTTTTCATGTGTGATCCTGCAGCACATCGGGGTTAAAACATGCACAACATTCAGCACTAAATGTACCAGGGGACCTATAAATCCTACAGTTTGCATAAGATTTTAACCTTAAACCATGAAATTTGTCCACATAAATATCATAATTTCAAAATATATTTTTTAAATTAATGGCAAACTTGCAAAAAATTATTAAAATTTAGTGTAAATACTTTTAAGTCCACCCTCAACCTAAACAATCCAAGTTCATCCTAGATGCATTAAGGCCAAAACACACTGGCAGGGAATGCCAGGCGTAAAAAAATATGCCCCTATTATTTTCAATGTACAACCCCGACAAGACGAGCACCGGCATTCCTGGACGTGCCGCCCCGAGGGACTATACACTAGAGTTTGGATACCTGACCCAAGCCCATTTTGCTCGGGTTCGATTCAGGTTCAACCCACTTGACAGACTGCTGTGTTGTGCTATGGCCTATTCAAGTGCTGGGATTTGTTATTTACGTGACAACACCTGAATGCAACACAAGTCCATAGTTACATTTCAGGCAGGGGGCTGGTAAATATTCAGACTAAACTAATGAAAATGGAGGACGCTAGACAAAACTTGCTATCAGGCTCGGGCTGGTGTTGGACTCGGGTCGGGTTCAGACTTGGGCTTGGTTATAACTGTCTCGGACTTGGGCAAGGTCGGTCAGGAAAATGCGGCCTGAGCCACGCTGCACTATACGCCACTGTCCTATTTCCAGCCGTGCCTCCCCTGGAATTAAATGCATTTTTCTCCCACTTGCTGTCTGCTTGTAGACACCAGCTCCCGTAGCAGCTCCTTTACTCTGCTCCTATAGCAGCTTGACTCCTCTCTTTACCACTGATGCAAAGAGAGCTCTGTAGCTGTTGCTGTGTCTCCTGTGTGACAAAGAATGTGTCCTGGTGAGACATCAAGTCCACACATGATTTTAAGCTGGAGGTGGAAGACATACAGATCTGTCAGTAAAAGTAGTAAAAACTTTACATGATCGTCTGTTGACGAGCTGCAGCGCGACATATCCAGTGTGTGTTTAATGGCCAAGTAAGTGTGTACACATACAATGAATATGACTGAGTTATTTTCTGTTGCTCTCAATGTACAAACACAGAAATAGGCATACAGTTAAAATAAGGACAACGAAGCTGAACAGGTAAATACTACTATGTAACAATGTAAATATATATTAAAACGTAGATATATATACTCCATTGACAAAAACAGTAGTTTTGCTTTGCTTAACAAAACAAAACTGTGTTATTGTGTCACTTTTGTGGATCCTAATGAAACCTTTTAAACCCCAAAGACACACAGTAACACAAACAAATAACTGATTGAGGCAGCAGTAGACCAACAGATATGCTGATATTAGCGCTGTACTCTGACTGAAGTCATATTTTGAATTCAGGACTTTTACTTGTAGTATTTTACAGAAATGTAAAAAAAATAGTTTTTCCCTACTAGAAGTAATATTTAGTGCTTGTTCTGCTCCCTAAGGAGGAAGAAGTAGTAAACATTTATCAGGTGAGCGTCTGTGTTTTTCTTATTCATGTGTCGACCTCCTGACCTGCACGTTCAATAGACCCGAGCAGCGGCTCTGTGATTATCTTATCTCTCTCTGCGGTTGCCATGTCGACGGCGACACTCAGCCCCGCTCTGTCAACACTCGACAACAATCGATGTTGTGTTTGCTGACTGTACGGGAAGCGGAGACTGCCTGTGTAGAGAAGAAGAAGAGGAGGAGGTGGAGGAGGAGGAGGTTTATTTCTCCTTTGTGACAGGATTTCTGCTCAGTTTGTGTCTCTGAACATTTGAAAAGAGATTTCTCAGAATCATTCGTGATTGTGAGTCTTTACAGTCGACGAATAGTTTATTTTCATTTTCACAAGATAATCGGAAATCAGCTCATTTCACTCTGAACGAGCTGCTTTGCCAGTTATTGGTATACTTTCACACCCAACAAACTCATTTCTTTTAAAGAACTTCAAACATGTATCATATCAAGTGTAATTTTTCTTGATTCTAGTGCAGCAATCTGACATTTTTACTCTTGTATTGAATCAAAAAATGAGTGTCTAAACAGATGGGTAAAAGATAAAGATAAATAGGAAGGTGCAGGAAAAATTGCATTCGGATTTTCCATATTATTTGTCCCTTATAAAGTATCAGTATATGAGCTATGTATTGAGTAAGATATATGAAATGATATGACGACAATAAAAAGTATTTAAAAAAACAACAACAAAAAAACATACAATACGATTAATTATTTAAAGGAACGACCGAGTTACAGCTGACGTAAAGTAAGGTTCAAATCACATTTTATATCAAGAGGAGTGTTTGATACACAACAGATGTATATTTGGGTTAGCTTTAAGTCATTCACTGGATCCTCAGTGTCTGAAGAAGAGAATGGATCTGTTCATCCAGCTGATGCGGTTATCGTCATGCTCAGGGAATCAGGGCAGCTGAAAGGAATCAACGTCCAAATGATTCTTTGTTTGCCCTGTTTCTTCTGTTGCCTTTCTATTCATATCTCAGCCGATTGTGTGTTAAGTTATAAATAGACCGCAGCAGCGGGACCAGAGACAATCAGTTCAAATGTGGTTAAAAATAAGAATTAACAACCCTGACCTTTTGTAGAATATAAGTGCCTTTCAGCAACACCGTCCTTCAGGACTTTTTCTTGAATTTTTTTAATATATCTATTTCTTTATTCAGCATCTTTCTATTCAGTTCAATTTGATTTTGTAGGACTTTATTTATGCCGAAGGAAATTATTGTGCCAGAGAATGCTTCAGATTTCAAAAACACTAAGTACAGTGACCACAATTTAATGCTCAACAACCAGTAACAACTGAACAACCATTGGGTTCCCCGGGTCAGGGTCATTCACTGGGCCTAGTTTTAGAAACAACAGAGTATTAAATATCTGGTAAAATATACAAATATACAAGATAAGAAGTGTTTTCAAGGAGTAAAAGCAAAAGCTAGTGCTTAATCAAGTACCAAACATCACAAAGACCCCCTTTACACCTTGAATTAAAATGTGTCTGCCATCCAGATTGTATCTAGACATGAATTAACCTGATTACATTTACACCTGGTATTTATGTGTGTCTCCAGTATGTCCACACTGAGATCTGATTGAGATCCAGTCGCTCTGTCCAGCTGGCATCTCAGTCACCAGGGCAAAATGCGAGTCAATCACCCAACACTGCATCCAGTTTATTAAAACCAGGACAAGTTACCCTGCCCTGCCACTTTTACTGTTGTTGTCCTTGTATTTTCTGTATGCCATTAGTCACTGACATTGCAGCCAGGACCGGTTGTAGCCATTCTCCACCAGGGCTGCACAATTGATCAAAATATTATTGACATCTCAATATGAGTAAGTGCGCTATTCAAATCGCAGGAGCTGCAATTCTTTATCAAAGGTAAAATGTGTCACAAAATACTGTTATTTATGAAGCATGTGGTGCTACAGAGATGTCCCAGCCTATAAATCATATTCCAGACGTAAGGGAACATGCTTGTTTGGCACAGACTCCAGCAAAAATCACATCATATTCATCTCTATTTTGTATTTTTGTGAAAATAATCAAAATAATTGCTTTTTTTTCACGTTGTGCAGTCATATTCTCCACCATTGGCTTAGCCATTGCTTCATAAATGGCTCAGTTACGATATGAATTGCCAAGTTTTGCTTATATACTTTATCTAAAAACAGAAACTTTGTCTCATCTTGACTCTAGTAATGAGTGTCTTGGATATCCATAGATTGTCTTGCCGCTTTCTTGCCGGTAGCTCAGCTTGCTAGCTGGCTAATGGCTGGTAACATTACCTCACTGGTTTAGAACTGTCGCATACAATTAGGTATTTTGCGCCAATGTAGTTTTTGTATACGGATTGAAAACGCAGTTGTAGTACACTTGTGTTTGATGTCGGCACAATGCATCCCAGACCCTCTTCGGAGGTGGTTTGGCCAATCGAATCGCAGTCCGTCCACAAGCTTTTTGGATGCATTTACAAACCTGTACTTTTATTTGGTCAAGCACCATCCAACTGCCATCTGATCACCCAAAATGTCTAAAGTATACTTTAGTCACTTTATGCGGTGCATGTAGCTGAAGGAAGAAACTTATGGTTCAGGGAGTTTTTAAAGTTTACAGTTTGTTGTCAAATTCAGGTTTCTCCCTGGATTTACAGTCAACACAGGCCAGCAGGCGCTTAGCTTAGCTTAGCTTAACACCAAGACTGGAAACTGGGGGACAGTGGTAGCACGGCTCTGTCCAAGGTTATAAAATATGCCCTACCAGCGCCTCTAAAGGTCACTAATAAACACACCTCATCTGTTTGATCAGTACAAACACCCAAAGAGAAAAAAACACAGTTTGCAGTTTTATGGGGGATCATGTGCTGGATAGTTTTTGGCCAGGAGCAGTGACTTCCTGGAGTCTTTGCCGGTTGCCTGGCAAACAAATAAATAAAAGAAGAAAGCAGAATTCCTCCTCTTCTTTTAATGATTTATCACAATTTTGCTCTTCCTGCCTTCTCAGCAAGAGCATCCCCCCCAGGATGAGGTCTCCACTCAGCCGGTCACTTCATCCCCTCGTACCCCCATCTCTAAATGCGGAGACTTGGTCCTCTCTTTGGAGTACCGGCCCAACTCAGAGAAGCTGCTTGTCTCCGTGATTGCGGCCCGGGACGTCCCCGACAAGGCCCGGAGCGGCATGGACTCCTGGCAGGTGCACATGGTCCTGCTCCCCTCCAAGAAACAACGCCACAAGACATCGGTGCAGAAAGGCTCGCTGCCGCACTTCAACGAGACGTTTCGCTTCTCCCGCCTGGAACCGTCAGACCTGCACATGTCGGCCATCAGGTTCAGGCTGTACGCGCTCGGACCTTCTCGGATGTCCCGCGAGCGGATGATGGGTGAGAAGGTGCTGCGTTTAGGTGGGCTGGACCCAGACGGAGGGACAATGGAGGCGACGCTGGTCATGGAGCCTCGCAGTAACCTCAAGGTGAAATGAACATCAGTTTTTAGACTCTGTTATAATTTGCCGTCATGCTGCATTTCGTCTTTGTGCCCCAAAGTCAGATTTGTGTATATATCTGCTGAGCTGTTTTCCTGCCGCTCACTGTGTTTCTCTCTCTGTGTTTTGTCAGAGTGTGGACTCCCAGCTGAGCCTGTCTGCTGTGTCACAGAGCGACAGCGCCTCTTCCACTCAGTCTCTCACTCATGGCGGCGTCCCCGAGCTGCTGGTTGGTCTCACCTACAATGCCACCACAGGACGCATGTCGGTGGAGCTCATCAAGGGCAGCCACTTCAGAAACCTGGCCATCAACAGACCACCAGGTCTGCAGTGAGCTTCACACACAGACACTGTACACTCTAACACGCATGATGGTGTATCAGGTGATATTTGTGTTTTATGGAAACCGTTGTCATGGTTTCTTATTTTATAGTTGAAATAAACTTGTCAGTGTTTTCTGTGTAGAGGAGACACAGTTCCTAAATTACCTTAAAGTTTTCTTCGGTACTCATGTATTTATTTAGGGTTATTTTAGGGTAATTTAGGGTTAATTGAACTAACTTCAGTGATCCTTTGACTTTTCATCAGATCAAATATGATTTTGTCCAGTACTTTAGTTTATGACCAAATACCTGCAAAACTAATGACACTTCCATCAGTCCCAGCTGTAGTTCTTTTTGTTTCCAGCTAATTGTATGCTGACAGACTACCATGAGATTGACACCTTAAAGGAACAGTGTGGAAGATTTAGGGGGATTTAGTGGCATCTAGAGGTGAGGATTGCAGATGAAACTTCTCCCAGTTTGAATTTCTTCAGCGTTTTTTGTACAGGAAGTTTTTACAGGGAGCCAAATTTTCCTCAGAGGTCTCTTCCTCTCTAAAACAAACAGACCAAGTGATCTAAACCAGTGAAAAACACTGAATTAAGTAGTTTTATGTAGGAGTGGGAATCGCCAGAGGACTCGCAATACCATATTATTGCAATACTGCGATATGCTGAGTATTGTGATTCAATATATTGCGATTTATTACCTTTTTTCCAACTGCAAGTTATTTCCCCAAAGGAAAACTTTGTCAACATCAGTTTTACCTCATAAGATAAAGTTTTCAGTCTGCTCATCAACCTCAATCATTTTTATTGCAGATAAATGTGACACAAAGCAGACAGACTGACCAACACCATCATAAAACCTGTCATAAATGCTGCATACACTTGACAGACTGAACTGTGGGCAGATTGAGCATGTAAGCAAAAGACTTTACATGCATATATCCCGCTTAAATGGCAACACACATGTTTTTAGTGCTGTCTGTTCCATTCTTGTGCTGCATTTTACACGAGGTTTGCGGTGTTTGCTCCAGTTTGACTTTCATATAATGCTGTAATTTAGATAACATGAGACAGCAGTTGTCAGTTCTCTGTGAGATAATGTGCTGTTACAGTCACATATGAATCCACTGACCTTGAAGTCCAGGCGTCACGAGTTAATGCCACCCTTCCTGCAGTGCTTAAAGATTCCTCTGCTTTATGCCTCACTTCTCTGTAGAGCTTTGGTACGGCTGTGTCGGTGACAAAACGACGGAGTGTTTTTAGTATGTGTCAAAAACCTTCGTTTGCAGATGGGTTGCAGACAGGCTGCTCGCTCAGCACCTGCTGATGTGTGTTCACCTATTTTCTCTGATAACTTATGATCCAGATATTCAGGGAGTTTTTACCGAGAGGCAAATTATCTACAGAGGTCTCTTCCTCTCAAAAACTGATAAAAACACTGAATAAAACCGTTTCACATTAAAAAACATCAGTGTTTTTTCAGATCTCTTGTTGCGGAGGGGCTGCTATATAGAGTGACCAATGCAAAAACATGAATGACCCTATCGAGAGCCGGTGTTTGTCCGTTCTGGGCTACTGTAGAAGCATGGCAATCCTAGGGTAACGAAAACACAGTCATTCTTATTTTCAGATGATTATTCACCAAAGAAAACATACTTATTATGTTTCATTTCTGCCAACATATCTCCCTAAATCCTACACACTGGACCTTTTGGTACAACATCGGAGTTTAATTAATCTTGTGTAATTTTTTTGTTTTTATTCCCACTCTTATTTTATATATGATACGTCTACATATTTATTTTTAAACTTTTCTCTACACAAATACACAAATAAGGGAACCCTCTCCTAAGAGTCTGTGACAGGGAAAAACAAGTTAACATTCGATAACCAACATGAAAGAAAAAGAACAAATAAACATCAGTATATTTTTTCTTCTTCCTCTCCCTCCTCTCCCTCCTCCCCTCTGGTCCAGACACCTATGGGCGTCTGACACTACTAAACTCGGTTGGTCAGGAGATCTCTCGCTGTAAGACGTCGGTGCGTCGCGGCCAGCCCAACCCCGTCTACAAGGAGACCTTCGTCTTCCAGGTGGCGCTGTTCCAGCTGTCGGACGTCACTCTACTTGTCTCCATCTACAACCGCCGCAGCATGAAGCGCAAAGAGATGGTGGGCTGGGTCGCTCTGGGCCAGAACAGCAGCGGCGAAGAGGAGCAGCTCCACTGGCAGGACATGAAGGAGAGTCGAGGACAGCAGGTTTGCCGCTGGCACGTCCTGCTGGAGGCATAACGCCACCACGATTTAGGATTTTTTTTTCTTCGCAGAGAAAAGGGAGTTTATTTTTGCGCTGGAAAGTCTCAAGGAATGATTGATTTGATGTGCGGACGGGATGATGCATGTGGTTTCAGAGGCGATGGATTCAAGGACTTAGCTTTCTCAGAGCACGCTCTCCAGTATCGTCACATCAACATCAAACCTGGCCGGTTATTTGGTGTCAGCTTGAGGAACAAATTCATCTGCTTTTGGAGGCCGACACAAGTTTAATAGTGAATCTTCCTGTTGACGTATAAAGAAAAGAATATGCGAAAGACGAAAGCCTTCAGCAAGGTCACATGACAAATGGAGGAATCAGTCCACTAAAGTATTTCTTTGTCATGTAAAACATTTATAAATCTTTGCAGAAATTCACTTCCCCTTCTCAATAAAAAATGGTGTTGGAGAAGATCCATCAACCTCCAAGAGGAGCTGAGAATTTGTCCTTCACGTATAGCTTTTTATTTGCTAAAGCAGCCCAGTTGAGAGAGGAGGGAGCTGCAGTTTAGTTTTTCTAGTGAAATGCTGTGTTAGAAAGTACATACAAATTAGAGGTGTGTGCGTGTGTGTGTGTGCGTGTGTGACTTGTTATTTCTAAATCTTGCTGTTCTTTTACTGGCTGGCAAATCAATGGAGATGCCAATGAAACTGCACAGCGAGACCCTCAGTTCTGGACTGATGGAGACAGGAAACAGAGAGATGCAACGTTGTGAAAATGGAAAATATTTTTGTCAGAAACACGGCAGGTTTGTCTCAAACTGAGCACAAACAAGCTGAGAGCGGTGTGTTTTATATGACGATGTTGGTAACTGACATTTGTAAATGACTCAAACGACAAGAATCAATCAGAAGTCCAGTAGGTAATCAACAAACAGTTAACATTTCCCACATCTTCACATGTATCAGCTATCTTTTTTTTATTTAGCATAAGTCATTCATCACAAAGCACTCATCTGTCCACATATTCACCTTCCTAACCACCATGGTTTACTCCATTAACTGTCTCCACACATCTAATTTGGACGTCAACTCACAAACTAGAGATTAATCAATGGATAATTTCTAAACTGAGTCATCTAATGTACCAAAAAACTGATAAATATTCACTACTTTTACTAACTAAAAATATGTGGTGGTAATTATGGACATCAGGGAGTCAGCTGATCCTAAAAATGTGTCATTTGTTTGGTTTCCCTGGGCAGTTTTAATCTTATGTGGTCTAAATTCTGTATATTAAAAAAATCTTAACTCAAGTAGTTAATCTAATTTATGCAAGCTCTTTAGGCCTGAACAGTCAAAAAAAATTTCAAATCTTTCCATTTTAGAGGATGAAACATGTGACCTGAAGGAATATTTCTACCCCCAAATAACCACTTGTATATCCGTTACTTAACTTGTGTTACGTTGAATTCATAAAGAAAACTTTGTTGCAAACTTCCTTTCATACATCTAAATAACGAGTCCAATAATTAAGAAAATTTGTGATGAATCAAAGTGAATGAATTAGTGATGAGTGGTGACTTAAAGCAGCTTTTACCAACGGCAAAACTATACAAAACGTCTGTTTACAAACCCTCAAACAACTCCTACAGTATAATCAAAGTCTTATTTATCCAGTCATATGCTCAGATTGTTTGTGTCATGACTTTGCTGAATCCAAACTAGATCTGTGGCCCCTAGTCACACAGAAAGCGTTCTGTAAGTTGCAAAACATGAGGCACACTGCAAATTTAATGCCACAAGTAAAAAACTAAAAAACAAAAATGTCCTCACACTAACCTCCCCTTGTAATCAATCTACCTTTTTTTCCTAAGAAGTTAGTATCTAGTTCCTAAAATGTTGAGGCAGAGGGTACTTGCTGTAGCTCTGGTTGAGGGTGAGAGGCTGTCAGTAAACAGTTTATTGGGCACAAAGAAACAGAGATCTGTGTGGGTACATGAGGCCCTTCCAAAGAGGGTGGATCATGGGGAGTACCACCAGTTGGTCTAGGAGCTTCACCTCCATGATGACCGTTTCCAGGCATATATCATTGGGCCGTATAGCTCTAGGTATCTAACAAGTGCTACCACCAGTTTCTCCTCCATTGTTTACCAACTGTAAACTTAATGTTGTGACCACCACAGAAGGCCCGCTGCCTCTCAAGTCATCTGATTTGACAATCGGAAAAAGCAGACAAAAAAGAGATGATGTGGGTTGTTTCTCCACTCTGAGTTTAAAAAAAAAATCAGTTTGAGGAGTTCAGAGCGCTTCAGCAAAAACACCAGGCAGCTAGAGTGCAGAAATGCGAGGTGCGTTGCAACACAAAAACAGCAAGAAAAAGCTTAATTCTGATTAAAAACAATTACAAAAGGCACCTCCAGCTGCTAAAATGCTTTCTGTGTGATCAGGGCCATAAAGGTTTTGTCGATGGCTTTGAGGAAAACACTGTTAAGTTTTACCCTCTGCTCAGTTCCCCGTCAGAGAGGGCGGTGCTGAGCACACTACTGGATAAATGACACTTGGATTATACTGCACGAGTTGTGAGAATTTATAAAAGGATGTTCTGATATGGTTTTGCTGTTTTGAATCCGAACCCCAATGACTTTGTGCTGTCAAGAATTTTCTCTGTTTTTGGATTGTTTGTTAACCAGAGGCAAGCGAGATGAACAAAGTCTTCATCACATATTCAACGTGACGCAGGGTGAGTCACTGATATGCAAACGGCCATTTGAGGGTGAAATATTTCTTTAAACATGAGTGACGAGGACACTGTAACCTTTCTCACGTTAAATGAAACAAACAGAATCGTCATAGTTACATCAAGTTTTCCCACTTGGGTTTTCTATGATTTCAGCTTTCCTTCTGATGATGTCATCTCCTTTTGCCCTCTTGTTCTACACCTGACTGGAGAATTAGCTCCTCCACCTGTTTATCACCAACTCATCATAATCACTGACATTAGTGGACGGAAACATGCATAATCTTGCATGTTCCTCAGCTGATTTTCTGCGCTACATTTGGATGGAAACCTCACTAGTGTTCATGTTACCACAGAAGGATGACATCACCATAAAGTACCAAGGGAAGAAACAAACACGAGAGTAGAAGTGAGGATGCTTTATGATTCAAGTGGAGGAGGAAGGCGTCTCATTCATATTCAGCACTCATTCATATTCTGACACATGTGGTACTACAGGCAGGAAGTAGCAGCAGCTGGAGACTCTTAACCCCATTGGGATGAGAGCATCTCTTCCCTCGTCGACGCTGAATGATGTTATTTGGCCTCGGCTCCATCTCCTTCACAGGGCAAAGCTCATTTCAACACCCATCAACGCTGAGCTGAAAAGCGGCTTTAAATATCTCACTGCAGCTGTTAATAACATGCAGCGAATTACCCTGGAAGTGTGTGTTTTTTCCCCCAGTACACTCGCTCTGTGGTCTAATTGGTAGTTACAGCTGTAGGATTGTACAGTGTGATGACGGTAATGCCGCTGCTAATGCTCATCCCCTTCCAGTCTGAGCATCATTGAGTCATAAGGCATCAGTTCAGCCCGGAGGGGAGGATTATATTTGTTTGTGTAGACAGATACTGTAGCTCCAAACCCCCTGGAGGCTGGGCTGGGGTGAGGGGTTCACACACCGAGAGCAGGAGATGTGTTTGTATGAGCGCTTGTTGTCTTCAGTCAGGTGACAACAAAGCTCTCTTAAGAGACGATGAACTGCAGCTGGCTTTGAAAACTGTGATCGGAAGAAGAAAGTGACGAAAAAATGCACGATTTTACGGGTTTAAGGAGATGACAAAATCTGGGACTATGTTTGGAAAATGAAACATAACAAAAAAAACTGAAAGGCTGATGTTCATATTCAAAGGCGTCATGTGAATTAAAGGGTCAGTTCACCAAAATCACAAAGAAATGCTGTCCCCACACATCCGTAAATGACATTGAGCAATCCAGAGCTTTTTAAAAGACGCCATCCCAACACAATGGACTTGAGTACAATTTGATTTTGCTGCTAAAAGCACAAAATTATATATAAAAACATCAGCACAGAAATATTTCCAGAGATTAATGCGCTTGTATTTTGCATGATCCTCAAACCAAACGATAAAAATGCCTTTCATTGTGTGTCATTGAAGCTTTTAATATTACACAAAGTAAAATATTTACATTTAAGACCATATTTTTTATGTTTGCACCAAAGTCTAGATGTCTTGTGTGCAATTTTATGCACATGTCCCCAAAATTCAGACATATTTGATTTTAAAACTGGGATTCCCACAAGAATTTAGGAATCACTCTTGTTGGTTTGGACAGTTTGTTTGTCATTTTTCAAGGGCTGCCCCCGACTAAGAATTTTCCTAGTCGACCAGTAATCGTCATTTAGGGCCATTGGTCAACAAGTCACCTGCATGTTTAGGATATTAGTTTAATGATTAAATGATATATTTTGGGCAGGGCAACACAATGGTTTGAGTTGAAGATTTGAGAAGGAATAGTGTCAGTAACATTGTTAACACTGTGCTACATTACAGAGAAATACAAACCGTACTAATGAACCTTCATTAATATAGGCCTATATTTTATCTCCAAGTGCACGTCACACACTGAGCGAGCCGCCTGTTAATGATGCTGTGGGCTAATGGGCATGTAGCTACTTCCATGTTTCACATGATACGTCATGTTTGTAGTGGACCAATGAAGATGAGTTTACATATCACCTTGGGTTGGTCCTTCACCTTCTCAAAATGATCCCACACTTTGGATTTCCTGCCCCACATGTTATTAACTAGCCTGTGGAATAACCGCAGGTACCAGCCCTGGAAATTAACATGAGTCCTGTCTGACTGCTGAGCGTGGACACTTCCTGTGTCTGTCCTTTTGACTTAAATTTCCACATGGTCCAGTCATACAGGTTTTGCTTTATTTTGACAAGGTACAGCTCCTAAAAGACTTTCACGTTTGTTGCGACCAATGAAATCTTGCCAACTAATGACCTTCGACTATCGTTTGGTCGACGATAAGGGGGCGGCCCATTTGTCAGATGTTGCTTGCGAGGAAAAGTTGTCTTTAGTGTTTACACAAACAAGCAGTACTGTATTTTTTTCTAGTCTCTACTCTTGATAATCTACAAACATATCATCTTTCAATAACTGTCTAACTAAAGCTAGAAAATACCGAAACATGTCTATAATTAATATTTCCCATCTTGTCTCAGCATGTCATTGAAGCGACTGCACACCTAAGAAACCATGTTTTGCACTATTCCACCAAAACCAAATGTTCTAGATGTCTCACGCATGCAGAATGTTATGCACATTTATCCAATTTTGCCTCATACATTTAGCATCTTTGGAAACTTTAAGATCTCCACTAGAGATTCAAATAAAGTTATGTGAGTTTGAACAAAGCCTCATACAACATAAGTGTAGGAAGGATGAAACAAAGACAGTTAATTAGCCGACAACATCCCTGTGTGCACGTACTGATTTGTTTTGACAGTCTCTCCGTAAAATAGAAGACTTTTTAAGAACCCACAAGCCCACCATCTTCATTATCATCATCATCATCCTCATCATCAGCGTCACATTCTTCACAAACCATAAAGAACACAAGTGTTTTGATGCATCCGAACCACTTCTCTCCATTCCAGTGAGAACATAATGATATCTTTATTTATTCAGGGACGCTCTCAGCGGTGAGGACGAGGTCTTAAAGTCCAAGGATGAACGATATGTGGAAGGACACTATTTAATGGACTCATTCTATATCTGTTAGACGCAGGAAACAAGCTGTAAATGCTGTACGTCTCGTGTTTAAGCTGCAGATATGTGATGACGAATACTTCAGGTAAAGTGAAGCATCGTGTGAAGAATAGGAGTGCTGCAGCTGGCTGCAAAGGCTGGATTGTTTTTATTTTTTTATTTGACTTTTAGTATTATTTTTGTATATAAAAACTACCCAAAGGCCACAATATGGGAATTTTGAGTCAAAAACCACAAGTTAGCTACAGTTAGCTTCTGCTCCGTTAGCTAGTTCTACAAAGATTTTTCTCACTTTCTCAGTGGCTTTTTCTGTCCGCAAAGAAGTATTTACAACTGTATGTGCTGATAAAATGTTTGCACCCAGCCAAAACAACAATTAGCCCCTAAGTTAGCCTACTGTTGATAGCTGTCCGTCCTAGCATGCAGTATACAATGATGAACAGATATTTTACCGCTCAAAATTCAGAATGAATCATTCTGGTAGTAGTAAATAGTAAAACATTGGACCCTGGTTGCCAGGCATAGTAATGTAGGCTGAAATAGTAACTGACGCTTACAGACTTTGTTAACTAAAGCAAGCATGCTAATAAACGTTAGCTCCTTGAGTTGGTTGGAATTCTTGTCTCCAGCTGACTTTTGTAACATTTTAAAGTCTTGTCTACGCCTGACTCGTAATGAAATTTAAAAAAAGAAATTGCCAACTGTGGCTACATTAATGACGTCATGCTAACTTCATAAGAAAACATAAAGAATCTAGCATTGTTAACTAGTTAGCTACTTAGCCAGTTAGCATTAGTGTTATTGTAGAAGATGTTCACAATTGAAATACACAATATGTTATTTGGGCAAACTTCTTAGGTCATTCCTGATATGCAGCAACATTTCTGCCCACATGAATTATTTCCTCATATTTTCTTTAAAATATGTCAAATGTTTATAATGAATGCTTTAAATCATTGTTCTTCAACAGAGAATAATGCACATTAAATATACATTTTTTTTTACTGACCTTTTATTTTATTTTATTTTCATTTAGTTTAGTTGTTTTATTTTATTTATTTATTTTTATTGGTACCATGTCCCCAGTTCATAGTCAGTAACTTTTTCAAGAACTGTAAGCCATAAAATTACACAAAATAGTCCCTGAGGTAATGTTCGACCCTGTTAATTTGTATTTTCTTGCCTTCCAAAAAAGATTACTACAATTCCATTGAGACCATTTTTTAGGATTTTTGGAGGGAACTCAAAGGAGTCAGGTGGGGTGAATATTAACTTTCACTCAAGTCTTTTTTATCTCCTATGGTCCTTGATGAAAATCTGTTTGTCACAGCTGTTCCACCCTAAATTAGGAAGAAACATGGTCCAACCAAAAACAACAAAAACGAAAAGGAAAAATTGTACTTGAATTAGTTATTTAACATATAACATACATGTTATGTGTTGAGGCTTAGTGAGCTAAATCTGCATCACTCACAGAGCTAAGGCTAACTTAGCTCAAAATAAACCACTCCACCCATAAGGATTAATGTTGCTTAAATAATGTAAATGTTGCTTCATAACAGGAATGACCCCTTTTATGAGTTTTAAATGGTATTTTAACTTTTACACAAGGAAATCCTTTCTGGATTGTTGGTAAACTTTGCCAAAACCAAGCAGGGCAGAGCTGCTAATGTTAGCCTAAACTCTGATAAAGGTAAAGTCTATGATACAGTAGCATCCAGGACTGTCTCCAGTTATGGATGTTCCAGTCCTGATTTGGACGTTTTGTAATTGTAAACCCACAAATTGCGTAGTTAGGTCACAATGTGCTGTCCCTTGCTGTTAGAAGTATCGCTGGGTTAGCCTACTAGTAAGCTAGTTAGCTGGGCTTGCTAGCATTAGCATTAATTCCTTACAGTATTTCTCTTTTGTTATGAAGGAGGAAAGAATAATTTGGATAGCAAGTTCAACATCAAAAATACTAAAGCTTGTCATGACCTATGGGTTTCTAAGCTATGATTTGAAAATTCCTGCTTGGTAAAGGGTTTAGCTAACAGTCTTTTTGTTTTTGTCTGCAAGTTAGCTAGCTAGCAGACTGACAAACTTCAAAGCAGTTTTGTTGTGTCTGTATAAAAATTGCAAAGGTTCAGGGATGTTAATAGCCACTGTAACAATGCCATTGTGTGTAAATTTGAATTTATAGCATCATGAAACGGAATTTTATTAGTTGTTTAGTGTAATAACAAAAATAAAGTAGGAAATTTCAAGTAGCAGCACAATAAACTGTGCTGCCATCTTTTTTCTTTTCAAACTACTGTAGGCCTAACTTGCGAAGTTCTTATTTAGTGGTAAAGATTTTTGTCAACAAGTCATCTAAACGCAGGTGTTGACCTGCTGCTGTTACATTTTATTGGCAGACGAGTCAAACAACTTGTCCCAGGGTTTGATATCAGCACTCCTATTCTGCAGGGCTTCATACATGTGAGCGTGAATAGTGACATGAACTATAGTTACTGCACAGACTGATATATTTTATGCATGTCGAGCTGTTGTACAGAATGTAATATCTATTCTATATTTTTTAAAATAGTAAATGTTAAATGTTATTATTAGTATTTCCCAGGATTTCTATTTCTTATTTACACGTCTGCATGCTCAGTTTGAGACCCCGGGTTGTATTACAGATGTGAGACAATCAGATTGTGCTGCAGATGTGATACCGTTGTAATAACTCTGATGATGAAGTGCCTGTAACATTTTGAGATCAAACATATCCACCATGATAACATAGATGATCCAAATTTGCATGAAGCCTTCTCGTTGTTCCCTGTGAATGCTGCTGTAGGACTGCATGCATGAGAGGTGACTATGATGTCAAGGTCTGGACCAGGACTGAGGTCCATGTCCAAGTCAGACCAGGACTGAAGTGTCCACACCACGCCTACAGGAAGTTAAGTCAAAGTCGAAACAAAGACTAGAGCCTAAATTGACTAAGACAAATTGCATTAAAAAAAATAAAATAAAATAAAGCACAGTCCCCTGTTCCTTATCTGAGTATCCCGTTATGTCTTAGATCTTCACTGACATCCAAAGTGGACCGTGCAGCTGACACCACTGAGACATTGACTCTGTAGAGACCGCAGTCCTGCAGTCCTGGTCTGGTCTGGTCTGGCCTGGTCTGGTCTGGGTCGTGCATGCTGAGCACCCAGAAAGCACTTTTTGTACCAAGTTTTGTCGTTGCCAATAAAAGCCAGAAGATCCCTGCTGTGGGAACGTCTGTCCGCCATCTGTTTTCTTTGGTTTGTCTCCTCGTCCGGCTCAGATGTCTTAATTCTGAGAACCAGTTAACAACAAAAACAAAAACACACGGTTCATCCCGCTGTGATTGGGAGTAGAGATTTCCAGTTTCACGCAGGAAATCACACATGGTGGATTACAGATTAGGGAAAGTATTTTGTGTTGAAGTGTTTTGGGAAAGTTTAATCTTTGGCAGCAGATGCTTTGGGTTTTTAGATTCAGCCCACAAACATGCAGCTTGTTTGTGTTGCTGTTTATTAGCTGCACAGTGTCAAGTGTTCACTTAACCTTTATTATTTCTTAAAATGAATACTATAACAGTCGCCAGAAGAAATGTTGGCATTGTTTCTGCAAATCATGAATCATATCAATGTTTCTAGTTTCTGAAGTAACATATATGAGCTGACTTTGTCATCAGGAGGTGAAGGGGATGGTTGATGGTGTGACACCTGGGTGACACTGGGTGAGACACCTGGCAAGCTGCAGACCACTGTTCAAGAACAACAAACAACAAAACTGTTTCTTTTGTTGGTTGTTTTTTTTCCACTGTTTAGGCACCAAAGGTAGATGTTTTGCATTAACCTGTAGCTGCTTTTCCAGTGAGGATTGTGCCCCAAAAATCAGGTGTTTTAAGCCAAAACATTATCTTTACCTAACCATTACCAGGTGGTTTGTGTGCCTAATTGTGCCTAAACAAAATTACCAGGTTATTATTATTAACAATTCTACTAATATATATTTTTTTATTTGATTTTACTATTATTATTGTTGTGTTCTTTTTTAGTGGAAATATCTTAACAAAAATAAAGCTTAAAATTAATATACAGATACAAATACTAATAAAATAATAAAATACCAAACAAATATTAAAAAGTAACTTAAAACGTTATTATTATTTATATTAATAACAACTCTAATAATTCTAATATTACTACTACTAATAATAATATTAGTTTTTATTTGTTTTATTTTTTTAGTTAATGATTCTAATAATAATATTTTTTTATTTGTGTATTTATTTTTATATTTGTTATTATTATTATTAGTATTATTTTCTTTTTTGGTGGAAAAAATCAAAACAAAAACGCTGAAAAATAAAATAAAAATAAAACTTAATATGAATAGAAAACCAAACAAAAATAACAGGTTGTTGACACCGAAAGATTATGACTGTTAAAAACTGTCTATCACCTTTTATAACTCTAGCAATCAATGACGTAACCTGCATGAAAAACTTCACAGTACTTGTGTGTACAAAAAACTTTGTGTCGTCATGTAAGACGAAAACAAAAGCAAAAACGAAACAAAACTTCTTTTTTGAATTTCTGGAAACATTAAGTTTTCTCTGTGTTGGCATAAAGCAGCACACACACACACACACACACACACACACACACACACACACACACACACACACGCCGTGCAGCGTCGGATGCGGGAAGATGAGGATTGATGCTGGCGCGTCATCACCGCGCTTACTCAGTCTCCTAGCAACAGGAAACATCTGCCTCCGCGAGGACCAATGAGGGCGCGCGCAGAGAGCTGTGTGTTGTCTCTTGTTGCTGTGAACGGGATATTTTAGGAGGCTGGAGAGCAGCGAGCGTCTCACCCCGGAGGAGCTGGAGCTGGAGCTGCCTGTCTGTCTGTCTGTCTGTGCGTCCGTCTGCCTGCAGGCACCGAGGGGAGGCTCTGACTTCAGGCCGAGCTGGAGCGTCGCTGAATCGGCTGCGAGGACGGTGGATGTGGCGCCGAGGAGCGGAGGACATCACCGGAGAGAGACAGAGACAGGCTTTAACTGGGATTTACTGACCTGCTGCTGGACGGAATTATTTAAAGGTAAGAAGCTTTGACGGACATTTAAGGGATTTATTGGGGGGAGTTTTGCATCTGAAACAACAGCTACTCGTTTTTTAACTGGACATAGGCAAGTTTATTTATACAGTATGCTTTGGAGGAATGCATTATAAATAAAACGCAATTAAAAGGAGGATAAAATAAAAATAGGGTGAATAAAATAAAATACAACAAAATGCAAATGAACAAAAAAAATATTGCAGGTCTCTAGCTCTCCATAAAATATATTTTTAAAGTAATTATTTTAAAATTTTGGCACTAAAAATTAAATATTTAAATAAAACTGGAGGATTAAGAGCTCATTTATGGATAGAATTCTTCTTATAATACTAATAATATCATATATTATTACATAATGGAGACACAAAGCTATAAACAGGGCTGTTTTCTCACAATTTGTATTTCTGATATTATGCACACTTAAAGTATCTTCAATCAAGATGCTATTGGTTTACACACCAGGTTAAATTCAGCTGTTTTACCCCTTAAAGTTGTTTCATTTATGCACATTTCCCACTGCTCTTAAGGTGCTTTTAATGGAGGAAATTAAGTCCTGACCTCCTGTGCACACACTTCTGCTTTTTAGAGGAAATATCTGCAGCAAAAAGAAAATTATATACCAAGGGTTGCATCCACACACTCACACACAAACACACTTCCCACGCAGCCTCTCTCCCTCTCTGTGCTCATGTATCCATCATCATGCATCATTCTCCCACAGATTAAATATTCGGGCTGCAGTTGGATGTTAAAAATTGTGTGAGTCACTGCAGCAGCTTCAGGGGGGAGCCGGCGTGAATGTTTCGCAACGATAAAGCTTCCCACTCTGTGTTTATGATTGATTTATGGCATTTTAAATAACACACGCACACACACTTCGCCCTCTTATCTCTCCTCCTCTTCCACTTTCTTGAATTTAAATGAGCTTCCAAGGACAGCAGATTTCAGAGGAGACAGCTCTATAAATATCATGCGGAGAACACAACATTAAAGGGTCACATCAGGATATTATACAGCAGCACACATACAGTTTGACATGCAAATGTGTTGATACTATTAACGCCACAATTCATTTTTATATCACATTTCGTACAAATAAATAAAATAGTTTTATTTTATTTTATTTTGTTCCTTTTTTATTATTTTTTAAAATATGTTTGTTTTTTTTTCTCATTTGTTTTATTTTTTATTTTATTTACATTTTTTTTATTCTTTTTATTCTATTGTTTATCTTTATTTTTTTAGCTTTAATTTCCTGCTGGCAGGTGTACAGGTGATGATTGAATGCTGTGTTCCTTTACAAACAGAACTGATAAAGGCTTCACACCAAAACATGCCACAAATGTTGTCACACCATGATTTGTAAATAAAAACAGTATTTCCAATGTCCTTCTTTTGATTTTAAAATAGGGAATGTGATGTATTTGGATATTGGATCTGAAAAGTTTAAGCTGGAGAAAATCAAACATCAAATACAGACATTAAATTTGCAGCACTGACAGATTAGAGTCACAGCTTTCCTGCGTTCATGCTCAGATGTTTTGGTCCTGTGTTTCCATCATCCTCCTCCTCCTCCTCCTCTTCACCTGTCTCTTTCCTGCAGGAGTCTGAGGGCGATGTGGAGGCTCAGATCGGCTCAGACGCACTGATTCAGAGAGCTGAGCGCCGGCTGTGGAGCATCAGCAGCAGGTAATCAGAGCTGCTATCTGTTACCTCGTTTACCCTCAGTGACTCACCAGGTGATGTCATATTTTAACTGTCCATTACAGTTTCTGGCGGAGGAGTTGGGCTTGTTGGAAACAGGCGATTTGGAGGCGTCATTGGGCATTTAACTTTAAACCCGTATTAATTCATTTTATTTTGGCCATTTGGGGGCAGTGTAACAACCTGTTTTTGACATATTATTGCCTCAAAGTTAAAATGGAAAACACATTAGCAAGCAGTAGCGTATGTACACATCCAGCAGTGACAGAGAAACTCCACCTTAAATGCTTTTAGCTTTGTTTTTGGTCTCCACCAGCTCTTGCAGCACATTCTCACTCTGACCTCAACATATATCGACGTTTGGTCATGGACTTTCCACGTCCAGATACGCCGTTAAAGGTACCCTGTGTGTTGGTTGTTGACATTCTGGTACGCCATGTCAAGTTCTGCCTGTTACATGCATTGTCTTCCTTCAAAATACACTTCTGTTTTCACAGGAAATTTAACGTTTACAAACATTCTCGTTCAAAATAAACGCGCTACGTTGGTAAAACATTGCAAATTGATGTTTTATCACCTTCAACAACAAACGCATGTGGTGAGGTTTAGGAAAAAAAATCAGGGTTTGGCTTTATAATCTTATGGGACACAGACACCGCACTAATGGGTGAAGGTCATTGGTTGTTGGACCCATCCCACTCAATTTACTCAGACTTTCGTTACCTTAACTTTTGTTCATGTCTCACTGCATTTCCCCGACGCTGCCGAGCACCGTTAAACTATAACAGCAACCGGCTGTGTATCATGCCGACGCTAAAGGATGACTTTTTCCGTCTGTGTCTGACGCTGCAAGTCGCTGCCCAAGCACTGGATTTCGAAGCCTTCGGAGTTTTACATGGCCAGTCTGCATTATAGTTTGATAGTGCTCAGCAGCATCAGGGGGAAACGTGGCGGGACAAGGACAAAAGTAAAGGGGACAAAAGTCGGGTGAGTGGGACTGGTGGTGGACGGGTCCAACAAACACTGACTTTCACCCAGGAGAATGGTGTTCACGTCCCGTAAGATTATAAAGTCAAACCCTGTTCTTTTTTCCTAAACCTAACCACATGCGTTAGTTTATACTGACGTAGTGCATTTATTTTGAAAGAGACTGTATATAAACGTTAAATTTCCTGTGAAAACAGAAGTGTATTTTGAAAGAAGACAACGCATGTAACAGGCAGAACTTGACACGGTGTCCCAGGATGTCAACAACCAACACACAGGGTACCTTGCTCGTTGTATCAGAACCTAGAAGATCCATGACCAAACGTCCATATGTTGGAGTGACAATGTGTTGTATATCCAGCCACGAGCTTCATTAGTTTCTTGTCAGTTGTAGCCTTCAGCCATCCATTATTAAAATCCAGTTTTGCCTTCACGATATATACTGAAATAAATCTGGGGCTGTGACAGATTTTTGGATTTTAAATCAGTAGTGGGGTGAACATAAATGTAAGGTTGCAATTAATTATTTTTTGGGGGGGTAAGTTAAATATTCTTACTGAAATGTTATCAGTAATTTGTTACACTATGTGTTACTGGGAGAAAAGTGCTACTGCCTGACAGTGTTTAAAGTTCACCTTAAGAAGTCTCATAATCTGGATTCATTGAAGCTCTTAGCGTCACATGTTCATGAAAAAATCTTAATTCCAAGGTCTTTTCACCACAGAGCTGTTGATCAGACCACAAATTAGACACGTAGCTGGCTACCAAACCCCATGGTTTGGTCTCCTTTGCTGTGGTGAGGGCTGGCAGCGGCTCCAAGGACAGACCTTTGGTTCGCAACTCAGATTCAGTGGTCACAACGGTCACAGCGGCCTGGTGACCAGCAACAGCGCTGGGTCTGACCTATGTAACGGCACCAACAAAGTCAGAAGAGTTGCTGCAGCCGTTGACCAGGAGTCCATCTCCGGTGCTGCTGCCTGCTCTCCAGCGAGGCTGTCTGTAGTTGTGGTGAAAGAGGCAGAGGACACACTGAGGCTCTAGCTAGCTACATACACATGAATGAACCTGAATTAGCCACAACCGATAGCTTTTGGCTCCAGTTGGCAGAAGGCTAAACAGCTAGCTAGTATTTCTCTCCATCTCTGAAAGACTTTGCCGATATTGCCGTGTTTTATTTTGTTTACTGTCAGACTCTGTTTTTGATGAGTCTGTCGTCCTTTTATGGGTTGCTTTGCAGTGTCAGCAGTTGTTGCCAATGCTGGAATAGCAACTTTCTCTGCAGGATTCTTCGCCATTGAATCAGGCTTTCACCAAAGAGACATGCATGCGCATCTACATTTGTAAAACAGCCACAGGGACAGGAACGCCCTCTCTCTGAAATTACCCGTGATTGGCCAGTCTCCCATCATGTTTTAGATTTTATACACCCTGAAAACAGAGCCAGGTGAAGATGCAGAAGTCTTGTGTTCCTTCCGTCCATTTAAAGAACAACAGGCTCAAAGGTTTTGTGGAATTTTTGCTCAGTGATGCCAAAACAAAACAGCCTACCCCAGCTTTGAGTCAAATACCGAAATACTTCTTTCGCCAATGTAGATTTATCTTCTGATCTTTTGTTTTGTTGCGTCCAGCAGCCCCTTCCCTGTGAGAGAGACCAAACCATTCAACAACGTCGAAAGTTGCTTACTTCAAGAGGAAATATGCGGAGGAGGAGGATTTACACGGAGGCCTACATGGATATTTTCAAAAAGTATGAACCATTTCTTTTCCTCTTCTTGCTCATGTGTTCTTTTTCAGGCCAGTTGAGTAATTTGATTTGCTCCATGTTTAAAAACCCGACTTGTCTGTGTTTATTGATCTTTGCATTACATACGTTTCCTTCACATATTTCTGTATGTCGTGATTTTTTCTTCTTGCCTCTCTGCTTCATATTTGGTCTTAAAACTCACCATCTCTTTCAGCAGTTCTTGTTTCTCATAACATCCATTTCAGTCTTTCGATGTTGTCCTTCAGCTTTAAATCACTCCATACAAAAGAGTCAATGATAATTCAGCACGCTTTCTATGCTTCTATGCAGATGATACACTTATGTTCATGACAAAATTCACTTCACATTGAAATCCAGTTCTGATTTTAAAGCTGGAATGGAACTTTAGCCTCCCCTCTCTGGCACTGAGAGACATTACATGAACACTGTCGATGCATGCTTATTATGTATGTCTGCAAGTGAGGTCACTACATCTTTCTTGCCACTAGGAGTGCTCTCTTTGAGTCTTTTTTTACTTTAATCCTCCCTCTGATGGTCGAGTTTCTTTTTTATCTGGAGCATCCACTGCAGAAACCTTTCTTGGATGCTCCCACTATTATCTATCTATTATCTATTAAAATCTTTATTCCAAATTGTCAGCATATAAAATATCAAAAGAAAACACCAGAATTATGCACATGCAGATGAAACATTAAGCAAAACAAACTAAAAGCAGTGCCAAACCGAAAAACACAACAAAAACCATAACAATCAAATGTAAAATAAATAAATTAAACTATCCCCCCTTTGGCTCTGGCTGGTTGACGTAAAGCGTATCACTTCCTGTGTGAATGCACAGAAATGTTGCCTGAGACAGTAAACACAAAACTCTAGTATTCTGAGAAATACAAAGAGCTTGCCCTGGTGACAATAGGTTTAATCAGCACTGTGTGAACAAATTTTACAAGGGCTTAAATGAAATGGATGATCATTTATATGTATAAGTCCCACACTCAAGCTTAAGGTCTTGTCCAAAAGCACCTTTGGGCTGCCCTTCGTTGGTATATAGGTGGATTCAGTATTTGGCGCATGTGAGTAATGCGTCCATAAAAGTGATGATGCAGTACATCTACACTTTGCTGGAAAAGCTTTGATAAATGCAATAGAGAGAGCAGTATAAACAGAGCTCGAGAGTCCGCCATTGTTGTTGTGATTGTCCACTTTCTTGTGCGTGGCTATTGACTGGAGCTGTAATGCGCATGGGTCAAAATCTGTTGGTGTCTTCACAAGAAAATATGAATGTTTAAGCTTTGACCCTGAGACTTTAATCTGCTCTTATGAAATGTAAGCTGATTCCTCTGACATCCTCCTCTTGAACTGCTCAGGATAAAACTGTAAAAGATGTAAAAGCACAACCTAATCTGGTGTTTTTGTCACTTGCAGCACCTGATACTGCAGGAGGACCGGAGCTGCATCCTGAAGCTGTCCCTGGAGAAGCTGAGGTTCCTGGAGGACCCCGAGGCCTACCTGCGGCGCTCCGTCCTCATCAACAACCTGCTGAGGAAGATCCACCATGAGGAGGAGGAGCTGGAGGCTGAAGAGGAGGAAGAGGAAGAAGAAGATGAAGTAGAAGAGGAGGAGGAAGAAGAGGAGTTAGAGGAGGAGGTAATGGGAGAGAGGGGGCAGCAGAGGCTGTTGTACCCAGACAGGAAGCGGGTGAAGGTGCTGGTGATGGACTGCTGCTCTCCGGCGTTTGGCCTGGAGGAGCTGCAGCATTACCGGCTGGTGCCCTGTTACCCATCAGCCGGGTGCCTGTACAGCCTGGGCACCTGCCCGGGCCTCGCCCCAAACCACCAGGTCCTTCTGTACAACCTGGACGACAACGGCTGACCGCCCAGACCTCACTGCCTCTTTGCAAAGCTGGGAAATGCAGTTCATGTTACAGCCAGGCATGTGGACATGTACTGTTTGTTTAAAACCACCAAGATAAAAGCTGCTGGCGTTCTCCCACTGAAAACCTTTGAGGGACATGTGTCGTGGGTCTGTTTTGTTCGTCGCCAGGATGCCACCTCCTCTTGTCTCCTCGCTAAGAGGCAGCAATGGATTTGAAAAGCTGAGAAACCCTCATTCTGCTTCAGGATCAACAGGGTCTCTGATGTTGATGTCAAACTCTGTCGCAGCGTCACTGCCATTTTACTATACGTGCAAATGTGAGAGACTTTGAAGCGGGCTGTTGGTGTTGTGTAATTGATTTTTATTGTCATTGTTGCTCATGTGAAAACCGTGAGCGTATTCAGGGATTTACAGACTGCAGGCTACTTTTTTGATGCACCTTGGCTTGCGTGGAGAATATGCGCTGATATGCTTCTGTTATCTTTTTATGCTACTGTGTGATTTATGAAATATTTTGTGTAACATTCCCTGGACTGTGTGAATCGTCATGCTATCTCAAGACACTACATCCTCTGAGGTGCGTTTACTGCCTGTGGGAAGACTGTTTCTCTCTCTGTATTTGATGTCCTGTGTTTTGCATCACTTTGCTGCCCTCTGCTGGTGAAATAATTCATCTTGAGGCCCTTTATACTGGCTGATGTGTTCAAATCTCACAATGCAAGTGAATGATAAGATGGTTAACACTTTAAAACCCTTTGTTTAGCATTTATAAGCAGAATACAAATGGTTTATAATGTACTGTAGTTCAGTTGTAAGCAGATATAAGTGTTTATTAACTCCTCCTGCAGGTAAATAAATGACAATATTGTAAAATGCAGATGTAATACTATAAAATATGCCTTCACATGAGAAGTTATAATTGCCAACAAATACTTAACACTTGAAGTGTCCTTATATCTGTATACAGCTACATTAAAGTGTGCTATAAAGCATTTATTACATGTTTATTTAGTGCTTATAATGCTAAATAGTGGGATTTGAAGTAAAGTTTTACTGAAAAGGATAACAATCTTTCTTTGTTGTTTCCCCTTTCTAGTTATATGTTAAAAAAAAATAAGTCATGATTTGCCTTTTTGTGGTTTTAGAAAACAAAAACTGCATCTCTGCTCATTCTCTTCAGCTCTTAGAAGTCACAACATTTCATTTTCTGGTACCAAATACTCAGTTTGTGATTGATTTTCACCCCTGTGGTGTTGTAAAGCTGAATTTCGGGGAGCAGAATGTCTTTAAATTGATATTATATTCCATATTTTCTAACTATCAGTGCTGGTTGTGACAGCAGCTGCAATGTTGTCACAGAGACTGAGTTTTTAAACTGTCAGAAGATATTTCATTATTTAACGAGGCACACGACGCGTGCTCTGTAAAGCTGACTTATCTGCTGTATGACAACGGTGATTAATGATTCATCCTTTTCAGTGTCTCTTTCTGTGTTTTGAGTGTTTGGTCCAGGAGTTTCTCTGGGTTTTAAATTTGCATCTTGATAACAATCACTACAATGGAAAACAACAACAACAAACTGCAGGCAACTATTAAAGAGAAGCTTGATATTTTAAAACAAGAATTTATATTTTGATGAAAATGCATATTCCATATTTAAGATAAACTATTTTGGAAAAAGGGCCAGTAAACTTTTTTTCAGGTGATTGAGTATCAAATAAAGTATGTGAGGTGACAATGTTTGTGTGTTTTCATGCATCTTTGTGCAGCCATAAAAGTAGTAATATTAATAGATGCATTTACACACTATTCCTTTATCTATCTTTTTTGTGAGCAGATGCTGAAATAATCTGGATTAGCTATAATGAGTTTTTATTTTTAATTTAGACTTTCAATTTAACGTTTGTTTTCTTTTTGTTTCTATTATTTCAGAGGCTAATGAAAGTGTAAATTGAGCCACACAATACTAGACTTCAGGCTAAGCGCGGTCACGTTACGTCGTGACGTTTTAATCAAGTCTATTGTGCGTGCGCGCCGGAACTACTGTTGCCTTCATGTTCTCCTACCAAGCTCAAACTTTACAGGATCAAATCCGAAATACCTTCAATGCCCAATTGAGAATGTAGATCCGAAAACAATTCCCTCTCTGAGCCACATATTAATGGTGATTTGTAATAAAACTCTTTCTTTATTGCATTTAAAAATTTCGATAAAAACAGAACATGTTGCCATTATAGGACTAATAAAATGTCATTTTAAAAAGCCTCTCATAACGATCATAATTTAATGTCACCATTAAAGAAAATGAAATAAAAATGGAAAGAAAATGTAATACAGTTTATATGCAGGGCTGTAGCCAATACTGAGTTCACATCTGTCCAGTGCAACCAAGCTCTAAGACAACAAACAAAACAGATTTTTTAAAACATACAGTTTATCTATTCAGTTAATTGCTCCATTAGAGATTTTGTAAATCTACAACATGAAGGTCTAAATGTCCAGAGGTCAAGTATAGACGCTCGGGTCTTGGGCTTGTTTACTTATTCTTTGATGAATTATTTGCTGATCGTGGTCAGGGTCACAGTGTTAAGATAAGGTATAGACACCAATATCATCCTGGACTTATATTTATTTATTTATGGTTCGCCTAATAGGCATTTATGTCAATATCCAGCCTGAACATAGTGGAATCATCTCATAAAACAAACAATGTGTTTGTGTGTTTTTAACTATAGCATCTAAAGTTTCAAGTTATTTGTTATCAAATGCAGAAATTACGGAGAAGCAGTCACTTGAAATTAAATTATGGGGATAAAATATATCATATATAAAATAAAATGTATTTTTTGTTGACAGGTGAACAGAAATTGCAAAATGAATAAACAAGAATGTAAACAGGAAGAAAAGATAAGACAAGGATCAGAAGTGAGAGGAAAAAGGGGAAAAAAGGTGACTGAGTGCTAAATAAGGATAAAATACTACAAAAATACAAATAAAATCCATAAACACTTTTCACTTATTCAGATACTGTATGTCCATGATTGACAGTTGCACAGGATAACTGTAATACCTACATGATGTGTAGTATATTTACTGTAAAGAAATATAGCCTATAAAAAATAGAAATAGAAAGATATGATATGATACGATGTGATATACTTTATTCATGCATACTGCATACTGTTTTGTTTTGCTTTTATCGCAAGCAGAATGTACAGAACAAGTGGGGGGATACAAGTATGCAAGTTAAATGATAAAACAAATTTGGTTAAAATTATGTTACAGCACAAACATTAACAAAAAAGGCAATAAAAATAAAAAAGGAGAAACAATCAGGTAAACAAAAAATGAGCACAAGAGAGCAAGGCAAGAGACTGTAAAAGAGCAAGGACCTAAATATAGATATAAACAGTTTTTGGCTTTACTTATAAAATTTTCCATATATTTTAGCAGCTTGAAGTAGTTGGTAAAGTTAGTTTTTAAACACAGTCCTTTCCACTTACAAGTATGGATGTGGAATTTACCCCAAATAATGACAAGATTAACAGTGTCTGAAATGTCTGCATCCAGGTTGTCTGTAAAATAAATTTTGCCAGTGATGGTATATTATCCAGCCAGTTGTTATATAATGACAATACTCCCCACCAAGGTTGCTACAAGTCCCCAACTTCCCATTAAAATACTCAAGACTATGGTGCTGAGTGTGTTTGAACGAAGAGTTCTGAAATTTCCGACAGCATGTGAAGGCACCATGGAAGGCGCGCTCCCCTGAGTGCTCCACAGATCTGTCAGTTTCAGGATGTACTACAGCGGATAGCGGGTCTCTGAACTCATCCCGACGCTGCCGAGCTAGAACCAACCGATCCGCTCCGGTTGTCCGTCATCATCTTAACGGAAACACAATTTAGTTTTATTATATAAATAAAACTCTACACGCCGTTATAAGTTGTTGTAGTTTAAAAACAGTTCGGGGTTCACTCTGCTGTGATGCACGGGTTTGTAGCTAGCTAACGTTAGCCGGAGAGAGCTAGCGTCCATCGTCCACTGTTCGGGGGGGAAAGTAGCGGAGTCCGTGTTCCTTCTTTCAGCCGTGTGGGGGGTGAGTAAACCGGGGTAAGCATGGAGAAAAGTAACCGCTTTGTTGAACTGTACCACTATCTCCAGGACCCCCACCTTGTCGCCCGCTTTCAGCGCTTTTGTGGGGTACACGGGACGTTTTCGAGAACCGTCGGTGCTGGTGGTGTCTCCAGCGGCAGCGGCAGCGGCGCGGAAGCGGACCGGACTCACTCGCAGAACAACGGGGCTTGCCATCACCACATCGCCGCCGGGGGAAATGAAAGTGAAAAGTTGGCTGGTATCGGAGCAGGGGAAGGGGGGGAAGTACAGACAGCAGCAGCGGGTGTGCGGAAGAGGGTTATCGATTCAAACGTGGCGAAAAAGAGAGGGGAGGACGGTGAGAATGCTCCCCAGAATGGAGCAGTTGTGTTCGGGGCGACCGCCGGAGGAGAGACGTTTGGAGCGGGGAGTAACGGTCGCAGCGTCGCTGGGGCCAGCTGCCTTCCAGGGGAGTCAGAGGAGAAGAGCAGTAAAGCCCCGGGACCCTCAGGGAGCAGCACGGTGAAACCCCTCCGCAAAAACTCTCTAACTGGCGATGCCGGGCAGGAGTTCCTCATCGGGAACCGGTTCCTGTACTACATGTTCACTTTCGGAACCGAGCTGGGCAACGAGCTGTTCTACATCACCTTCTTCCCCTTCGTCATCTGGAACATGGACGCCTTTGTGGGCAGGAGGTTGATCATGGTGTGGGTCTGGGTCATGTACCTGGGACAGTGCACTAAGGATGTGATCGGGTGGTCCCGGCCCGCCTCACCACCTGTGGTCAAAGTGGAGATGTTTTACAACTCAGAGTACAGCATGCCGTCCACACACGCCATGTCGGGCACGGCCATCCCCTTCTCCCTGTTCTTCATGACCTACGGCCGGTGGGAGGTACAGTACATCCACATTACATCCTCTTTGAGTGGTCAAACATATCTGAAATTCGAAATGCAGCAGCAGGAGAGAAACAGAAGTTGGCAGGAGATACTTCCTCCTAATTTTTACGCAGCAAGTTGCGAAAGTTCCTCTTGGGATGCTTCACAGCATCTTCCTCAAACTAGCAATACCTCCATTATCAATACTATCACCCTCACACAGTCCCACTTTAGAAGGCAAGTTAGTGCAGGTGAATTGTAGAGCAGCAGGTACCTTTATTTGGCTTCTTTATTTGCAGGAGAAGTACACAACAGACAAACAAATTTGGGAAGGAGCCCTCTGATTAAAGAGCTGGATCAAAGATACTGAAACAGGATCTATGGACTAGTAGAACAACCTTTTATTATACCACACACATTTACATCAACAGCATCCTTAAACTACAGCCTTCAAAAGTCCTTAAAGTTAAATACTTCCTCCTAATTTCCACACAGAAAATTGTGAAAGTTCCCCTTGGGATGCTTCACAACATCTTCCTCTATGTCCCTATTCACAAACAATAGCAATACTTCCATTGCCGATACCTTCACCATCATTCAGTTCCACTTCAGTGGGCAAGTAAGTGCAGGTGAATAAATTATAGAGCAGCAGTATTTAGTTATATTTGAGTGAAAACACAATGCTTTATTTGCAAGAGAAGTACACAACAGACAAACAGTTTTGGGAAGGAGCCCTCTAATGAAAGAGTTGGATCAAAGATACTGAAACAGGATTTATGGAACAGTAGAACAACCTTTTATTATACCACACACATTTATGTCAACAGCATCTCAAACTACAGCCTTCAAAAGTCCCTGAAGTTAAATATCACCTCTCCAAAATTACAATTAATGAAGTAAAAAACTGGCAAACAAGTGGCAGAAAATATGTCGAACTCTAAAAGTTGCAAGACATTGAAGTAATTAAGTAATAACTACATTTAAACTAAAAAAATATGGTGCAGAAAGTTTGAAAAGTACATAAACACATGCACAAAAATGCAGCCCATCAACCTGAGGTTTCTTATTCCATATTTCCCAGCATAAATGGTGATTCAAGAATTGGGGCGGGGGGTATACACTTCATACTGATCTAAACATCCTTCATATAATGTCCCCCATGATACCCGACAATGTTAGACTTGGATGCATGGGTAGAGCAAGCGTCCTATGTACTAAGGCAATGTCCTTGCTGCAGGGGTCGTGGGTTCGTTTCCAGCCTGCAGCCCTTTGCATCTCCTCTTTTCTTCTTTCACGCTTAGGCTGTCCTGTCTAATGAAGGCAGAAAGCCAAAAAATAATCTTTAAAATAACAACACTGCAGCCTCACATTAATTTAGATATACAGTTACAGGTGACATTAACCTATATGATCTGTTATATCTGCCTGCAGACTTTGGTGTCCATATTTCCCACAGTGGAAGATGGACTTCGTTTTTTAGCATATCCTCCATGTTCACCCACTTGGCTTTCCCTGCTTTGCTCAAGGACACCCTCACGCTACAGCAACACAAGATAACGTCTGCCAAGTGGCAACTCTTGATACAGGATCACTGAGACTTTGCCCTCCTGAGCTGCGTCATTAAAAATTAATGTGTGGTCGGCCCAGTGGATACAGTGACAGGAGCCATGGCGGCTGTTTGGCTGCACGAGCACATTTGCAGGCTCTTTAATGCTTGTACTACAGTGAAAACAAGCTCATTGTGGGTACAACAAGACTAAAAGTCTGCAGTCTACAGCCAACTGACAGTCCTGCGACGCTGTAAGGATCATTACACAGCAGAAGAGAATGTTTTTAGATTGATAAAATATGTAGAGGCCAGATAAATGGAAAATGCAGCAACGGTTTTAATGATATCATCAATCAGTCACTCATATTTTAGGTCCAGTTTCTCTGCTGCTTTGCTATGATAGCAAACTGAACATCTTTGGATTGGTTAGCCTTAAAATGTGCAAATCTGAGTAACTGTGATGGACATTTTTCACTGTTTTCTGACATCTTTTAGGCCAAAAAAGATTACAGACTGGCTGCAAAAATGGGCGACAGTTTAATCAGTTTATAATATTTTTTTATCAGCCTCTGTTTTGCTTTGACGACCAACGATATTTGGACGTTGTGACGTTAAGCATGTTAACAGCTCACTAAGTAAGGATTAGCATGCTCACATGTGTGTCTACAGATTCAAACAAATTTCCACCACTTTCTCAACTTTGGCCAAGTTTGTAAAAACTAACTGACGTGTCCAAAATCATTGGAACAACATGCGTGCAGGATTTTCTTGTTTTAACAGGCCATTCCCTGTTGTTCTTTTTTTCATCTCCTCCTATTCACTCAGGAGGAACAACACGCCATTGTGTCCAGTCTGTAAAAGCCAACAGAAAGTCTGTGTAGTCCACTTCCATTGTCTCACTGTGCATCCACACTGTGAGGAACGTGATCAACAAACTGCAGGAAGTCTATTTTATTCTCCTAGAACTGAGAGACAAAGAAAATTCAGCCATTGTGTGGTGGATGCTTACTGCAAAGTTTTTATGGCAGATTTATGCTGTCTGTTGTAGACAAATAATCAATCTATTGTAAAATCCACAGGATGAAAATTAAAAATGTCTTATAGTATTTTATTGCTATGTAATACGTTTTGGTTGAAGTAATTTTTCTAGAAAAAAATAAAAATCATTAGCTGGTTTTAGCCTCTAAAATATGACTTTACTCATCGACAATTTATAGTTGATTGTGATGAGCATTTGTCACCACTTTCTGACATATTATAGACAACACAATTCACTCTAATGTGTCAGTGTGTACCCTCAGAGTACAGAATACTAATCGTAACCCTGTTTTGTGAATTTTGTACCTTCACACTGGTGAAATGACAAAAATGAAGTGTGCTCAAAATGTGGACTTTGGTGCAGCGGCTCCTCCAAAGAAAAGAACATTTTCCTCGCTGATTTGAGGACTCCTCCGCAACAATTATCTGCAGTTATAGTCCAGAGGCTGCACTGATTACCACTTGTTGTTCCAATTCCAATCTCCATAATGCCCTGTCATATTCTCCAAATTGTTGCTTGATGTTTAACAGTCATTACTTTGGTGTGGGTGGGGAAGAAAAGCCCGGTTTTGAAAAGAAAAAGCTGCGTGGGATCACTGTATTGTGCTTGAATCCCAGCAGGAGAGAGGGTGAGATTGATTTACGACTCTGCCTCCCCCCGTCTGTCTGTCTGAGCAGGAGATAAGAGAGCCGACCCCTGACCTCTGAGTGTGGGGCTTCAAGATAAGACAGATTTAGTGTCTGTAGCTCTCTCATTTCTCCCCACAAGTCTTTCTCTACTCATCAATCTGAGTCTGAAAACACTCGAGTGGTATGACACGTCAGAAAGGCTCTGAAATTTGACAAATAATTTGCTCATGTCTTTGTTAAACTTTCAACAACACAATCTCTCTATTCAAGGTCTAAAAATACGAGCTGCTGACTCGCTGGTGTGGAACACCAGATAAGACCGTCTCACTTTTTGAACCTGATGCTCTCACATTTATTTTGGTCTCACGTGTCATTCTTTAACTTTGCCCCTGCAGGACATACAAGTACAGGATGGTACCCTATTTTGGTACTTTTCTCTGTAATAATGAAAAATGCAGTCTTTGAACAAGCTGCAAGGTGACGTAGTCTCGCTGTCTCTCTTTTTCTTTTCACTCCGCACCAGTCAGTTAGCATTTCTGCTCCTCTGCTCCTCTGCTCTTCACTCTATCACACCTAGAGTTTAGTCTCTACCTGTCTGTCTCGCTGATTGCTTGTGTGTCTGTGTGTGCCTGTCTGTCTTTCTCTCTTCAGATAAAACTGACAAATATATGACATAAGTATGTAATTTAAAAAACATAATCACAATCAGGCTATTTCAAAAATAAAATAGTAAAGCAAATAGACCAGACAAAGGCACTATCGGCGCTGCAGAGACAGTTTCAGCTCGCTTGAAGCTGTTGCTGGCTGCGGAGCTCCATGACCAGCTTCCTGGCTTCAGAGCCCTTTACGGCACTTCTGCCACCCAGATGCGCTGTCAGGGATTGAAATTCAGCACTGATTGATTCTGCTCTTCTTTGTGGAGTTCGCATGTTCTCCCTGTGTCAGCGTGGGTTTCCTCTGGGTACTCCAGCTTCCTCCCACAGTCCAAAGACATGCAGGTTAATCGGTGACTCTAAATTGTTCGTAGGTGTGAATGTGAGTGTGAATGGTTGTCTGTCTCTATGTGTCAGCCCTGTGATAGTCTGGTGACCTGTCCAGGGTGTACCCTGCCTCTCACCCAGTGTCAGCTGGGATAGGCTCCAGCACCCCTGCTGCCCCTAACAGGATCAGCGGTTATGGAAAATGGATGAATGAATGAGTGAATGATTTATTTTACTATTAACCAATTTTGGCCTTCATGCTGTTGCAGTGTTGTCTGATTTCTGTCATCATTGTCATTAATCTGACAGCAGCCTGTCACATTACATTTCAAAGTGTCCTACCAGTGGCTGACTTGTTGGACAGTACAAGCACGGCCTTCCTCTTTCATTCCTTCATCCACCTCCTTGAAAAGCTTGCTGTTGTGATATTTGCCTGTTGATATCCAGGTCTTTAATAATGTTAAAAAGTAGGAATTTTCTCCTACCAAACAGAAATGTGGGCTTTTCTTTTGGGCATGGGTCTCTACCCCAGTCTTAAAAACTGTTGTAGGATTGGTCTCACCCACTCCCTCATCACACAGCCATTTTATTTTACGATAAACAAATTTTGACCTTTATGCTGTTGCAGTGTTGTCTGATTTCTGTCTTTGTTGTCATGAATCCGACAGCAGCCAGTCACATTACATGAGCAGGAGGTGTGTTTGGCAGTGCGCACTGGTACACTGACAAATAATGACTTGTTTAGGACCCAAAAAGTTTAGGGAGTGACTTTGAACATATTGCTCTTGACTCAGGACCTCATAGCTAAGACTTCAGACTTACTTGTGACTTGCAAAACAATGATCTAAACTTGTGCGTATGTACAAACTAAATTAAGTGAGTGGCTCTTATTTCAAAAAATTCAAAGCAGAACATGAGTTAAAGTTCTAGGTTATGAATGAACTTTGTTCTTGCATTATGCATAAACAGCAATATTGTTTTCTACCACTTCTACCACTAGCACACTCTCAATCTCCCCCTTGGTTTTGCAAATAAGAGCTCCATATTGTCCACACTGCTGACAGCTAATTTCTGCATTTACATGTCAGGGGGTGGAGGGGTGAACTTAACGTTTCCCTGACGTGAGGTTTCCCTGTATTTCAGGGGCGTGGTGTACCAAAAAATGTCTAACATGACAGAAATATTGGATATTTCCTGACATGACTCAGGATGAATTGACAGGTGTAATGAAGTGACTGTACACATAATCTATTAATCAAAGTGTCAGGAATTGTGACATTCAGTTCAGCGTCAAATTAACTTAAGATATTGAGAGGTAGCTCAATTTTTGTCCCTCTCATCCTTTGTTGCTTGCCGTAGTCGCTCTGTGAGCTTTCCTGCTGTACGTTCCCTGCCTCAGCTGACTTGTCTCAGCAAAGCAGGAATGTTTGGAGTCGGATGGGCCACAGTGAGACAGTCCTCCTCCCATCCCACCGCCCTCCTTTAGCTCAGACAGTAACTAGAGCCAGATGTCTCTCCCTGTGGAAGATACTGGTAAGAGTGAAACGAGGGAGGGGACGAGGGACAGAGCTGAAAAGAGCAGCTGAAGGAGAGGGAAGTAACGGAGAGAGAGGGCAAAGGAGAGGGAGGAAGTAGATAAAAGATTAGATAGATGAGAGGAGATAAAACAAGATGAGGCTAGAGGGCAAGAGATGGAGAAAGCACAAAGGAGAGAAGTGGGGATTAATGCAAAAAGTGAAGGGAGGATAAGAGGAGGAAATAGATTTAAGGGCAAAAAGGAGAGGATGAGAGGTGGAGAGCAGATTAAATCTGTAGAGGGATGAGAGAAAGATGCAAAAGAGACACAAGAATGTAAGAGAAGCTCAACTGAAAAATCAGAGCAGAAAGATAAGGCAACACTACATGGTTTGGTGATATAAATCAGCATTACGTGGTCCAGTGGAGCCAGAGCAGAAAACATTATGGCAAACAGGCTTTGTGTGAGACTTCCTCTCCCTGGAGCAGGAACATTAGGTGGGAACAGTGCAGCTTTTTCCTGCAAGCATGAGTGAGTTTAACAGTATAGCATTTCCCAGCTCCAACACTGAGTTTGACATTGTGTTTTCAATCAGATTGCAGATCGTATCAAACCAGAATCTCTTCTGCTGAATTCAAAAGAAGGGATGTTTGTTTCTCAAGAGCTGCAGTAGTTACGATTTTTATGACGTCTTTCTGGAGTTGACATTTGTAGCTGCAAATGTGTGAAGCTGGACTTTGTAGTTACCAAATTAGACATGTCGTAATAAGTAATTAGGTCTCGTCTTTCTCTGCTGTGTTATCTGCTGCCAATGTACGAGGGATATTCACAACGTTGGTTTGTACGTAGCCTCAGACAAGACTAATTTACATCTTGGCAGTGTTGAAAGTCAAACACAGCACACCCTGGGAGCCGTGTGGTTTGGGTGTGTGTGTGTGTGTGTATCTGTATGTATGTGCAGTCACATGTCACGTGAGGGTGCGCTGAGCAAATCCCTACACCGAGGCTAACATTCAATAAGCAGTGTGCAGAGAACCACAAGCCACACAAAAAAAACACCACGTCCATAAAACGTTGCACGAAGCAACCGCTGCAGCACCGCCGCGGTCACAGGCGCAAGGCCAGAGCCAGCATGCAGACACGGCCGTGGGACCCGGTGACACATGCTGTGTTTGCATATGGATAGAGGACGCTGTTTGGACAGCATCTCCACAGATGGTTTCCTCGGTCCCCCTTCTCTCAGCGCTTTCCTCAAACACAGCGTTGGTCTGGGCCATGTCAGGCGGCTGCGTCTGACCCGGCTTCACAGCTAATCCACACATATAAAGACGCCTGTTTCCCAACCAAAACCCTCCCTCTGCGCTGACCTCATTCTGAAAAGAGATTTAAGTCTATAATTGACACTTAACAGTGAAGCCCTGTGGTTAGGGAGACACCTGTAGGACGTTCTCACAGGAGCTGTCTGACTGTAACCAGATCTGTCACACATTTCATGCAGCAGCTTGTGTCTTGTCAGGGCTAATGACTTACTCAGGTATATGTAAATGGCTTAAATGTAAATGCAAGATTAATGTGGAGAATATGAGAGTAACATCTGTAAGTCCTGTATGCCAACTGCTGCTAGAAATTAGTTTAGGGAGTGCATTTTAAAATGGAAAAATGGTTAGGAAACAAGAATCCACAGCCACACAAGCTGCCCTGAGCTAAATGCTAATGTCACTGTCACTGTGATCATGTTTAAGCATGCACACATGTCCATCGTCTTTGTTTTTAAACCCTGCACAGCTCTTTTCATTTAAAACAGATATATTTATGCATTTTTCTATTCCAATTATAATTCTTGACTTTTGCTATTTTTTTGTTTCTTTTATTAAGTTTAATTTCACCGTTCTGCACCAAAATACCAAGGTAAATTCATTTTATGTGAAAAATTCATTGGCAATAAATGTGTTTCTAATTTCTGATGTTCGCTGGCGACCATGTTTGAATGCACAAAATATTCTTTGTTTTGCCCTTATTCCGAAAAAAGACAATATTTCTACTCAGCAGATTGCATGTCGAACAAAATCAAATATACCACTAATATTCCCATTTACATGCAAGCAGGTTGCAAATTAAATTCTTTGTCCATCTGCCACTGTGGTTGGTGGACTCCTAAATCTGCCACTTAATACCCTACTATTGTTTTTTTGGCTGGTGAGTGAAACAAATCTAGCAGCTACTTGCAGATTTTATCAGTATTTGGCTGGTGGCTGGTGTTAATTTCCAACCCTGCATGCAGCCCTGTACAGTCTGATTAATTTGCACTAACATGTCGTTAACATGTCAAAATATAGAAAAGTGGAACAGCTTGAGCCGCTTCTCATTTGGCTTCTTTGCATCAAAATAAGATTTTTTCAGTGTCCAACCGGTGACAGACATGTTGGACCATGAAAGCGCAGCCTCCTTTTCTCTGTCTTCACCCACCTTCTTGAAAAAGTTGAAGATGTAATACTTGTGCGTATCCAAAAACTTGTTGATGTCCAGGTTGATGAACAGAAATGTGGGCTTTTCTTTAGGGCATGCGTCTCTAAACCAGCCTTGCAAACTGTTTTTGTGTTGGTTGCACAGAGCCGGCCATTAACAGGCAAGAGGCCATGTGTCGCAAACTGCAGTAAAAAACCCATTTGAGACGCATTTTCTGAATATTGTGCTGTATACATGTCTGAATAATGCTATTAAAACCTGAATAACATCCTGAACAAACCTGAACATCTAATCTGAAATGCTGTTTACAAAACCAACATCACATTCAGAATATTGTCATAATCAGAATAATAGTGGAATATTTGCTTGCATGTAAACGTACCCAGTGTTAACGTGCTAACATTTTTTAATTGGCTCTAACCAAAAAGCAGAATGTTTCTTCTGCACTCTGAGGTTTAGTTCGTTAGAAAGAAAGTAGTTCCTATTTGAAACTGCTCACAACAAGTCTGTGGATTATCTTGAGGAACTGATTTCTGGAAAGAGACATTGCTGCTGAGTGTTTTTGGTGTTTTGAGCACCACAAGCCGAGTGCCATCTAGTTCCCTTATCTTAGAGAGAATGCAGACATCTACAGCCCGAATCTCCAACTCACAACAAAACAATCTAGACTGATAAATAGCACTACAGGTGGGAGGAAAACTTTTGATTTTTGGGGTCAACTGTCCCCTAAAATTAGAGATTTGTTACTTCAGCCTTCACAAGCCTGCACTGAAAAACTAAATCAGTAGCACACAAGATAAATGTACCAAACTGTAGCACAAGTTTCGATAACTTCTTGAACTGGGCAGAAAGTGTGGACAAATTATATGCCAGTGAAAATATGTGATTACTTTTATTTACTTTTCCATGAAGCAGGAGCTGTGTAATCAGCACATACCTTTGGATAAATGCAGGTCAATCTCAGCTGTAGTTATTTGTGTATTTCACAAACAACTTCTTGGGCAGATAAGCCGCCAATATTTGGAAGAAAGGTTATCTGTGTGTAGCTGGAGTTCAGCAGCCACCGCTGGCAGTAAAACATCTTTTTATCCATCAGGCTAATGCAGGTTGTAAAATGGCTCATATATATAGTGTCATTGTTATAGCTGTCTTTCAGTTTACTGCGTGTTTTATGTCAGTCACCTTGAAACACCGACTGCAGGAAGATCTGTAATGTTGCAGCAAGAGTTCAGCAAAGTAGATAAGTTCACAGTACAGGCGAACACACTCACTACAAGGACAGCAAGGTTCATGGAGTGCAGATGCAGAGGTTGAAAGTGATATGTGTCTTTGATATGATGCTTGCAGTGTAGCTGAGACATTAGTTTCTCAGTGGTACAGTGCTGAAGTTCTAGATGTAGTTTACAAACTGCTTTTGGTGCAATAAAAACATAGCAAAGACAAAGAAATTTAATGGAAATAAATCCAATATTAGTATAAACAAAAGTTTTTTAGATTTAAATTTGTCCCACAGTGAGATCTGGAACATTTCAGTTTGACTATATGGTTTTAAACATTTAGTAAACAGCTAAACAGGGTGTAGTAAATGTTGCATTTTTAAATTTTGCAACCATTTTTAACCCCATGTTGCACTAAGAATGTGTTTATGTAAGGTAGTGACACATGAACATGTGATAAAGTCATACATCTTAACAGCATCTGCAGCCAACAGCTCTTCGTAGACAGTCGTAGTGCCTTATCCTTGTTAAATTACCAACCCGCTCCATCAAACTGCTCTGATGCAACATTTCCCCCTGAAGGCTGGAGGTGTGGGAGTTGGTGAGGGTTTGGGATTTGTCCTGTAATTCTGGTCTGTGAGAGGAAATCTGAGCTGTCTCAGCAACAATGAAGAGAACAAAAGGGTTTTAACAAGTGTGCAAACCTCAGCAGCTTTCATCTGACGTCTCTCTCTCTCTCCTGGCTCAACTGTCACTCATTTTCTTTTTCCTGTTTTTTCTGCCTGTGCTCACACTGCAGACCTGCGTGTTGCAGCTCATATCTGACCTTTTTTTTAGAGCTTTAACAATCAGTTAATAAAGAGATTAGTCAGTTGTATTATCAGGCAACTATTTTGATCATGTGATTCACATTTGAGTAATTTTTTGAGCTTAAATTGCAATTTTACATCTGTGTCAGCCTCTCAATTGTTTTATGTGATAGTGAACTGAATGTCTGAGTTAGTTTTCCCTATTTTCTGACATTTTACTGACAAAATAATGAATTGATTAACAAAGAAAATAAATATGAAATTGATCTATGATGAAAACAATCATTAGTTGCAGCCTTAAGGCCTTTGGACACCAAGGCCATTCTTTTTGTGTGCAACTTTTAAGTCATAAAAATTGTTCCACACAGAAGCCTTGCACACTTAGCGTTGTGAAAATTTGCAATACGAGGCAAAGTGGAATGACGCATTTGTTCCCTGGCTTCTCTCCAGTGGAGTTTCCTCCGTGGCTGTCACCACTCTCTGCTTGGGATGCACAATATTGGATTTTTTGCCAATATCCGATGTGCCAATATGTAATAACACATTTGACCGCCAGCCAATACCGATGTTGATATATCCACATTTTTTCCCACCTAATTTCAGATCATCAAGTCGCTTTTGTAGTGGAATTACCATCATATTGTACATGCATACCCATATCATGATGGCCCACCAGCAGAAGGAGACATGAAATACTTTACTTTTTAATGTAATTCACTGTGCAAAATAAGAAAAAGCATGTTGGCCGATTCTGAAAGTTCATTTTAAAGCCAATATTTGATGATACAGATGAAGTGCTGACATCATTGTGCATCCCTAAGCTCTTTCCATGTTTTGCGTTTGGTCCCGCGGCCACCTGAGGTATGAAATCCTACTGCTCAGCCATTACACTCTGCTGTAAGCATCACTGTTGCTTTTGTGTATTTCAGGATAGGCTAATCTTAACTTTCTTTTGTTTTGAAAGATTTCAAAAAGACATTGCTTCCATCTACTTCTTCTCCTTGTCTCCCCGTTCTTTTCTCTTGTTGCAGATAAATGCGTCCAGCTGGTTACGCAACATTTCTTTTACTGTGTCAAACAACAAAGGTTTTGATGGATATGAAAAAATGCAGAAAATTAAACTTGTTGCGAAAAGTTAAATGACAGACACAAGTTTGGGAACAGTGTGTAAATGTCATGGTGAGGTATTTATATTTTTAAATGTGCAACAATTTTGGACAAACAATATGGACTTTGTTGTGCAAAGGCCTTCAGCGTAGGCAGAGACTTTGGGATGGCAGGATGTTAAGTGTACTTCAGGACCTCTAAACTGCAGTTGTGCATGTTTGAAACACGTGGGTGGCACTGAGTGCCTTTTGTTTGTGACTGAGCTTTAATTGTAGCAGCTCTATAGTTCACTCTGGTGGTTGGTTGGTTGGTTGGTCGGTCAGTCAATCCACAAAAATCCCCCACCCTTTGGTGGCCACAGTTTTTGCCCTAGGAGTCTGGAATATGGCACAGAGGTCAAGTGTGCGTGCATGGAGGTATGCATGTGTGTACATGGTTGCAGCTATTTATTCTGTTTTGAACACTGGTTTCCTCTGGTTTTTTTTTTGTTGTTCATCATGCTGATGTAATGTAAAATTTACTTTTGAGTTGAGGGTTGCAGCGGTATACCGTGAAACCATATACCGTGGTACGAAAATGTACTTATCATAGTGGTAGTGTAAATTAGCTTATCTACGGTATTATAAAAAATGTAGCCAAACAGAGCATCACCCCTATGAGCGCATCTCCGCTTTTCCTCGACTTCCTGTCAGACTTTTTACACAAACTTCCATAAATGGTTTCAGGTTTTTTTTTAGTCCAAAATGTTTTCATTCCTTCAAAAGTCATTGTAACTGATAACAAAAATTGTGCAATCCTTTACATCGTGATACTGTGAAACTGTGAAAGTTTCTAAGGTGGTTATCATACTGTGAAAATCTCACAGCATAACAACCCTACATGTAGGTCTCATGGCTCACTGGATTTGATTTTAAGCCATATATTCATGTGACCCAGATCCAAACTGAGGAACTGGGACTCTGTGAAGCTTTTTGCAGTTTGCACTGAATAGAAAACTCAGGAAATTTGAGTCACATGAGGGGAAAACAATCTGACTTTGAACACTTCATGCTGCAGTGTGAGCCCAGCCCTTCTTCCCCCTCCTACTCCGCCCTGCTGCAGAACGAAAAGTCCATCTGATAAGGAAACAGCAGAATTGCTGAAATATTTATGAGGTCCTTTGTATCCAGTGCACATTATATCCACGACATCACAGCAATATGTTATCGAGGCTTGTTACAAACTGTACGCTCTATAAAGACCCCAGCATGCACAATCATTTTATTATCACTGTAATCACCAGATCGGAGCAATAAAACAGGCGGGAGTATGATAGATTAGCTTTGATGCAGAGACTCATTAACAAATATATGTATGTGTTGCATCATGTGAAGCATGGAGTCTGTCAGCGCAGATCAAAGGCAAAACAGATTAGACTTTATATGCATATAAATGTATACAGCTTTTATATATTAACCAGAGATGCACTTGGTCGATTATAGTGTTTTAAAAGTCTGACATGCTGATTCTGATATTTTCCTGATTCAGTTTTTTTCTAAGAATAATTGACAGCATACACATACATATTTATTACTATTCTTTAATGGAAAATTCACAAAAACCTGCTTTACCTAACATGTTTTACTTTACCAAAAGAAAACAGGTGCAACAGATCTTCACTCAGATGAATTATTTATGTATCAGAGAAGAAACAGAGAACATATTAGGCAATTCAAAGTGCTTTACAGAGCAATAAGATAGAAAACACACAGAAAAGAGTAGGGAGAGAAAAGATATAAAGGGTAGAATTAATCACTAAATGATTTACAATTTAAAAAAATCATCATTTAAAATAGCAAACGTGCAGACAAGAGGTGGAATACAGTGGCCGAGAGAAGTCACAACAAACCCCCAAATTCAGAAAACACGAGCAAATGAGATAACGCGATGCAAATGCTCACAACACAAGCAAGAAGCTGAATGCGATGCAAAAACGAAAACATGCCAAAATGAAACGGAAATGTTTCCAGGGGGACTGTAATCACTGACGAACTTACTGGTTGCTGACATTTCCAGACTTTCCTCAAGACGCTGGTCGGAAGTTTAACATTTGTTTTAGGTGGAAGACAAATAAGTGAAAACACTTAGCTGTTGGAGCACATCAACCTGTTTTTGGCAGTAAAAAGCAGGTCCGTGAGAGATTACAGTCCCCCTGGAAACATTTCCATTGTTGTCTTCAATTTGGCGTGTTTTCATTTTTGCATCATGTTCAGCTTCTTGCTTGTGTTGTGAGCATTTGCATCGTGTTATCTCATTTGCTTGAGTTGTGAGGATTTGCAGCTTATGTGTTGCGAAATCAATGAATGTGTTCTCTGAATTTGGGGGTGTTTTCTTAATGCGCGTGTGTTGTGTGGATTTGCGGGTGTTGTGGAGTTTGCTTATGTTGTGACCTCTCTCGGCCACCATAGTGCAAAGATAAAAAGATTATTTAAAATGATTTAAAATCTTCATTCCTTTTCATTTCCTTTAAAAAAAATTTTTTTACTTATCTCTACCTATATTTTGTTTCTGCTAATTGAGGGGTTGATATGTTGGAGTGGATATTTATGTTGTCATCTTTTTATGTTTATGATCAGATAACTTCTGAATATACTGCATAAAAATGTTATATACAGCTGGAAAAAAGGAAAATGTATACATTGTACGTTGTTGATGAAAACTAAATAAAACTGAGTTCCAAAAAAAAAAAAGATTTAAAATCTAGTTTAAAAATAAGGTTGAAGTCATTACAGGGTGGAGGAGGTGGTGTAAATAAAATGAATGTTTTTAGCTTTGACTTAAAAGTGTTCAGTGTCGGGGCTTGTCTGACGTCATCTGGGAGGTTATTCCAGGTTTGTGCTGCATGATAACAAAACACTGCTTCACCATGTTTTGTTTTGACTTTTGGGATGGTCAACAGGCTGGCCCCAGATGTCCTCAGGGTCCTATATTAGAGATATATTTCGGCACTGAGCCACAGAGTGATTTAAACACAGCAGCAAGATTCTGAAAAAAGTATTCTGGATGGTGTAAGTAGGCCTGTTATATAGAGTCAGCTCAATCTTATCTATCTAAAACTATGTATTAATCTATCTGTTTATTTATACAGAACTATTTATGAGTGTCCAGTAGGTTATATATTAACTACTGCTGCAGTGAGCAGCGTTACCTCACCTCCTGTCTGCCCCTCACTGTGTGAATGGTGCAAGAGGCGAGGAGAGACCCTACGCTGATGGCAAATGAGACAGTCACTACGATTTCTCTGAGGAGCCTGCATGAGAATGAATATCCACCTTTTTTCCTGATGGTCTCAATAAGTCATCAGACTTGTCACTTGTCATCTTTTAGAAATAAAGCCACTAAGTGGGGATGAAAAGTCACTAAAGACAGGGCGTGGCAGAGTGTCAGTATTGAACGATCTAGGAGAACAGGATAAAGCAGCTATGATAATCATCGGTTACTGTCGGTGCCACTGTGTGCGTGACGTAAACCATTGTTTAGGGCAGGCATGTTAATTTGATCAGCATAGGATCAACGATCGATTCCGGTCATCAGTCAGTCGATCGCTGCATCTCTGATATTAAAAACATTTGCACTTAATGCCTGAAGCTTCTCAGTGGAGTGGCCACAGTGTGTGTATCATTGAGCTCTAACAAATATGTTTCCTTCCTAATAAACCTTTGGCAAAGCTTTTTCTTGTACTTGAACTTGTATTGTTTCATTATTGTGTTGTTAGCAAGTAAAAACATCAAAAAGTCTGTTAAAACCTCACAAAAATGAAGATTTACTTGTATCATTATAAAATATTATTCAGCACTTTAGGGGTTTTTTTTCTGGCTGAAGATCAACCAAGAGCAGTTTTATAACACCGCTTACCACCTTGATTAAATAACTAACATTTTATGGAGTTATTAATTAATCAAAAAGGATATTCATTAGAAGTCATTTCCATTTTGTGTGTAGTTCTGCAAACTATAAACTTGCCTAATTAGTGTTATCTCCCACCAGAGGTGTGTAGTTGTGCTGATAAGTGTCTTCTTTCACCTCCACAGTACCCGTTCACACTGGGCTTCAGCTTGGCTCTCTGCTGGTGTCTGCTGGTCTGTGTCAGCCGAATCTACATGGGAATGCACTCGGTCCTGGTATGTCTACACACACACACACACACACACATGCAGATGGTGTCGGCCTTGCCACCTGCAGTGCCAGTTTGTTGTCATTCCGTCCGTTTGAACACGATAGCTGATTTGTGGGAAACAGTATCCGACCAGCAGTCACTTCAGCTCCAGAACCTGAGTCGGCGTCAGGCTCTGGTGTCAGCAACACAGTCACCTGTGTAACAGTAGACGTGCAGCGCACAGAACAGCACACATGTGTCACAACACAAGGCTAAAAAAAATGGAAATGCATGGGAAAAAAATTAGGTAAATTCCCAGATTAGTTTGACAGTTGCACAAAAAAGATTTGGAAGACTTCACTGTTTACTCGTTACTTTTTACTGATTATTTCCTGCCAACAGTAATTCGTTACTCTACTTGTGATATTACTTTTCCATCACACCCCTTAAAATTGGTAAGTGTGTATCTCTGCAAAATTCAGATATATTCCTCTGTGTGAATGTCGACCGGCAGGCTAAGTGTAGCTAAGGACTAAATAGCTTGCAAATGTTTTGTTTTGTCTTTTAACCCAGAGTCTTCTGTTGCCTGTGACCAGTATTTTCCCGAAGTTCTGTCTCATTGAAGGAGAGTCAGTCGTGGAGTACCATCCACAGGCTTCATTACGTCTTAGTAGCTGCAGCTGTCCATCATTAAAATCCAGTTTTGGTTGTTTAGCCAGTCTAGCACTATGCGTTGCCAAGGATGGCTCACCTTTGGTACAGTGTATTTCCTGGAGCTTCATGTTATTGTGCTGGCCATAGTAGGTGTTTCAGATAGGAGGTTTGAGGTTGTGTTTTTCACAGTGGAAAAACATTTAGTACCACTACCTGCAGCAACAGTGTTGTTGTCATCTTTCCTCCCAAAATCAAAGTAATGGGAATGTTTCCAGCTGCTTGCGGTCAATGTTTCCATCTTCCAAGTTATCTTGCTGCTTTGTGACGTGCATGCACAGTGAGACACATTATGAAAATGAATCCACTGATGTGATTGATGTATTTCAAGTCAGTAGTGATGTGATTACAAAAGTGAAGCTGTAATGAGTTGTTATTATTATCACTTAAATTTTATTAGTAAATGGTTACACAACTTGTTATTGGAAAAAGTGACATTATCACTGTTACTGGCCAACACTGCCTCAGATTCACTTTTTCAGATCAGCACAGCTTTGCCCGGCAGTGCCCTTTTTTATTGATAATCTTAGTCAATAGTTCATGCAGTATGTCAAGCTGATAATGAAGTTGCACTCTGTTCCAGTCTTTGTCCATGTTGTGGTCGCTCAGCATGGATACTCCCCTTTGCTCTGTTCATCAGTTCATGTGTCTAAATAATCTCAACCCATGGTAGGAGCTTTTCAGAGCTTTAGTCAGTGACCAAGCTTCATCAGCTGATGAAGACAGTGAGATGCTGTTAAAAGCTCCACAACAGCCAGTGAGTGGATCTGGAGTTGAGAAGGTTGTGTCAGCCAGTGTAAACAGTGACGTCTTGCTCCCTGCTCCGAGGGAAGCCGCGGCCGGTCAGTCTTTCGGCGATTCTCTCCTCTTCGTTTTCCGAGGGCAAGGAGGGCGCACAATTCCTTGTCTTCCCAGTTTGCATCTTGACAGTGTCTTTCAGGTTGGTGTCGATGTTGTTTGCGTTTCCCTCTTGCTACTAGCTGCTCACTCCCGCTATCAGCTGTTAACTGTTAGTCTACTGCCAGTGGGTTGCACGTACGTTACAACAGCCCCTCCCGTGGCAGAAGGGCACCTCGTCCTTTTTAAACCAAAAAGGTTCCGCCAATATGTTTACCCCTACGCAGCGGAAAATTGGGCACCTCGGATCAACTCGCCAATCCAGCTGCATGTGTCTAAACGCTCGCAGCTTGCCTGCAAAACAGCCCAACGAGTATTAGGATGTTCGTTTTTCATATGATATTAAAAATGATATGGGTATTATCTTGAATTCCAGTGTCACGCTGTCAAGGTCATACGTCCAGGTGTTTAACTCAGATTTAAGTAAGCTCAGAGAAACTTTCACCCTGCAGCATGAGAATGTGAACAAACATCACAGGTTCATCATTCTGCACAGTGAAGCTCAAACATTTGAGAGAAATAACAAGGAGCCAATCATTTGGAGTTGAAGGGGACTGTCTGTCTTCGTTGGGTTATGTGTTTCGTGTGGTGTCGACCAGCAGGCAGGGTGTGAAACAGGAAGCCTTTCCACTCAATGATTATAAGCAGGAGGTGGAGACTGAAGTTAAGCCTCCTAACAATAGTTTTTCCATGTGGAGAAAACACCTCAGGTTTACTGTACCAACATCTGCCAGGTGTCTGCTACTCATTTACACCCGGCAGGGGTTGTTATTACCGGAGGAATGTGACTGTACAACGATGTGTTTCTGTACAGTGTGTCAGTAGTTCCCTCCAATGATGTCAGAGTTTAATTTTTGTTTTTTAAGAGCATTTCAATTTTTTACACAGAACAAAGTTGATTTAGGCTGAAGTAATGTTCTTTTGTTTCAGTTAATTTATTTAGCACTTGAGCAGTGTGAACCTCTCTCTTGTCTTTCTTTTGGGTTTTGAGCCGAGCCTCTTGAGCGTCTACCTTCTACCCCACAGCTAATCTGTGCATTGTGTCCTCAACACGCTCAGGCCTGTGTCTCACGCTCTGCAGATTTAAGTAGTGAAGACAATAACGTCAACTTCTCTCAGGTCTTACTGGAAAACTGGTGAGGAATATTCATACCTGCAAAAACTTGCCCCTTCATCTTTCATCCTCTGCTCTCATGTCAACAGATTTTTGCCAACAGCAGAGTTTTGCCTAGATTAGATCACTGCTGTACCACACAGGTATAGTCATGAAAAACACAATGTGACAGCACTGAATGGGTGTGAAACTGTGTATGCCTTTTGCCACACATGATCTGGGATTTATAAGGGAAGAATGTGTGCACCTCACACATTTTTCAGACCATGCATGCACACAGTTTCGACTGAGATAGCTGCGGTGATAAAGAGCAGATTAAATATTAGTTGAGAGACAGAAAACAAGTTTTTTAGGTTGTTTGCCAACTTCAGTGATTGTATTATTATTTCTGCAGCTTGCGTTCTGTAAAATGTCAACCAAAGACAAATGTATGAGGTTAATCTTAAATTAATTATGAGTGATACATTTCAGCGTTATTTTTATTTACATTCGTCTCCCTGTTAATTTTAAGTGCCTTATCATAAGCAGTTGGATTTGCTGGAGTTTGTTGTCGACGTTTCATCTCTCATCCAAGAGGCTTCTTCAGTTCTAACGGACTGGTGTGTCGCAGGGTTAAAACTCTGTGTGGGTGTCACACACATGATGGCCGGGTGGGTCAACTACTCACATGTGACCTCAACGACTCTGTAAGCATTCACACTGACACACAGTTTAAAGCCTGCGACTCCACACCAGTCAGTTACATTACCATGACCTGGGTGACTGGGAATCTTCATCAACATCTCTCTGTTAATTATCGTGTGGTTATATCCCGTGAAGCACTTTGTAAAGTCAGTTTCCACATGAGCACTGTGAAACTATTACTGATCATCCTTCTGGTGTTTGATAGTGTTGATGATTGAGATTTTACTGCAGTGATGGTTTCCAGAAATGTGGTGAGTTAGTGGTATGGACGCTACAAATATCCACGGCATGTGTAGTTAGCTGCTCTGTGTTACCCTGACGATGTAACACAGTCAGTGATGTGCTCTTTCTTTACTGTTTTTCCCACCGACAGGTCTAATGAGTAGTGAAGGGGCACAGGTGTCAATATGCAAATGTATGTTTAAGGCCGTTTCTACATTCATTTATGGCAAACTGTAGGGGTGGGAATGAGGATTGTGCCCGTGCACCCAGCGCCACAATGATCAAGATTTATAAAACTGAATAAGAAGTGCGCCCCTTGGCTCTTCTGGGAGCTTTCAGCCACACCTCACAGTCCTGAGGTCCTTGAGTTATGATTAGTAAATAGTTTCTGTATTGATCTTCCTGGAAAAGTAATACATCTTAACACACAGGATATAATAGTACATATAAGATAAGACTGGATGTATCCTGATGGAAACTGAACTCTCTCCCAGCAATAAAGAGGTGCTGGGAAAGAGTTCAAATATATATAGACAGCTAATAAAACAAAATATTAACATTAAAGATTATCAGTAAGGTGCAAAGACCAGATAAACACAGTGCCAGGAATGTAAACAGCTTAATGGTGTCGTAAATAAAACTGGTTTACAGTAAGGTGCAATTCAAAATTGAAAATTGCCAGAAAAGTAACAGTTAATGGATAACCTCATAGAAAATATAAATAAACAGGTTGATGGTAAGATATACTGATGCTGTCACAGAGAACTCAATCTGTATTGCCCTCTCCTAGTGGTACGTTATTATCTATGGTGGTAATAAACCATTTATGAAACAGGTTTGAGGTCCCAGTAAGAATCAAACCCCTGATTCTGACAGTGTTAATACCTCATATAGGTAGTCAGACCTCCAGCCGTGTGTTTCTGTTAGTGCTAAATGAAGTCACTGATGTCACCAAAATAGATTTTAGCTCAGAATTTTGTTTAATTTTATCATAAATTTCAAATATTATGCAGAGAGTAAATAAAAAATAATCAGATCAAAATATTTGGATTAAAAAAATACTAAATTGCCTCCTAATCCCACATGCAGTTCCTCCTCAGTCCTCCAGGTGGTTACAGACCTGGTTTAATTCAGACAAATTGTTTTGGCTCATACATTATTTTTCATGCATTAATCTTCTGGCAAATTATTCAAACAGTCACCACAGCTGTGTGTGTGGGTTCTTCTGTCCACGCGCCGGTCACATTAAGCCCCATATGGGGTAATTTCATTCACTGGGAAATGATGTCAGTCCTGGTGCACTTGTAGGGCTGGGCTGTCTGTCGCTGTGGCAACAGTTTCCGTGGTCACAGCTGTGTCGGAGGGATTGATGGATAGTGGTGTGGGTCCAGCAGACGTTACGGTACACTGGCCGCCCTCCCAGACAAACTTTAGAAGGTAATTCCACATCATAGACTTTCTTAAAGGGCTTTCTGTGGCTGCCCGCAGGTGGCGTTGCGGCTCAGACCTCCACCTCAGGAACCACATGCACATCTGCCGGCTCATGCTGCTTTATATACCAGGACTCTCTGCTCTATCTGTGACCATCTCACGGAGAAAATATTCTTGTTGTCTCCACAGACAAACAAGGCCTGACCTAGAAAAGTTATCTAAGATGATTAATTCAGTTTATTAGATTAAAATTCATCGTGAGTAAATTATAGGACACAGAGCTGAGTCATTCTGCGATGTGAGGCACGCCTCGTTTGTCCTCGCATTTAACCAGATTCAAATACATCCCAGAACTAACAGTTACACAACTGCTGGAGAAAATCAGACATTAGAAATCCCCAGGGAGTTTTTCTTACTGTGATTATGGTGATGACACAGTACGACATCACTGAAGTCCTCAAAACTTTCAGTAGGATTTGGATACAAGTTCAATAAAACCGTCTGAGTGTAACGTATCAAACTCCTTTTCACAGACTTCCTCACAGTTCAGGTGAAGTCAGCAAAACACAAGACTGTGCATGTTGTAAATCCAGTTCCACATGTTGATTAAATGACCTAGCTGATTGTTGAGCACTCCAGCATTTTCCTTTTTATTCTTATAATACATAAACTTGAGGAAAATTCAGCTGTGGTTTAATATTGTTTAAGCACAGATTCAGTAAGATTTGATACTTTTACTTGTGTATTATTTTTAACTATAACTAAATCCACTGCCGCAACTACTGCAGTTTAACAAGTTCAGTGATACACCAGGTACATTTTTAGCCATTCCTCGAGAAGGCTAAATCTTTCAGTGAAATGCTGGGAGTTGTTTTCCTCAGTTCCAGGTAACAGTGTCGTCCTCCTGAATTTGCTATTTGAACAAAGCTACGTGCATGTACATGTTGTTGTAAATAAAAACAGCTCTTGGCTTTGGTCAAGCAAGAGGTGTGCTGTAGTGTTAGCTGCTAACGCTAGCATTACTCACCACAGTTGACGGTTCCTGTCAGTTACTGAATCATGAATGTGTCCAGTTTGTAAAAAAACACACTTCATTCTCAAGTACAGTAAATTTCCAGCTTTTATTTTCAAGTGCCATTTCCTGCTTTAATATAAGTGACAAACGGACAGCTACTGTCAATGTCAATGTCAGTGTCAGCTTTATTTATATAGCACATTTAAAAAGCCTGTGGCCAACCAAAGTGTTTTACAGTAAAATAATCATCAACAGTAAGAAACAATAAAAGCAAAGCAATAACACAGTGAAATAAAAAAGATAAAAGATCCAGTAGAGGTGACTCTGCTCAGCCAAAGGCCAGGGTGAACAAGTCGGTCTTGGGGAGGCTATTCGCAGACCGCACAGAAAGGGGCAAATCATTCCACAGCGTGGGAGCTGCAACTGCAAAGGCTCGATCTCCTCTGGTTTTCCGGAGGGATCGAGGAACGTCCAGGACCATCTGGTCAGCTGACCTAAGGGCTCTGGAGGGTTGATGCACCTGGACAGAGACAGCAAACTAGCTTGACAACATGGCCAAATGCTATTATGATGCTGAATGTATTGAACTGTGTGGACCTTGAACTAATCACAAAGGAGAAATTGGACCCCGTGGCTGAACCAGTCGGGAAATATTCTACTTTACAGTTCACTTCTTTTGTTTAAGAGCTAATGTTACTTTTTTTAAATTAAGATTTTACAAACAAAACATATGATCAGTTTATAAAATATGATCCATTGATACAGATTAAACTACCAAAAATAAATGAAGCCGTTCAAATGAGCTCCACCTTGAGCAACAACATTAAAGTACAACTTACATATCCCCCTGAGACCCTGTGTCCTCATATGAGGACCTCACAGTTTAGGTTTACTTGACTTTATACTTCATTCTACTTAACTTAGACCTGTTGTCCTCATTTGTGGACACATTTTTGCACCATTTAGTGGTAGTAAGAGATACACTAATCCATGTAAAAAACAAGATGGCAGCCATCTCTGCCAAGTCAGTCTACAGCCGATCCTGACGCAAAAGTGGACAAGGTCCAAAACCTGATCACATGTTATGGCTGATACTTGTTTATTCATGATTAATAATGTTTGTAGTTTGATACGGCAACAAATTTGACCAAGTTTAGCAACAACAACAAGCTGAGACGCTGTTAATTAGGAAGTACTCATTTGACATTGGGACTTTATTATCGTCTCGTCTGAAGACATTGAGACTTAATTATCGTTGACAGTGTTTAGTTTCTTATACTTATCATGTCCTACTGATCCCAAATTGCTAGGAGAAATTTAAAATGCACACCAAACAAAAGTTCAGGTTTCAGGAGGATATTAATACATCAGGTATAATGATCAAATAAGAGAAAAATATAACACTGACAGTAGCCACTTTGCATCATGAGTACTTTAACTTTTGATGCTTTAAGTACGTTTTGTTGCTAAGACTTTTGTACTTTTACTTAAGTTAATTTTTTTCATGCAGACTTTCATGTGTAATAAGGTATTTTTATAATGTGATAATGCAGCTTTTACATAAGAAAATGATTTGGATACTTTTACAACACTGCCTTTAAGTCTGCAGCAGTATTTTGGTGGACATAATACATCAGAGGGTGTAACACTGTCCAGTCGCTAAAAATAAAACACATTCAAGTGCATTGTTTGTCTGTTTACTAACAGCGAGGAAGCATTTCACCACCTGTTTCCCTCCCACTAAGTACTTTTACTATTTCTTCCTGTTACAGTTTGTAGTGCACAGGTTTCTCAGCCCTTTCCTCTTCCTCCTCCTCTTCCTCTTCCTCCTCCTCCTCCTCCTCCTCCTCCTCCTCCTCCTCCTCCTCCTCCTCCTCCTCCTGTTCCCACATGTCACCCAAAGCATGAATGTAACCACTTGTGGTACTGTCTGGATAAAATCATCTGTCTACAACCCAGAAACTCCCGCTGTTCTTCCTCATGTTCATTTTCCCTTGCACTTGATCTCACGAGGAGGTAAATAATGTCTGTAACCATGGCAACTGTTACATTTTAACCCAGGCCTGTGTTTTCCTTCCAGTAACTAGTGATGTCGGATGATCTATAGGATCATAATAAACCCTTAAACTCTGATCTTCCCTAAAATTTCCCCTAAAGCAAGCTGAAAGAAACCATGTTTTTCCACACTGTTCCTGCTTTGTCCAATGCTTCAATCAAACTACTTGAACCTTTCAAACCAAAGATGCTCTTTATTATCCCCGCATCATTACATCACCTCGGAAAAATCCCTGTAATTTAGACATATTTGTATCTTTGGAAAGTCTGGAATCTCTGCTAGACTTAAAACTAAAGTGCAGTGGGATGGAACAGTCAGTTTTGGCCGATGGGCTTTAACTTTGAACCTCTATTTATTTACTACATGTTTTAGCGAGACATGTCATGAATTATTTTCAGAATAAGCTTGTAATGGGCTATTCAAAATGCCTTAAGTTTGCATGTGGGTTGTAGTTTTCATGCTTAAGGACTGTTGTCATGCAAAAAGAAAATTGTTTTATGCAATAAAAACTTGAGTTTTTGTCTGTAAGTCCACCAGTTTTCAAATATCCATACATGAACGGACGGAGGAGAATGTCAGTGTGACATGAATTTAGGAACTGTGTTGATATTTTTAGCCCTAGTAATGTCAAAAAATGCAGTGTACATAATTAATATTATTGGGTTTGACAATGCTGTTATGTTATGAGGAGGGAGAATACACAAAAGGGTTGAGGTCAAAAATGACGATGTTTATTAAATAATGTTTTCTACAAAACAAATTAATGAGATGTGAACAATGAGTAACATCAGTGGTGTGTGTGAGTGCCAGTGTGAGTGGAAAATGGTGTATGAAGATGTTGCATGCTTAAAGGAAAGACAAAAATCAACCAAACCAAAGGACCATGTAGGAGCTGAGTGCTGCAAGACAGTGAGGCAGACTGAACCTGCCCAGCTTTGTAAACTTCCTGGCTCATCAGCCCAGGTGAACCAGCTCCCTAACCACCTGCACTGCCAGCTCCACTACCTGCAAGGGGCGGAGCAAAACAAGCAGGCCAGGCAGAGCAGAGACATTTGAATACATTTAAATATTTCATTTACAGATTACTGTAGGCTTTACTTTTCATCGCTAAAATAAACCACGAAGACCTACATTTCCAGAGATAAGCGCACTGCAGCAAACCAAACTGAAAAATGTACAACCTCTGCCTCCAACCTGTCACCCAGTCTCACCTCAGCAACCTCTGTACCTTAGGAGCAATTTAAGAGACTGAAACAGGAAAGGCAGGTGTAACAGGGGGAGAGGCAAAGTAAACAAGAAGGCATGTGAGAGCATCAGCACGTACGTATCTTTACCATGAACGGTGTGAAGTCTAATCAACACCTGTGTACTTTCATGAGACACTTCTTGCATTTGTATAGATGTTGTGTGTCTCATCTGTGTTTTAAACGCCAAAGTGGGCCCAGACTTTGTTTTCCCCTGCAGTCCAAACTGTCTAACATTTTCCCCCTGTGAGTTTCGTCCTTCACCGCAAGTCAGTGATCTCCTGGTTACATTCCTCTCATTTATGTGAGGAGTCATGTGTGACTCTGGTTCTGGGAATTCGTTTAGAGCACCTGCTTGTTTTTATAAAAATATATGTATTAATATTTTGTCCCACCCCTCTTACCTATGGATGTGCAGAAAACAGAAAATCATTTGATACGAAGACAAATTAAAAACCTGATCAGGCAAGTTTTGGAGTTATAAAGAGCGTATTTTTCTATTGTGTCAAAGCAGTTTTATGGATGTTTATTTGCAAGATAATATCTTCAGAAAATTGACCTTCAGACTGGATTTAAAAGATTTGTGCACCATGTCTGTGTGTTCAGATTTGACAGGGTTATGGCTTAGTTTTTGCAGTGTGTTGCTCACCGTTGGCCCACGTCAGCCCTTATCTTTTTTTTTTTTTTTTTTTTTTTTTGGTTGTTTTGTTTTTTTTGGCACAATCAGCATGTTGGCTGAGCGTCGGAGGCGATAGAGACCGTCAGTGAATAAAGTGACTTTGACTGGCAGTTCAGCTCAGTGCACAAGAAGAGGAACGAAAGTAAGGAAAGGAAACCAACCTAAGGGCTGTACACTTGCCGTGTTTTTTGCGCCCACAAAGGCTGTGCCCTGAGATGAACTGAGCTCTGCCACTGAGCAGAAATGGTTCGTATTTGTTTGTGTTATCGTTCGCTAGGGCACGGTAAATAAGCTTTTTTCTTTCAACACAATGTTGTGTTGTTAATGTGCTAACTGGCTAACCAGCATCTTTAGTCCGTCCTGTTAGTCTTCTGTTTTCCTGTTTTGACAGACTAATACAAACCACCGCCACCTGCAGCTATGGAGAGTTATTTCCTGTCATGTATGAAGAGAATGTACATGCTGTTTGCTCATCAGCTGTAGTCTTTTGGCTGAGACACAGGCGACGTGAGGGAACACAACAGTCGGCTTTAGTCGCAGCTAGATCTTTGATGTCGGTTTGGTGTGTCTGGGCCTTTAGAGCATTAATCACCACAGGCAGCTTCATGTTTTCTTTAAACACCTCATGAGCTAGATTTGTTTAAACACTGATTTCAGAAACACAACATTTGGGTCAAGACCTCAGAGCTGAAGTAACATGAGATGGATCGAATCTGTTGGTCAACATGCACAGAGCTCATTCCCACCCAGTAAAACAACAGTCTGACGTCTCTTCTGGAGGCTCCACCGTCAGGCCACACAGAGACTGTTGTGATTCAGGGAGTGGAGCCCGAACACATGGTGAGCCATTAGCAGTCATCTCTGCCAGGCCTGCCGGTCCCTTAATGTGTTCTGGAAATCATCACGCCCAATGGAACTACTTCCTCTTTCTTTGTTCTGCAGGAAGAGCTTGGAGACAAAAAGCTGTTCTGCTGCTGCTGATGATGATGATGTTGTTGACATCTACAGACCTTTTTAACAGACTGCTCACCGAGAACTTTCACTCATATTTTTCACTCACAAGTTCATCTCGTTAACTTGTTAATCTACATAGCTTTGTACAGCGAGGCATTGGGACACTGACCATGTAGCATTCAAGTGCACCTTGTAAACTCAGTTATCTACACTTGAATGGTCACAGAGGTTGTCTAAAATGAGAGAACGTGTATTTTTTCTTGTTTTCCTTTGTTAAAATACAAAAACAGTTACACAAATCCTTTTTGGAAATTTTAATCGTATCACCAGTGACATGAAAGACAGACATGAACAAGATAAGGGGACACACCTTTATTTTTGTCTTTTTATCTTGTGTGTGGATCTTTTTTTGTATTTTTGTTTTTGTGTTCTTCTGTCCAGCAGCAGTATTTATCATTTTTGGATGCGCGTGCTGTTTTTTGAATCTTGTTTTCCTTTGTTGAAATTGATTTACTTTACATTACTTTCCTTTAGTTTCACTACAGCATTTTTCATAATTAGATACTAACAATATCCTATTAATGTCTACACAAGCACATTTTAAAAATTGTATTAAAAATCAAATCAAGTCATTATCACCAAACCCCATAATATTCTTGTACAGCAGGGCCCCCTGTACCCCTATGATCATTTTCAATTTGTTTAAATGCGGCATTTTTTGAAAATTAAACACTTGACTAAACACGATTTTTTTCAACTGATACAGATAACCAGTAATTACCTGCTTGTCATGGCCGATAACCAGTACGATAACCGATAATTTCACATTTTTGTATTTTAAAAAAAAGTGTGTAACCTGTTGTTTATGTACAACTGAGGGTTTAAAGGTACCAAGACCAAGTTTAAAGGTACATGTGTCTGGTGTGTAGATGCTGCTCTTGTTAAGTCACCGAAAGCACCCTGGCTTTGTATTATTGACACTGTTTATTGGCTCTAGTTTTAATTATTTTTAGTATATTTATTATTGTTATCATTATCATTTATTATCAAATTACCATTAATGATCATTATAATTATTTTAATAATGCATAATTATCAAAATGTCGGCAGTTAATTTCTTAGCCTGATATATATCGTGCATCCCTAACTTACTTCATACCCAGTATACATACATTTTGGCTTGGGAAAATATGCATGTTTGTAATAAACTGAATTAAACTATCACTTGCCCCCAGTCTGTTGCTCCCTACCTTTATTTTGGCCTGCAGGAAATATGCATGCATGTGTTCATCCACCAGTCCTCTTCACTGGTGAGTCAGAAACTGCACCAGTAACTGAAATAATCATAAGCTGCAGCCCTTACAAGCAAAGTTAATAAGAGTTGACTATGTGTTTGTCTTGAAGGAGAATGTTATCATTCACATGCTGTCCTCTGCTGCTGCAGAAATTGAACTTGTATAATCATTTAATGGAAACTGACTGCAGGATCCATTAAGTCATTAAAGCAGGCATGAGTAGTATTCAGGGTTATTAGTAGCTCCTTTTCCACTGAGGTCACCCATGTTAACAATATTTTCTCATTTATTTTCATTATAAGCACTTAAGATAAAAGCATTTACTGAATAACATGAAGCTTGTTGTTCCTTCAGGGATCTGTGCCACCCGTTCGTCCTCTTTCTGGACATTTTTAGATCAGCAGCTCGTATAGTTTCAGAGCTCCCTCTAGTTGTGTCAGTGGAGGAGAAAATTAGAGGCAGCTGAAAGCTTTCACTCACTGTCATTAGGAGAGTGACGGCTGATAAAAGTTTGCAGTGGCAGCAGTGAGGTGATAAATCACAGTAACCCTCTGAGGGGTCTCCTGCTGGTTATCTCACTGCTGAGTCACCTTTAAACAGTCAGACATTAAAATGTGACCTTGTACTGTCAGCCACTCTGCTGGGACACGAGTTCCTGCTGAGCGGTGTGCCAGCATGTGACGGCAGCACGGGTTAATGACCCACTGTGAGATCAGGGCTTATGTGTACCACAACGTGTATTTAAGCAGCCAGATAGATATTTAAACTGTAACAGGAGCTTGGTTTGCGTCCAGTGTGGCCGTCCAAGTGGGCTAACCTGCCAGGCAGCAGCTGAAATGTTCCAGTGTTTGGCTGGTGGATGGAGAGCGGTGTAAATTTACAGTAACCCTCACTGATTTCTCAACCAGGGAAAGTAGACACTGCTGTTGACAAAGTAAATACTGTACACACCTAAGGCAGCCTGATGAGGGACTGAAAGTGTTTGTTTACACTCTCCACCAATTTCCCCGACAGAGAGTCTTTAAAATAATCTGGGTAATATACTGTACATATGGCCAAGATACTCCCAGCAGCATTTTACCCATACATATCCTTTAACCAGGTTTCTCATTTACATATTATTCATGTAGGTAAATACAGGGGCAGCCATTGAGACACACTAAAGATGCACAAATCTAACTGTTCCCCCGCGATACTGATCTGACACAAGTGCAATTTTTTTATGCCTCCATGTTGGTAATAGCCATGGGCGGAGACATTATGTTTTTGGGTTGTCCGTCCATTCATTACCTGCCGTTCTCATGAACAAGATATCTCAAGAACACCTTAAGGGAATTTCTTTGTTTGTCACAAATGTCCACTTGGGCCCAACAACAAAAATCAGTAAAATGAATAACATTATCTCAAGAGCACCTTAAGGTAATGGCTTCAAATTTGGCACAAACATTCACTTGGACTGTAAGATAAACTGATTAGATTTTGATGGTTAAAGGTCAGGGTCACTGTGACCTCGCATCTGTCTCATTCTTGTGAATGCCATATCTCAATAACACCTCGAGGGAATTTCTTCATCTTGGCAGAAAATGTCCACTTGGACGCAACAATGAACTGGTTAGAATTTGGTGGTCAAAGGTCAAGGTCACTGTGACCTCGTCTGTCTAATTCCTAATCAATCTGTCTAATCAATCAGTTCAGTCAGTTCAGTTTTTTTGTTGCAGGAAATTATAAATATGATTTCAGTAAAGTGAGTAACAATATCTCAAGAACAGCTTTAGGGAATTTCTTCACATTTGGCACAAACATTAACTTGGCCTCAAAGATGAACTGTTTAGATTTTGATGGTCAAAGGTCAAGGTCACTGTGACCTTGCATCTGTCGCATTGATGTGAATGCAATATCTCAATAGCACCCTGAGGGAATTTCTTCAACTTTGGCACAAATGTCCACTTGGATGCTACAATGAACTGCTTAGATTTTGGTGGTCAAGGCATTGTGGCCTTGCGTCCACCTCACTCTCGTAAATGCAGTATCTCAAGAAGTGTCTTGAGGGAGTTTCTTCAAATTTGGCTCAAATGTTCACTTGGAATCCTAAGAGAACTGATAAGAATTTGATGGTCAAAGGTCAAGGACAATAAAAAAAACAGGGTGATTTAAAGTCACCAGTTATTCTAACCAATATGTCTTTAGACTGAAAAAAATATTGATACTTAATAAAGCAGCATATTAACAGCTTTTATCCTGGCTTAAAGTCTCCATTATTGTCAGCCGTTGCACCGTTGCAACGCATTGTGGAGTATGTCCAGTAAGATCTTGCTAATGTAGTATATGTATACATGCACATAATCCACATATGTCAAAACTAGTATGAATAATATGTTCATGTTAAAAAATAAGTTTGTGACTTCAAACCCAGCTTAAATCTTGTTTTGAAAGATCTATAGGGAGTCAATTCATGGGGACAACAGCTAACTGCGAATGTTGTTCCGCTCATGATGTGTACTATCAAAATCAGCTCAGCAGTAAAGAACAGGGAGAGTTTAGTGAGGACCAGAGACAGTTTCTTGGCCAACAAGATATAATTTCCCAACTCGATCCAGTTCTTATACCATTTAGATTTGTATCAGATCAGAATCATGAATTGAAATGATTGTAGCCATTTTGATAAATTATAAAAAATTAACAGTTCTTGGTGGTGTATTTTTCGAGCCCTGCTTGTTTTCAGATTTTAGTTTTCACAGCTGATAGTTGTAGAAAGTTAGTATATGCAAAAATAGCAGCACTGAAGCATTTAATTTATTTCAGGTTGTCTCTGTAACTAATTAAGATGCTGACCAGATACAGGAAGTACAACAGTTTTTTTTACTCCTTTGAATCATCAGTTCAGAAATAATAGTTCAGCAGGATTTCTTCGTCAGAGGTTAAATCCACACATCACATACAGTAAACGTTGGAACAGGAAACCAGCTGTCAGTTTGCTGCTCTGGTCAGAAAATAAACGACTGTGATGACCTTTGTGTTTGAGTCCAGAGTTCACTGCCACGTCAAGCTCGCTGATTTCCTGCTTCCTGTCTTCAACTTCCTTTATCCATCAGCAGGAAACCAACTAATAAATATCTACAGAACAAATGTCCAAATTTATGATTCAGTTGCAAAATGTAGGAAATTTTTAGGAGTGATACTTTTGTCTGACTGACTGTTCCTGCTCATGTTATTAGTCATGTGATCACTTGGGAGTTCCCTCTAAAGGTTATTGCTTCACATGGCTCTCAGTATGAGCTATAAATGTGATAAATATGTCCTGTTATTTATGATTTATTTTACCTTTTGGTTGGCTCTGGAGATTGTTTACAAGTGACATCTGCACAAATATAATAAATACAGCCCGCGGTGTCATAACATCTGTTTCGTAGTGCGCACGTGTTCTGTCCCTAAACACGACCCTGACCTCTGTGATTCAGTCTGGATGATGCCGTCAGATGTAACCCTCTCTTCCTCTTTGTTTTCCCTCCAGGACGTCATCGCCGGCGTGCTCTACAGCAGCCTGATCCTGCTCTTCTTCCTGCCAGCGTTGGACCTGATCGACGGCTTCAACCTGACCTGCCGCTACGCTCCTCTCATCATCATCTCCCTCCACCTGGGCCTGGGCCTTTTCTCCTTCACCCTGGACACTTGGAGCACCTCGCGGGGCGACACCGCTCAGATCCTGGGCACAGGTGCCGGCGTGGCCCTCGCCTCCCACGTCAACTACCACCTGGGTCTGCTGCCGGACCCGACAGCGGACCAGCTGCCCTTCACCATGTCCACCCTCAGCGCCGGCTTGGTGGGTGTCACCCTGCTGCGACTGGTCCTGGGCGTGCTGGTGCTGATGGCCACGCGGGCGCTGATGAAGGCCATCACCATCCCGGCGGTGTGCTGGGTGTTCGGGGTGCCCAGCACAGACGTGAGGAAGGCCAGGCAGCACATGGAGGTGGAGCTGCCCTACCGCTACATCGTTTACGGGGCGGTGGGCTTCAACGTGCTCTTCTTGGTGCCGCTGCTCTTCAGCTACACTCAGCTCTGATTGGATTTCAGTCAGTCGCTGGCTGGCGATTGACTAAATGTTCACCGAATGCTGTTATCAGATCAGGTTTCACATCCAGAACCCTTTTCTTTCCTCCTTTGGGTTCAACTAAGGTGAATTAAAGCCTAAAAGCTGATCTGGATGCTGACATGTTATCAGTTTCTCAGTTTCTCCCATCGTTGCCTCAGGTTGCCTTCAGGTAGGATGAACCAGGAGCAGCTGGGAAATCTTGTAAATTTGGCCTTGACTGTTATCAGTTCTACCTGTGGCGAGTGATATCTCTCTTTTCTGTTATTTTAGATTTATTTAAAATCAAATCAGACGGCTCCTCCTGATCCCAGGACGCACTGGATCAGAGCCAAACATCCACTCCTCCTCCACCAGCTTAATTCTTACTAAACAGTGGCCTCTGAAAGACTGAAAACGCCACTAAGCGCTACTGATAAATGACCTGTGTCTTAGTATTTACATTTTTGAACTCATTATTAAGAGTTCAGACAAAGAACCACACAAGTACGTTCAAGACTGAAATTTAAAACCTGGTGGACGAGTGCTTGACAAAGCATTTGGTGAAGAGCTGCAACTAATGAGTATTTTCATCCTTGTTTAAGCAATAAAAATGTCTTGTTTAGTCCAACCTGCAGTCCCAAGACCTGAAGATATTCACTTGAAATCATATAAATATACAAATCCGACCATTTCTAGAATCTGCAACCTGAGAATATTTCAAGCTTTTAGGTGAAAAACGATGATTAGTTCATTATTGAAATGGTTGCAGGTACATTTTTTGCTGACTGATTATTTCCACTCAAGTTGAGTGTTAAAAATTTGTGTGGTTCTTTGTCAGGGAAGCTTCTTAATAGTGTATATTTAATCTTCCTCTCGTCCTCTAAACTGTCGCACTTCTCAAAGCAATAAGATTTTATTCTTCCTTATTCCTGTATCAGAGTTATCCTGATGGAGACAGATTTCTCTTTCACCTGTGGAGTGGACACGCCTGTGGTTTCAAGTTCTTGAACTCATTTTTGAGGTGTTTGATCGCACGTGTACAGTATTTCCCTAAAGGGCTCTCCCCACTCTGTCTGCTCTGTTTACTGTTCCTGTCTTTATTCAGACAAATTACCGTCTCTTCTGCGACGGATTGTTTTTTCTTGTCGGAGAAAAGCAACAACCGGGCACATACTGTATGATCCAGAGGAGCAGGAAGGAAGCCTCACTGTGTTTGGGAACTGTACAGAGAAGTTTTTAATATTTTTTTTTTAAATGGGATGACAGGAATCTGTCCACGTGGCTCAGCTTTTTTTCTTACAACACTGAAAACTGACTTCCTGTCAGAGATGCTCCTGATGGCATCCACTTCCTGAGCGGAGGAGAGTTTTATCTGGAGGGAGGAGGCGGTGGAGATAACGCTGCTCTCGGGAGAGAAGACGCGTGGAGAGGCAGAGGGAGGTCAGGACGATGACGGGAGGAGGTCGATTCAGCTCAGGCAAAAATATTATATATTTAAAATTGTAAAATTTGTAGCTTTCTCACGGGAGGTTAACCAGATGTATTTTAGGATGAAGTGGAAATATTTTGGGAAAAAAGGTATGAGGAAAAAGGTCATAATTTTTAGAATAAGTTATAATTAAAATTAGAAAAAAAAAAATTAAAAACACATTGAAGAAAACAGATGAAAGCAGCCTTTCACCTTATGTCATAAAATCATATTCTTAAAAAATCATTACTTTTTCCCAAAAATATTTAGACATTTTTCTCATTTTTCAGACTTATTTCTGTAAATGTTACGACTTTTTTTTTCAATCTTAAACTTTATTTTTTAAATCTTTTTTCCCCCCCAACATTGCGACAGTTTTTTGAAGTCATAAAAAATGTCTAATATCAAAACTCACTTGTTCCAGTCGGGCTTTCAGATCCTTTGTTTATAAAACATAAAATGTTTGTTTCCCGATTCACAGTCATCAGAGAAATTGTTTTGCTGAAAGTTCAGCTTGCAGAAAGTTAAAACAGCACCGACTGTATATCTGTTTTTCTGTTGTATCATAGCAATATTGAATTTTATAGATTTTATTTTAAGTCAGATTTTAGTTTGTTTTTTTTATCGACATTCCAGCACCAGCTCTGTCAGTGTGTCTGTCTGTGAATCAGCCGCCTGCTGAAAGACAAAGGGATCAGATCATAGTCAAGGGGCCACAAGTGCAAAGGATGCACACAGTATTTCATAACAAGAATGTGCAGCGAGGTGAGATGAGGTGAGGTTAGGTGTTTCCAGAGCGAGTTGAGAATGATCTAAAAACCAGGAGTTTGTACGTTAACAGCCTGTCAGAAAGAAAAACAGACTCCTCAGCGTCCACGTGGACTTTGACTCCAGCTTTCTCTCCTCCTGTCGTCCTCCTACGCAACAGCTGAGTCACAGTAAAAATAAAACTCCTCAGACCACTGAACAGCCCTTAAACCTTCAGTGTAGGATCACTGACCGACACCTGTGAGACCGGACACATATGAACTGTTCTCCCTGTGCCTGCTTTACATTTTTAAGGAGATTATAACAACCAGTGTGTTCTCTCAAAACCTGAACAAACATTTAGTCCAGTGGTAATAAACAGAGACCACTGTCACTGTTAGTTATGTGTTTACAGCAGCAGAACCACAGTGTCCTTATGAGACATGCTCAGCTATCAGTTAGTAGCCCAGTCAATTTTGTTTGTTAAGAAACAGTCGTTCAAGGATGAAAAAAATCAACATAACATCAACTTAACAGCTTTTTCCTGAACTTTAAGGACTGATGAAGACCATGAGGTGTGGCTGAAAGGGTAGCCTGACTGATGCTGGATGTTTGAGACTGATTACTTTTTTAACAAACATACTAAACATAAACATTTGTGATAAGGATCCCCTAAATTTGGTTATTAGAGAATTGTGACTTAAATATTCACTTTTCAATTCTTAAATATTTGACAGAAACAGTCTCTCCACAAGGGCCATTTAGTATTTGTTCTGGAGTTTTCGATCATATCTATAGATCTTGGAAACAGCTGGGCTGCCCCCAACTAAGAATTTCCCTAGTCGACCAATAGTCATCATTTAGGGCCTTTAGTCAACTAGTCACCCGCATGTTTATGATATTAATTTTATTATTAAATGATATATTTTGGGCGGGGCAACACAATGGTTTGAGTTGAAGGTGTGAGAAAGAATAGTCTCAGTAACATTGTTAACACTGTGCTACATTACAGAGAAATACAAACCGTACTAATGAACCTTCATTAATATAGGCCTATATTTTATCTACAAGTGCACGTCACACACTGAGCGAGCCGCCTGTTAATGACGCTGTGGGCTAATGGGCATGTAGCTACTTCCATGTTTCAGATGATACGTCATGTTTGTAGTGGACCAATGAAGATGAGTTTACATATCACCTTGGGTTGGTCCTTCACCTTCTCAAAATGATCCCACACTTTGGATTTCCTGCCCGACATGTTGTTAACTAGCCTGTGGAATAACCGAGTGTGGCCACTTCCTGTCTCTGTCCTTTCACATTTAATTACCACATGGTCCAGTTGTGAACCAATGAAATATTGGCGACTAATGACCTTTCTGGTCGACTAACATTTCAGCGACTTATAGGGGGCAGCCCTAGAAACAGCAGCTGACAAAAAAGTCTCACCACAAGGTCAGTTTTTGAGTGCGAGAGTTTGAAGCCTTCGTACACTCCAAAACAGCCGCTGACTGTACCTTGTGGTTTGTTTTACCAAGTCAAGAATGAACTTTAAATATCTAAAACATACCTTTGGACTTTGTGCACTTCTATTTCCTCATACGTATTGACCAACATATACACCGATACAGTAAATACCTGCAGTAGGACAATATTGACTGACACATGGACAGGTTGCAAACTTTGGAAAAAGCTACTAAGTGGATCTTTTGTTGAGGTTGTTATTGTTTCTTTCTCTCTCATATAAAATGTTTTGATCACACCACCCAAAACCTCTGATTAGATTGTGGCTCAGTCGACCTCGAGGTGAACAGGAGTTGAAGTCCACCTGTTACACTAACTGGTGGATAAAGACGGAAAAGTAACATCCAGATGTAACGAGAGATCACTGTGTCTCACACATTTTAGTGTCCAGCGTCTGTCCCGAGTCTCTCTCCTGGAGGTGATAACAACTGAACATCTGGACGGACGCCTGATGTTTCATTCAAACATTCCTCCCTTTGTTTGTCCACTGCAGCAGCTGTGGGTGAAGTGCCTTGCTCGAGGGCACTGACAGGGCGTTCAGGTGCAGCTCCCCTAAGCTGGTGACCTTTCACCTCTGAACTGAAGACCAACAAAAGTCCACAGTAAAAACAAACTTTTATTGATTTTTATTTTGCCCCAGTGAGGGCAGCAGGAGGCTGACATGTATGTTGTTGTTGTTGTGTACGGTACTGTCCTAATATGAATGCACTGTTTCCCAGAATGCACTGTGTTCCCCCTGAGCCGGGCAGAGAGGGTGAAGTTGGTCCTAAATGTTCTGAGGAAACTATTGAAATCAAAGCCATGTTCAGGACAATGTGAGTTTTAAATCTGAATTTTAAACAGTTTACCTGTAGTCAGACAAATGTTTAACTTTTCATTCAGTTTGTATGGTTTTAAATTGTGATTTTTGAGCAGGAAAATTCTCATCTTACTTTATTTTCTGCTTGAAATGGCTGCTTTTAGTTGATAAAATACTAAAAGGAATTCTTAGTATGCAGCCACTGTTGTAAGAAGATGAAACTATTTAAGGCACATGTTTTGTTTTCCATATTTAAACTACAGCTGCAACTAATGATTATTTACAATTTTTGATTATTGAAACAGTAGCTACCTAATTTTCTGCCAGCTGATGAATCAAGTCATTGTTTCAGCTCTGACGGGCTAAATGATCCGTTGATATGTCAATCTATTTTTCTTTCCTTTCCTAACCTTTTTGGTTCTCAACCAGAGGTCCTTTAGTGAGTTTGAGGAAGCCCCCAGAAAAATGGGGAATAGTTTATTTTCACTATTTTGATTCACTGTAGAAATGAGCCCCATGTGAGTAAGAGTCATAAGATTGACAATGGCATGACCTAGGGATGATGTTTTTCTGTGGGCCGACGCAGAACTTAGCAACACACTGGTTCCCTCGTCAAAAAGCCAACGAGATTTTTCCATTGGATTTTGGATTAGTACACATGCCTGTGACACGACAAAGGTTGAGAACCACAGGTTTAGTCTTTAAAATGTCAGAAACATTGATAAACGCTCCGTCAGAAGTTCATGTAACATTGTCAGAGTTCCTTTTTTGTCCGACCAACATTTCAAAACCCAGAGAAATTTGTGTAAAATTATATAAAAGAGACAAAAGCAGGAAATCCTCACACTTCAGAAGCTTGAACAAGCAAAACTTTGATATTTTTCCTTCATATATAACCTAAATAATTACTGTAACAGTAGCTAAGTACATCAAACAATTTTAAATTTATAGTACTTGCAGTATCACTGCTGCTCCACAGCATATAAGATAATAATATTGTATGTTTAACTTCATCTATCCGACAGCTGTATTCACTGTATTGGACTTAATTCGTCTTCCAGCACTGACAATAATGAATTATTTCTGTTTGACCTAACCCTGCTCACACTGTCTCAGACTCATGGACCAGCTTCACCTGATGAATCGTCTCCTCTGCCCGGCTCCTTTCACTTCCTGTGGCCTTGCCTCGTGCACGAACATAATTCTGTTTGTTGTAGCGTTTTTCTGTCTGAATGTGGTTTCCTCTCTGAACCAGTGAAAACAGGAAGTTTGTCCCTGTTCGCTTTTTTGTTTTTGATTCATCAACAAGACACGCAAACTCTGTGAATCCTGTGATGGGGTTGTGTTTGTGCAGATGGCCTCAAATGACACCGCTGTGACAACAGACTCCGATAAGTTTTGCTCCATTAGATAATACACAGAAAGGTTAAATGTCAGGGTTTCTGTGTGTCTGCGAAGTTTGGAAGAGTTTGACAAACATAAAGTAATGTTCAGGTGTTAGAGGAGTTTGGTTTGAAAAAAATATTAAGGTTCAGTGTTAAATCTTCGTATTTTCTCTTCTGATATTTGACATGAAACGTAACCTCCGACACAAAAGCACCACTTTGACCTGCAGCTGTATTTTGTGATAGTGATATGTGAGGTTAAGCAGTGATAAACAGGAGAGGCTGTAAGTATAAAAACACGTGTCAGCTGGTGTTTACATCCCGTCAGGAGGAAGTTCCCCCGCAGATGGAGGAGCTGTTGAGGAAATGATATGATAAATGAGATTAAACCAAACTTCCTGACAGTGATGATGATAATTGTGTTTCCATTGTAAGACCACCACACATATTTTCACCAGTGTGTTTAGCTGTGTGTGTTAGACTGAACAGAAAGTGTTGGATTAACAGAAGACTGTATTTCACCTGTGTTTCACTTTGTGTTTGATGATGACTTAAGATGGAGTTTAAGTTTTCACAGCAATAATTAAACAGAATTTACGGCAGTAAACCAAATGATGTCAAAGAAAACAAAAATTGCGTAAATGGGAAATGTAGAAATAACCGACTTAATAATTTAAAAACTCAGTTCTTGATTGTTACAGCATGCTTATGTCCCTAAACTTGGTTTTGTGCTCGTGAAATTTGGTGATTTTTCTCATCTGGCACCCTTTGAAATGTGACATAACCTTTGGATTTGGTGAAACACTCCCAAAAATTGTTGTACTCTAATTCTAAATTAAATTTAATAATCTTTTAAATTGTCTTTGTTATAATCAAGCTGCAGCCACCAGGGCTAAAAAATGAAGCCAACACCAAAGTACCAAAAACTGCAGTTCCTCTAATGACCACTTGAGGCTGGCTCCAGAAGCCAGTCAATCCTTGTAGACCCCCATATTAAAATGTTCAACTTTACAGCAGAAATAAACATGTTTACAGCCTGGTACAAAGAACAGTTTTGGTCTCTATAGTTAATTTCAACATTCATGACAAGTGTACGGGGGTGAATTTTTTTTTTTTTGTTGATAACTCACCCGTCCACATTTTATCAAGGCTTAAAGTTCGGCATGATTAAGGGCGGACCTCTTGAAGTGACAGGCTGTCTGCTGATAAAGTGCTTGGCTTCTCAGTCAGATCCACCCCTCGCTCCTCCACAGTGCTGCCCTCTCCCACAATTATGGTCACTTCTGGCTCCCAGTAAAACAAGATGGCGAACTTGAGGCCTTAAAACAGCAGTCCACAAACCAGTGAGTGACGTCACGGCTGCTATGTCCATTATATTTACAGTCTGTGGTTATAATACAAGATGTTTGATTAAACTATGATGACGGTACACCGATGCACCTGAGCTGGACAGCCACAAAAAGGTTCACAGGGTGAGATCAATGCAAAAATAATCAATTGATTTAAGCCATCTGTGCACAAAAAGAAGGGTTCTCAAAGCGTGCCAAAAATATCATCAGTGCTACTTTAGTAGCAAGGACTGAAATGTTTGCTGCTGTTTTTATTCACTTGTTATTATTTTGGCACTCTGAGCACCTTTCTTTTTGTGCACGTATGTCCTAAATAAATAGACTGTTTTTGCCTTTCTTGTTTGTCTGTTGTACCGACACACCCAAGACAAACTATTTTGTTTCCCTAAGTGGGCTCAGTTTCACAGCAGCCCTTAGACTTTGATTAAACTTAAATTAAAATTTGTTACAATTCGATATTTTATTCGTCGCTCACCAATATTTTTTAAAATTAGATTAGGTCTCAGATTTGTTGTTTCAATATCAAATTTAGCCATTTGTTACCATCCCAAAAATTTTACAATTCAAGGAGTAAAATTTTTAATTTTATTTTTAGAATCTCTTCTTTTTGTATTTGGTGAAATTTCCAAATGTAATTTATTTCTAAATTAAATTAGTTTCAATCCCAAATTTCATTTGTTAGATTTTGCCTTCTGATAGAATCCCAAAACTTAATGCAGCACGTGAAACTACGTTGTCGTGTTCCCCAAATTTGTTGCTAGGAGACCAAATCATGTGGTTTTGTGGTCACAGTCATCTGGAAACTCTCCAAATTTTGTTTTTATCTCAGATTTGTCATATTACACCCGAACATGTTTGTTTGTCTCAACAAAAATAGAGATTTTATCAGTAAATGCACAAGTTGTGATTTTAATAAACTGAACACAGGTCATATTCTCAGCTCCTCTGGATGCTGACGGCTCCACTCAGCTCTAAACAACGTGAACATGTGTTTGTCTCTTTGGTTGTTTCCTTCCTTAAATTCTGGATCTCAGAGAGTTTTTATTTTCCTACTTTGACCAAATGTATGACGTGGTTGATCTGTGTGTGTGTGTGTGTGTGTGTGTGTGTGTGTGTGTGTGTGTGTGTGTGTGTGTGTGTGTGTGTGTGTGTAGCTGCTCCTCGCTCCCCTTTAGTGCCTTTATGGTTGTTCAGGAATACTTAACGTTTCGTGTGAAAACTCTGGTCCCCACTTTTTGATTCTTTATATTCTGTCCTGTCGTGTTGCCTTTTGCACTTTGTGACTGCGTCCACGTGGAAGAAACGACTGAAGTGTTCTAGTTTCCCACTGTTTGTTAACGACTGCCTTCACCCACATTAACAACACGTGAGTCACTGTAGCTGAAACTTTGATGTTTAATAAATTCACAAGTGTTTGATTCTTAAACTTTTAGTGATATTTTAATTCACTGACTGTCTGCATGAGAAAAATGTTTTGTCTGTTTGTCCCAGACCAAATAAATCTGTTTGGTTACAGCGACGGGTTTTCGTTAAATACGTTGATTAATTGTTTAAAACTAAATTTAAAGCAGGTGTCATATGTTTTGTTTTGGAATCAAACCCTTTGTATTTCTCTGTCGTGTCCTGACGTGACACACGTGTGGACATTAAAGGAGCTTTTATGCAGTTTCACAGTATTTTTTTATTGTTATTCTTCAAAATGAGGATCTGTTTCTGTTTCTGATTGTTTGTGTGAAATTAACTGAAATAAAAAAGAAGATAAAAACCTGCTGGTCTTTTATTATCTTATCTTTATTATCTTTTATTATCTTATATACATGATGTGATTGATTGAGAGCTACATCACCCTGCCACACTGCCCCCTTCATATTACATTATTTTATTATTATTGTGCCTTTTATATTATTAAGGTGCTTTGTTTTTACTCCGCAGCTGCTATTTAAATTATTCATTCACTAATGTATATTGTGCACCACGGGGAGTTTGCAATTCTGGTGTATGCCTGCTCATAAAACCCAAACCGTCTGTAATATTAGACCCTGGCAGGTGAAGAAAATCTGGTATCATCAAATAACACCTAAGCAGTAATACTGTTGTTAAAATTTCCAGGTGTTCATTTTATGTTGGGAGGAAATTACAATTAATCATCTGTCCACTAAACTGGACATCACACAGCAATGGCTATATTTCAACTACAATTAATGCAGCTTTGTTGTTCTTGAAATGCTTCATCTGCAGTCAGTGACTTGTTTGGCTGTAAATCAATTAATTTATGTTATCAGAATGTAATTTACAGTGTTTGTAACAGAAACAATGACTATTGACAATATTTGTGTTAATATTTGCAGAAAATGTTCATTAAAAAAATGACAGTATTAGAAATTAGAAGCAGTATTAAATAACAGTGTTAGAATATTTTAAAATACGTGAACACACTAGTTTATCGGCATTAAAATATATATCTTTTATAGTTTCACTTGATGGTATATATTGATTTTTAAATTGGTTTATATTTCCTCAGTAGAAAACTTGAACACATGCTGTCCACCAGAGTGGACGTGTGAAACAATTACTTGAAAAAATGCATGTTTAAAAAATGTACTTTCATGCCTGAAGAGGAATAAAACAGTGAAGACAAAAATCTTGACAGAGGTTTTAAAAATTCATGCATGAAATGGTTAAGTATAGAACTTGAGTAGATGTACTTCTGGCTACAGCTAACAAAGACCTGAACCACAGTAAAAGCCAAAGTAGCTGGTGACGATACTGTAGAAGGTGAATTTTCTCTAATTTTACGAAGCTCAGTACTGAATATTCTAGCGAACATTTTAGCCTGAGCTTCCTTTAAGGTGCAATGGGAGAACTAAGAGACCTCGAAACCAGTGGTTCCCAACTGGTCCATACTTCTCCTTGGTCATTAGTTCAAGGTACACATAGTTAATACATTCAGCGTCATATTTGCGTTTGGCCATGTCATCGAGGTAGTCTGTTGTCTCTGTCAAGGTAAAGATGGAGCTGAGCAGGAAGGTGAAGCTTTCGATTTACTGGTCCGTCTACGTCCCAACCCTCACCTATGGTCATGAGCTCTGTTGTGACTGAAAGAATGAGATCGCAGATACAAGCAGCCGAAATGAGTTTCCTCCGTGGGGTGGCTGGGCTCAGCCTTAGAGATAGGGTAAGGAGCTCGGACATTCGGAGGGAGCTCGGAGTAGAGCCGCTGCTCCTTTGTTTTGAAAGGGGTTAGTTGAGGTGGTTCAGGCATCTGATTAGGATGCCTCCTGGGTGCCCAAGACACCTCTAATGGGGGGCACCCAAGACACAAGACCCCTCTAATGGGGGGCACCCAGGATCCTCCTGGGTGCCCCCCATTAGAGGGGTCTTGGGCACGTCCCACTGGTAGGAGGCCCCGGGGCAGACCCAGAACATGCTGGAGGGATTACATATCTCATCTGGCCTGGGAACGCCTTGGGGTCCCCCAGGAGGAGCTGGAAAGTGCTGCTGGGGAGAGGGACGTCTGGGGTGCTTTGCTTGGCCTGCTGCCCCCATGACCCAGTCCAAGATAAGCAGATGAGAATGGATGGATGTCAAGGACCTGTTTGTTTGTCAGTCACTCTACAACAGAAAACAGCACTTCAAAATAAAAACTCTGTGCCAGAAATTCACTGTACTTCAAAATCAAGAGTGTTTTTAACAAACTTGAAAGTTTGCGGGTCACTTGCGGTCCATTCAGAGTGGACCTTTGACCATCTTTTGGACCACTGTTAAAAGCTTTATTCGTGTTATTTGTCCACCCTATAGACTGTGTGAAGGTCGGCCCATGCTGAGCTCCTCAGAGTTTTTATAAACCTAAATAAAATGTGTGTGACCTCCTGTAACGTGTGACGGAGCACACGTGAGCAGCTCCTGTGGCCGATCATGTCTGAGGGTTTCTGACTTGGTCCCTTCAGTGTTTACGTTTGTGCTGCTGCAGAGCGGCTCTGCGTCCACAGATGGTGATGTGGTGAAATGATGATGTGGTGATGTGGTGTGACACAGGACGACCAGTTTTCCACTCCACTCTGCCAGAGCTGTCCGGCTGCAGCAGAGGAGACAGACTCCAGCTGCTGGGCTGAACTGCTCTTTGTTCTTTCTCCTTCTTCTGTCGGGTGGCGTGTCAGCAACACTGAGAGCACGCAGGATTGTGGGTAAACATCTGTCTTCATGTTTTATTGGTGAGGACTGAACCAAAGACACCTGCTGCTGCTGAGGACAAAATGGACGGGACACTTACAAGATGTTTTTAAAATCTCTGTCAGTGTCTTTGTTCTTGTTCACAGGATATCTTTCACTGATAAGATTTTTTGGTGACTGTTTTCCAGAGGAAGTTACGTACTTCAGGGTTTTCCCTCTGACTGAGAGAAGCTCATTACCATGATCAGTTCAAGGTCCACCTGCTGATGTTTAAACCCTCTCACTGTTCCCAGGATCAGACATTAATGCTCTCTGTCTGCACGGGAAGTGTTTAAGCAATACCCATTATTTTACCTCAACATTTCAGGTCACAGCAGGTCAGTGTCTGCCTCAACAGTTATATATTTATTAGCTTAAACTCTGAGGAATAGACTCATAAAAGTTGTGAGCAGACATGTGAAAGATTTGAGCTTCACCATGAAGACACTGTGTACACACAGAGTATGAATCATATTTTCTCTTCCCTCCAGCGTCCTCTCTGAATCTGAAATGTCAGTAAAAGTCTCCACAGGTTAAAACTGAAGGTTTATTTAATTTGTTTATGTGTCGCTTCAGATTTGGGTCAGATGGAAAGATTTAAGGCTTCATTCACTGAGAGAACTGAAAGCTGCTGCTCCCCCCTGCTGGACAGCTGAGGACTCACACCTGAACTGAACCCTACAGAGTGTTTATACACAGGCAAATGTGTATTCAGGACTGATCTCTGCAGGTGAGACTTCACTTTTAGTTAACTTTAAATTGCCTAGATGGCATCAGTTTCTTTTACTGTAAAGGACTTTCCGCATTTCTTGTAGAAAAGGAAAGATGCGTAAAAAAGCTGATTTAAATGATTTAACTGGAGAGTTTTAGTGTCTCATAATGGTGTTAATGTTGGTTTAATTTTTTTAATGCTGGGAAAAAATAAAATAAAATAAAATTAAATTAATAAAATTACATAAAAATGAAATACAATACAATACCATAAGATAAAATCAATGAAATAAATAAAATTAAATTAAAAAAATTAAATTAATTTTATTGATAACAAAGAATATTGTCATTTTTTTCAAGGAAGAAAGAATATTTCAAATTTTAAAGACTTTAAGTGCCCTTAAGATGCAACACATAATGATAATAATGATAATGATAATAATAATAATAATAATAATAATAATGATCAGAAGAAGAAGAAGAATGATAAATATATTTAATTTTCCAGTGTACAATCCTATATATATCCATATATCTCCTGGTATATGTCTAAAAACGAATTCATGGATATTTATAAAAAATCCTTTATAAAATCCTTCTACAGTAAAATAAGTAATTACTTTTTTTTTTCAATAGAAAAAACTGATAAGTCCAGTTTGAAATGATGAAAACAAAATCAATAATTTATTAGTAAATTCTAAAAAAAAATTACACTGGAGAAACACTGCTGTTCTTTTCTCTTTTTTTTTCTTCTTATTTTAATGCAACATTTATAACCTAAATTTTCCACTGATTTGAACTTTTCTACTTTATATCGGCAGAGAAGTTAAAGAAGGGGAAACACTTGTGTTCAACTCCCTCTCAGAATAAAGTTAAATAAAACAAGACAAAATTAAAATAAAGAAATATTAAGTTAAAGCAAACGACGGCCCAGTTTCTTATAATTGTTACTGTTATTTTCTATTACTTTTTTAACAATTTTTTGGATTATTTTTGATCCACTAAACATCACTTACTGTTTCTAAATGTTTGTTTTACAGCAACAGCGGAACCACTTACTGAGTCAGGGTTCCCACCCGGCTGTAAATATTGTCACACCGACCATTTCCTCCATGCTTGTTTTGAGCAGAAGTCGTGTGATGATGATTTCAGAGCTTTTTACGAGGTTTTTTATTTAAATTAATGTTAAAATAATTCATAGTAATTTTAAATTGTGTTGCGGTGTTTTGTCCAAAATGGCGACGGACGGCTCCAAGTAGTCTACAAAGTTGACGGGTGGTTTTCCTTAATTTTGGACATTTATAACAAGTAGGTAGGTTAAAAAATAACAACACGTATCACACTGATAACAACACATGACATATTAATAATAACACACAACATACAAACACAATGATTAATTTAAACGTTGATAGTAACAAGAATTCAGCTCGAATCTGTCAAAGGCGAAGAAGCTAACACCAAACTCCATTTACAAAAATGTAAGTTTTTCGTTTCTTTGTATAATATCAAACATAAACATGATATTAAACACGACTTATAACCCTTACTAATAAATATGCAGCGTGGCTTAATTCGGCCTAGGTTACATTCACAATACGACAAGTTATTACGATGAAAGGGTGGAAATACAAGCTGTTAAAACTATCGTTTATTCTACTGATTGTATGCCGAATTCAGCTCGCATCTGGCAAAGATAAAGGAGCTTACACCAAACTCCACTTAAGAAATGTATATTTTTTCTTTCTTTGTTTAATGTCAAATATAAACATCACATTATACACGACTTATAACCCTTACAAATAAATATGCAGTGTGGCCCAATTCGGCATAAGTTACATTCACCATACGACAAGTTATTACAGTGAAAGAGGGTGGAAATCCAAACTATTTTAAATATCGTTTATTATACTGATTGATAAAAATGCAAATCAGCAAATCGTCATAATCTAATGCCACATCTGGCTTTATCTGCCATTGTTAAAAAGCTTTATAGACAAAGGTATGAATGAATTAAATCTAAACCTGTTCAGTCTGCAATGAAGCACTCAAAATCTCCTACCAGAGGACAGCAGCTCATACACTGTGTGCAGAACATGAGAGGAGTTATTGATGATCTTATTGGCTTGACTCAGAGTAACCTGTTCAACAATAGACTGTGTTGAAATGTGCTCTTTGACACCTTTTATTTTCCACGCAGTGTGGATCAATCGAAACAGTTTGTGTTTTAACTGCACAGAGAGATTACCAAACCAAGCTGATCACACTCTCTAAGACTGCCTGATAAAAAATTATCACTTCATGAACTCCCTCGTGTGTTCCAGGTTAGTGAGTTGTCAACAAAGACAAAGAGATATTTAAGAGCAATGTCTTGTTGCACAAGTTGAGCAGCGTGTTCTGCAGCAGCACGAGCCAGCCCGGGTCACAGCAGAGCAGCACCACCAGAAGTCTTTTGTTATATGTGCAATATAACTGTAAAAATGAAAACTCTAGGCAGGAAGGTGTAAGAATATATTTTAGGGGATATGCAAAAGTTTGAAGACTAACAATATGCTGTGTGTATTTTTCTGAGAGATGTAATGGATGAACTGCAGCTGCTGAAATGCAGCTTTAAATGTATGTTTTTCTTCCTGTCCAGTGTGGTTGAATCTCTCTTGCTGAGCTGCCATGGAGAGTTTAGAGGAGAAGCTCAAAGGTCTGTCCATCGCTCGAAGGTCTCGCCCAGAGGAGCCCACCTACCTGCTGAACGTCGCCCAGCAGCCGGCCGGCCTGCTGGCTGTGTCCTGCTCCAACTTCACCATCCACCTCCACAACAAGGACACCCTGAACCTGGTGGGAGAGTATCTGTGGCCACAGCGGGCCGATCTGTGGGGTCGTTTTCTCCCACACCTCCCCTGACTTCCTCTACTCTGGTTCTGCTGATGGGACGGTGCGGGGGTGGGACGTCCGCCGCCCCTGGGACAGAGGCAGCCCAGGTGTTTAAAAGCGACCCGTCACACAGCTACTGCAGCTTCGACCTGAGCTGCAGCGACACGCTGCTGTGTGCTGGCACCGAGCAGCTCAACGATGAAGACAGCTTCCTGGTTTTCTGGGACGTCAGAAAGCCAGGTGGTGCGCTCCTGGGGGTGTATTCTGAGTCGCACAGTGATGACATCACACAGGTGTGCTTCCATCCGCGAGACAAAGACCGCCTGGCGTCCAGCTCCACAGACGGCCTTGTTAATGTGTTTGACCTGAGCAGAGGAGCGGAGGAGGAGGCGCTGCTGGCCACCTGTAACAGCGACTCATCTGCCGGCTCTGTGTGTTGGTCCGGAGCAGACTACACCCAGCTGCTGTGCCTCAGCCACGATGAGGGGCTGCACCTGTGGGATCTGGGTCAGCTGGACACGGACGAGCCCCTCACTGTTTTCAGCACCTCTGACGCTCGCAGCCTGACTGTGCTAGCTGATGGAGGAGGCGTGGATTACCTGGTCGGGGGGAGCTGGCTGGAGGAGGCCCAGAAGCTGCTGGTAGTCGGAGGGAAGAACAGTGGGGACCTCCACCTGATGGAGTGTGACGACAGGGGGCTTCGCCTACTCAGGACCCTCAAGGACGGCCACACCTCCACGGTGCGCTGCTTCCTCTGGGATGCGGCGGGGGAGGCTCTGGTCACCGGCGGAGAGGATGCTCAGCTGTTGCTATGGAAACCAGGAGGGGAGGAGCTCACGAAAGGGAAAAGGGAGTCCATGAAGAGCGAATCAGCTTTGAGAGTCAAATCAAGACCACATAAAAAACACGGCTACCAGAGAGAAAAGAAGGCAGCGTAGCCAAGGATGGAAATGTCAAACACTGAGTCACACTAACTGGACTCTGGTGGCAGATCACTCCTGTGCCAACATTTTATTTCTGAGAGAAATCATATTCAAACTTGATAAAGGACATTGTGCACTCAGCACAGTCCCTCAGGAGAAAGAGCTCTTTGTGTCTGATAAACCACTAAAGCTTTGGTCACGAAACATTTCTGTCCTCTCAATATTCACTCAAATGGACAAATACAAGTGTGCGTTCACTGTTTCAGTGTGATCTCCAGCTGCTCCTGCTCCTTTGTTCAACTTTGAGCGGATGGATGTGTCAAATCACTGAAGCTCTGTGACTGAAAACGGAGAATCTGTGCGTATTTTATCACTAAAGTACGTTGCATGTACAGAAATGTGACACCATGTCCTCTTAAAGGTCAACCAACTGAAACTTTTCCCTTGTGCCAAGCGAGCAGTGGAACTACAGTGGCCGATGCGAAAATGCAAATGGCTACATCAATTCAGTGATCAAGGATTTAAAACACTGACATAGTATGTTAATCATTAATCAATAGTGCACAAATGCCCCCAGTGGCAGTACTTTTCTTTGCTATGGAAAGGCTCAGATTGTTATTATAAGGGGCCGTACACATGCTGCATCTTTAACCGCCTGGGAAATGCGAGGTCGGCCGCTGGGTGCTACTTTTGTGCCTTTTTTGTGCCAGCTTTCAAGAGTGCAGCGGCAGGTTGCATCTGAGGTTGCTAAGCAACCTTAACAAGTGCTGTGTCGTAGCCTGTTTACCTGAAATCCTGAGTGCAGAGCTGATCTTCTTCCAGGAGCTGTTTATAAGAGTGTGGGCCTGTCGTCCGTGGGACAGATGTAAAGCTCTGGGTAGCCCTGCACTAAGGCAGCAGACAGGAAAGATATCTGTCAGCTGCGATTGGTTGTTCCTGGTCACATGACGTGGTGTGCGCTTCTACGTTCCAAAAGTTGAACTCAGTTTATATCAGGGTGCAGCTGAAAAACAGGCACTTGGGAATGTGTGCATGCCACTCTGGCCTCACTCTGGGGTTTGTACGCACCTGCCATGTGTCTTCATTGAAAACAATTAATTTGAGCCTGCAAAAAAAGAAAACGCGATATCTGTATGTGTCCAACAATTTATGAAAAGGATCCCTACAGAGACAGACCTTTTTTGGTCATTTTCATCTAACTCAGAAACAGCCCTGAAATCGCCATCACCAAACCCACCAGACTCCATTTAAATAAACAGTAATTATAGCGTGCATACAGCCGGTATTATTTAACATCTAACTGCGTGAATTGACCCTTTGCTAAGTCCCGCCCCGGACGCCTCCTTCATTTTCAGGCTGGTTTTGTGGATTTGGAGCTAAATGTTGTGCCTGGGGCACGTCGTGTATTAATGATACTCGCTACCTGGAGAGGTTGGAAAAAGATATACCTTTCTTCCCTGTTCCAAAACCAAAATCAAACCCTGAAAAGTGTAGGGTTAGCTAGCTAGCTACTGAAGATATAGCCTACTGAATGTATACACATGCTGCTTTTGCTTTGTAATGATTATAACAGTGAAACAAAGACCGACCCTGCTGTACAGGTTTATTTCAACCAAACCAGAGTTGGTGACAGTTGGAACAGTGGAGAGTAAAAACAAGACAGATATATGAGTTTGTTTTTTTCTTTGACTTTGAATGAAGCATGTTTTAAAATGACAAGGTTACAGTTTATTTAAATGGAGTCTGGTGGGTGTGATGATGGCAATTTGGGGCTGTTTCAGGTTAAACAAAAAGTATTTTACTCTTTGCCAAAAAGATCAATCTCTGTAGGGATCCTGACTAGAATGTCATTAGACATTTAGAATAACAATCTGAGCCTGTCAGTGGCAGAAAAAGCACCTTTAATGGACATAATTTAAATTGACGGCGCACAGTTGCCTATAGAGTTTACATAGCAGCCTGTTTTGCTGCTACCAGATGCAGCGGCCTCTCTCAACACTGGAGCAGTCAAAAACTGATGTTCCTGTTTTTCAGTTAGACACAAAAACCTGGGAAGGTAGGGTCCAGGTTGAAAAATACTAACGTTACCCTTTAACATCTTCCTAATCCAGATTATCCAGATACAAACTGAAGGTGGAAATGGGATCTTGTGTCTCAGCACCATACGACATACCAGATCCGAGCAGGTTTTGAATATGACGTATGTTCACCATGGAAAAGTGACAGAACTTGCCAAAAGTTAAAAACTTAAATTCCTTTGATTTCTGAGTGAAGTGATGATGGAATAGTTTTTCCATCAATGGAGCGCACAAAGGAAACAGAAGAAGTACTCAGAGCAGCTCCAGGAGGATCTCACAAAACCAAACAAACAAAATCATTAAATATTTGTGAAAAGATTTTGTTTGTTTCTCTTTGTGAAGTTTAATTGCCTGTGGTTCTCTGAAGTCGCAGTTTGATCGACAACCGTCAGTGCACGTCTTGCATAACTTTACCGTCAGGACAAAACAGTGAAGTACATTGATTTCTAACTGAATAAAGAATATACTGTGAATCTTCATATGCAGTCAGGACACAAATGAGGTTTTTAAATTAAGATTTTCCAACATGTTCATCTGTCCACTATTGTGACATTCTGTCGTTGTAATGTTCCTCCTTTAAAGCTGCTGCAGCACGACTGTAATTACTGCATCACATCCTGAAAGTCACCTGAGCCGCCCGGCACAGCAGGATCGCGCTGAGAGCAGCTTTCACTCTCAAATAGCAAAGAGTGGAATAACATGATTGGCAGTGCGAGTGTGTGTGTCTGCGTTTCTGAGCGTGACTCCAGAGAAATCCTGCAGAGATCGAGGCTGTTACAGCAAAATCTTCATTCACAGGAGAGACATTAAAGGTTCTCTGTGGTGATTCAGTGATCTTTGTTTGGGGCTTTTATTTATTGACCACCTTGTTATAATGAAAGAAAACACATATTTGTGTGGTGACACGACAGACTGAGTCATTAAATTATTAAACGCAGATGAATGAAAGAGATTCCTTCTGGAAAAGATGAAGACAAGAATGCATTTATAGAGCAGTTATAGTAAAACCACTGATGCAAACCAGGTTAATGTTTTTAGGTATTTAAAGCAGTTCATTTTTTTCCTTAATGATACCTTTCACTTGACTAATTTGACGGTTACATTTTTTAAAAGATGATAAAAAGAAGTCCTTCTGCAGTTGAACAAACAGCAGCAGTAAAAAATGATAGAACTACACCTGACCTTTAATGCTGATACTGAAAATATACCAATATATTTATATTTATCCATTTTGAATATATGGTCTTGAATGTTTTCTACATGGACTGTTTATACGGTGGATTTATTTTCCAAAATAAATGTTACGTTTTAACCTTCATCTCATGACATTTGTCTTTTCATCCTTTGGGAGCAGGAGACTATGTGGTAGTGGATAGAAATGTTTAAAATGCAGTCATATTTTTCCAATATTTTACATATATACTGGGGCTCAGAGGTAGGGCAGGTCGTCCACCAGTCATTAGATCAGCTGCTCGATCCTCGGCTCCTCCAGTCTGCATGTCGAAGTATCCTTGAGCAAGATACTGAACCTCAAATTGCTCCTGATGGCTGTCTCATCAGTGTGTAAGTGTGCTAAGAGCTGAGTAGCAGGCATCACCCTGTATGGTAGCCTCGGCCACAATCTGATTCATAGTGTAAAAAGCACTTTGAGTGGTCAGATGACTCGAAAGATGCTATACAAGTGCATATTCATTCACCATTTACCATTATCAGGTCGAGCTGTGACGTCACCAGCATTAAGAGCAGAGTGTAATTTTAAAAGCAGCTGTTATTTGTTCTCAGTTTACTCAGGTGCTATTCTTGTACTTCTACATTACTTGAACATTTTAGTTTTATTCTACATTGGAGAGGCATATTGTACTTGTTATTTGGCATCTACTGTAGTATAATTACTCTACACGTTAAGCTTTAAAAAGCCTTTATGTACTGCATGAGCTATTAAACCTAATTAATTATAACCCACCACTACTAGTTAGCCCACATCTCCAACTGTTTAGTTATTAAATGTCCCCTGTGACTGTTTTACTGTTATATATGATATCATTAGATCATTATTACTCCTGTATTCATGTAAAAAGCAGGATTTTACTGTTAAGTCAGTTTAGGTGGCTCATTTTTAAACTAAGAAAGCAGCAAATCTTCACATTTGTGAAGCTGAAACCATGAAATGTTTTTACATGAAAAATGACTTCAACCTCCAAAATAGTTACTAATTAATTTTCTGTCATTTGGCTAAGTGATTAATCCACTAATAGCTTCAGCTGTTCCCCTCAGCTTAAACTCTCCTTCTGTTTTGTTCACAAAAATCTTAATTTGTAAAGTAACTAAAGCTGTCAGATAAATGCAGTGAAGTAGAAAAGTAAAATATTTCTCTCTAAGATGTGAAGTTTGCATTAAAGAAGAGACTCAAGGGAAGTGCAAGTACCTCAGGTTTGTATTGCAGTAAAGTTCTTGTTACAGAGAACATGTTGTTCACCCCCCTACTTGTACATCCATGGACATGCCCTAGCTTTAGCTATATTTATACCACTGTACGTTTCTGTCTTAAGTAACATTTTGCGATCAGGACTTTTACTTGTAAGTGAGTAATTTTCTGCTTTTACTTCAGTATACTTACACTTTCCTCTTCCACCGCTGTAGTTACAGTATCCTACTATACTGGGCAAATAGTCATATAGTAGAGCTGGGTGTTATGTCTGTATTATATTAATATCATAATATAGATTATGGATATAGTAAGTGTTGTCTTTTCTTGGTTTTAAAAGTGTAATTTTCTACACTTTCGGGACTGTTCTAGTTGTTCTATTGTTTACTTTTACCCACTAATTATATATTATATCCAAATTACTGATTATTATTTATCAAATATCTCATTGTGTAAATAAATACAGTCAGCCCTACATCATTGTTGTCTCAATATTGATACTGAGGTATTTAGTAAAAACTAGAAAATGCATTTCCTGCAGAAAATATCTGTGGATGCTGAATGCTAAATGAACTGAAAATCATGGCTGAAAATGCAGATGTAGTCGTACTACTAGTTGTAGTTGTAGTAGCAGTAGTGCTTGCAAAAGTAGAAGAAGAGGAAGTAGTAGTTGTTGGAATAACTGTAGTCGAAGTAATAGCAGTAGTTCATACTTTAAAAGCATAAAAAGTAGGAAAAAATGAAGTATAAATGTCCTTAAAAACGTTAATACGTTGGCATTTGAAAAGTTTCTGTAGCTGAAAGTATGCAGCCCCTCCAGGATCTCGCTGCAAAACAACCTTGAATTTGTGGCCAATTTTAACAAAATTGTGGCATTTTTATGTGATTTTTTGTGGGAAATTGCAGCAAATGACAAAAATTGTGGCAAATGACAATTTTTTTTTTAACTTCTGCGGAAAAATGTGAAAAAAATTGTGGGACTTTTGAAAAATTGCAAACCTCTGCAAATATTGCTGACTTTTGTTGAATTTGCGTTAATTACTGCGATCGCAGGACTGAAAAGTAACGATTATCAAAGGATGCACAGGAGAGGTAGTTGTAGTAGTGGCAGAAGTTGTAGTAACAGTAGTAGTATAGTATATATATATAAAGTCAACCCTGCATTATTGTTGCAACATTGATATTGAGGTATTTAGTAAAATAATAGTGGGATATTTAATTTTCTCCATATGGTGCAGCCCTATTAAAAGTATATTATTGTTTAAAAGTTTTTCCTTGCAAGGCTGCAAAGTTGGAGCATAGAAACTTTTCTTTACGTTTATGAAAAAAAAGATTATAAAAGATTTTATTTTTTAATAATCAGAAAAAAAATGTAATTGCAGACAGCCAAAACTGAGCCACCCCTCACCCCCCTACATGTCCGCCCATGGACGTGCTCTAGCATTAGCACTATATTCATAGTAGACCTATATATGATAGTTATGTAACTCTCTTCCTGCTAACATATCCCTCTCTAATCTCCAGGTTTGCACAGAAATCCACTCTCCCCTCACACCGCTGCAGCCGGCTGAGAGTGTAATAACTGCACAGTAAAGCTGGGTCAAATGTGCCGTCAAAGTGCGGGTAAAAAAGTGTAGAGGCGAAGGGCTGGGCCTCGGACAGGTTTAGCCTCATTCCTGCAGCACGCTGTGTGGCGGAGACTCCGCACACACACTTTGCTTTCTGCCCCGATCTCTTCCCTTGTCCCTTCTCCTCCACCTAACCCACGGATCCAGAGCCTCATTTCCCTCTGCACCGTGACTGACAGCGCCTCTCGTCCAATCACAGAGCTTGACATTGCTCCCGGCAGCCAATCAGCGTCGTACGTACGATCTCGAGCACGTCAAGCACGCTTCTGTGCGTCTCTGTTATGTGTGCCATGGTCTCAACCCAGCAGTGTTGACAATAGGGTGAAAAAGAAACAGCCCCGAATTATAAACGAGCTAAGGAAAACACCAAAATCCAGGGGTTTGGGGAAGACAAGCAATTGAATCAGTAACAGGAATGTAATTGCGTTAATCTAATCGTTTTATATAGCCGTATTTTGTTATTAATGGGAGTTTGAGGATTATTCCGTTGGAAGGAAAAAGGTACTCGTGGGTTTGGCTGTTTCAGGCCAGATTTTCCTGCTGTTTTGCCGCTGCTTGGGAAAGGCTGTTTGCACCGAGCTGGAGGTAGCCTAACAGTTAGCCCGATAGATTTCCAAAACATAGGATAACTCCTCCGCCGCCGTCTCCGTTGCGAACCACAGAGGATCAAGGTAAAGTACTACGATTGGAGAGCTAACAGCCAACTCGGTCGGCTGCAGCTTGTCGGGCTCGGGGGTCGGGACTCGGGACGGTGTGTGTTTCCCAACCCAAGTCGGTCTGTCAGTCTGTGAGCGCTAGCTAACGGTAGCAGCATTAGCACTGCCCCCCCTGTATTTACATCTGGGATGATGGGTGATCGCCCAAGTCCGCCCAGGTAACGTTATTTTATCAGCACACACATAGATTTAAGATTTGATCTATTCAATGTTTTCATATGCACTGAAAGCTAGCTGGTGGCGGCTAATATGCTAAAGCTACATGTAAGCTAACCCGCGATAGCCGTAGCACTAACGTTAGCTAGCTACCTAAAATGCCGTTTTCTGAAATAAACTGGGCAGCTATGATAAAAGGCTGCATTGTGTCAATGTTTGTGATATATAATTGTTTTGTGTAGTCCGAGGAGACTACTAACTAACGGTATAAGCGTGTAAAACAAACGCTTTGTAACGGTTAATCGGGAAGCTATCGCTGCTAGCTAGCTAGCTAACGTTAGTGAGGTTATCGCGCTGTCAAGTTTTGAATATTATGCTGCTGCCAGGCCCAACATGGCCAAGCTAACGCCAGCTCTCCTAAACGGCTTGATTTTTGACCTCATGCAGCTCATGGCCTACTTTGCTGCTCTGGTTGATAACAGTAAATAAGTAACATCAAATTACACTGTAAATTGATATAATCTTTATTATGTCATTTGGCTTAGGTGGTGGCTTAGTGGCTGATCTTTCCAGGGCAGAGCTGATGTCAGGAAAGCATTCGGCCATGGGCAGGTTTACTTAAAAGTAAAATGCTGATGTTTAATCCTACATGGGTAGAAAAAGCCCTGTGAATCTGGCCTGGGACAAGTTTAGCTTTCCTGTCAAGTGAAGCCAACTGTCAAATGTGTGGTGATAATACGACATGAACTCTGACTGGCTTTGCACCAAGATACTGTGTCTGACAAAGTCTAAATATGCCACCGGTCTGTCATGTTTGCTTGTAATGGACAACATTGTTTCAGCATGTTGTGTTGTAGTGTGTGTTTACAACCAGGCAGAGAGAGATCATCACCACTAATGACACTGTAGTGACATGGATGATGAGAGGTAGAAACATAGTGATGATGAGTGAGAGATACAGAAAGATAAAGATGAGGGGTGATGGCCGGTGGTGAAAGAGGTACTTAGATCTTTTACATAAATGAAAATAGCAATACTACAGTGTTGAACTACTATATTACAAGAACAAGTCATGCATTCAAAATCTAATTGAAGTAAAAGCACATTAAGTATCAACAGGAAAATATACTCACCATGCAGCATGTTTCATTACAAGATAATATATAATTGGATTATAATTGATGGATTAATGTTTGGATCACTATAATCGCAAAGGTGGTAAAAGTGCAGCTCATTTTAACTACTTAATATACTGCTAGCTTGTGGTTTTACCCCTGTTCTCTTTGTAACCTATAATAACACATTATATTTTATTTGTTAATTATATTTTAGATTATTAATTTGAATCTGCAAAGTAACTATAATAGTTACCAGGGTTGGAAATTCACGTTTTTGGCCACCTGCCACTTTGGCTTGTGAATTCAAATATCTACCAGCCACTCAACAGATTACCATTGCTTTATTTGTCTGGTGAGTAAAGCAAATCTATCACCCACTTGCATATTTTACCAGCATTTGGCTGGTGGCTGGTGCTTATCTCCAACCCTGGTAGTAAATAAAGTTATTGAATGAATGTAGTGGAGTAAGAACTGCAATATTTGCGTAAGTATAAAGTAGCAGGAAATGGAAATATTCAAGAAAAGCAACTCAAAATTCTACCTAAGTACAGCCCTTGAGGAAATGTACGAAGCAACTTTCCACCACTGATGTTAATTTTTATTTCCACCGGGCCTCTGCCATGTCAGTGATGTGTGAATGACAGGAGCATGCCAGAGGCCAGGTGTGGCGTTATGTGTTACATGTGATGGTATTTGCAATGCATGTGTGTGTTTGTGTAGGCGTTCTCCTGGTTTTGGTACTGTCACGCTGGTTCACCTTCAAGGTTTTTGAATGTCACACCATGTTGAGGGCAGGTCCAGCTGCTGCTGAGATAGCTTAACATCCAAAGTCTCCTGTGTTTATGATGACGCTGGTGTAGTAACTGCCTCCTTCTTATCAGCCCTGTATGGCTTTGTGTGTGTGTGTGTGTGTGTGTGTGTGTGTGTGTGTGTGTTTGAAAGTTGCTGAGTTCATTTGTTCTTGACTGTGTGAACAGTGCAATTATCCTGTGAATGAATCATACCAATTAGACGTGCTGTCAGATTGCCGCATTCAGTCAATAATGGCAACAGGAGACTTTCTGAAGAAGTGAGTAGCAGAAGGATTTGAAATGGCACATCCGGGATTCATACTGATATAATTAGTGCTGGGACCACTTATCCATTTATCAGTAACCCTAGGAAATTAATATATAAAATAACCTGTACTCTTTGTTATGCATAAATAATTTGCAGCTGTGATAGGCATGAAACATGATTGGTAATGGCTGCAGAGTTGAAGGAGTTTACGGCGTAGACTTAATACCTTGCTCTAAGGACATTTTTTGTGTTTGCTGTGAATGATGCTTTGGAGTTTCCCTTTGTAATTGAAGATACCGAATATTAATCTGTTGAGTGCTTGTGCACAGTTTGCAGAGCTGAAACAGTAAGACGATTAGTCAACTGACAAAAAATACTCAGATTTTATTATTTTCTGTTTTGTTCTTAGTCTTCAGTGAGAACAAATTGAATATCTTTGGGATTCAAACTGTTGGGTGGATGAAGGATGACATTTGAAGACATCACCAAGGGCTCTGGCAAATTTTATAGATCAAACAATTATTCAATCAACAAATAGTCTGTAGAATAATTGATAATAAAAACAATCCTGTGTTGCTTTTCAAGTAATATAAAAAAAACTGTCCTGCTTATTATGCACATGGCCACAAAGTTATATTATAAGTTATATATTATATTATAAATTATGATTCATAGCCCCTCTCTGCAAATATTTTTGGGTTTTGAACTGTTGGATGGACAAAACAAGACAGTTAAGATAGGGCTGAGTGATATGGAGACTTTTTTTTTTTTTTTTAACCAAATACCTTGATATTGGTATTGCAGCGATATTGCAGGACTGACTATCAGTGCTTTCATAAAATATTTAGGCCACACAGTAATATTTTGATAAATGTTGGAATATGGATATAATGACTAAGCGGGTAATGGCAAATAATAATCAATTAAAAGTAATTAAATGCCTTTAAAACCAGGAAAAGACAACACAAAATTTATTACAATATCCAAAATCTAAAACGATATTTAGAAGGGCTGGGTATCTGTATGAATGCCTTTAAGGCACCGACCAAAATAACCCAGTACCAAGTAGTATTTAACGTCTCCAGTCAAACGATACCTACATTTGATCCTCTTTGTGCCGTGGGTTTGATCCCGGGCCGACTTGACGTCCTGCCAGATCAGCAGAGTTATGGCTGACATCAAACACCAAACAAACTTACACCAACACCAAAATGGCTCAACTCTGTCCTACAACCTGTTAATAACCGTAAGGTAACGCTAGCAGTTTGATACCAACAGTTAGCTTTATCACTGTGCACTGCGGCCAGGCGGACTCTTACAACTGTCCTTGCAGTGGAGTATGTGATGTGGTGAAGTTGAGCACAGTGTATTTGATGGAATTGGCAGTACTGTGTGCCGAGATGCCACCAAAACATTCAAAAGTATAGGTTTATACTACATGCTACTACGCGACACTCCATTCATAGTGAAGGTATTGAATTAAGTACTCTATTAGTATCAGTATCACTTTAAGGGTACTGGTATTGGTAGTGTCATCATAATTTTTCTAGAGCTGCCCCCGATTTAGCTGACCAGTAGTCATCATTTGGGGCCATTAGTCGACTAGTCGCCCGCATGTTTACGATATTAATTTAATGATTAAATTCTATATTTTGGGCGGGGCAACACAATGTTTTGAGTTGAAGGTGTGAGAAAGAATAGTATCAGTAACATTGTTAACACTGTGCTACATTACAGAGAAATACAAAACCGTACTAACGAACCTTCATTAATATAGGCCTATATTTTATCTACAAGTGCACGTCACACACTGAGCGAGCCGCCTGGTAATGACACTGTGGGCTAATGGGCATGTAGCTACTTCCATGTTTCAAATGATACGTCATGTTTGTAGTGGACCAATGAAGATGAGTTTACATATCACCTTCACCTTCTCAAAATGATCCCACACTTTGGATTTCCTGCCCGACATGTTATTAACTAGCCTGTGGAATAACCGCAGGTACTCCTGGTCTGAATATCACTGTGTTGGCCAGCGCTAGTTTCATATGTTTAGTAATGTGAAAGATGTTTTGTAGCTCCTGTCTGCAAATACACGTGATGTCTTTGGGTTTTGGACTGTTGATTGGACTAAAGAAAGGCATTACAAAGGCTCTGGGAGCTGGTGATTGTTAGCTGCAGCCCAACATTAATATTTAGAAATATTTTTCACAGGTCTTGAGAGTATCTCTCCGTAGATGATTAATAACCATCATGATAGGAGACTATATATTATGATAAATGTTGTGCTGTAGCTTAAATTTTGTCTCCCTGGGGTTACAGGTTGTATTGAACCGATTTCACTGTAGTAGTTGAGTGAAATCAGGAGTGAATGCCTCTACCTGCTTTTTCATCATTGAATTAGTGTCCATAGAAATCCTGTGTGACTTTAGATGAAGTATTGCAGCAAAGCAGTTAATTCATACCCACAGTTTGTTTGGTTTTTGCAGCTCTTTGGGGGTTTTGAATTTTAACTTTGGACCACAGGCGAGATCCTTGAGCATTCCTCCTGCCAGCCTCCTTTTTATCTCCCATGTGTGTGTTCCTGTACGTGTTTGTTCCTTCGCTTCAGCTCCTTTCGCTCTGCCTTGCCGTTGCCTATTTGTTGACTTCCTGTCGAACAGCAGCTCCCTCCCTCCCTCCTCTTCCTCTCTTTCTGTTGCTCTCCCCGTTGTTCGCTGTGCCCCCTCCTCTCTCCTTCCTCCTTGTTCTTTAATCCCACCCTCCCCGAGCCTGTTTGGATGTCATCTGGTCTCTTATGTAAGAGGCATGGGAGGGGGAATGGCTTTGGTGCTTGGTTGCCATACGCCTGGCCAGCCGCCGTAGTCTGCCTCCCTCGTGTGTTGTGGTGGCACTGGAGTGTTTTCGCCATTAGCCGGCTAGTCGCAGAGAGAGAGAGATAGACAGTGAGGGACTGATGGTTGTACATGGGGATTCCAGTGCCCCTTTGCACAGGTAAGTGGAGCTCGAGTTTGTACATTTCAAAGGTTTTTCTGAGGGATTGTAGTTTTTTTCCACTGGTGGCATTCACCAGGTGGCGAAAGCATAAAAGCATTGGCAGCTCTTTGATTATTCATTGTTGCCGTTGGTGATGTAGCTGGCAGAGACTGAGAGTTGCTTACTGATCGAGATGTACAACTTAGCCGATGCATCCTGAAATGCAGCAGACACAGTGTGTTTGATCAGAGCTGAATGAAGCTGACTGGCTGTATTAAGTCATCCTTGCAGAGATTCAAAGTCTTATTAGGATGCAGTGCATATGCGAGGGTAGTATTTTAAAAACTGCTGGCTTAGTTTAAAGTGGTTTTATTTCTATAGCCCCAAATCACAGACTCAGAGGGCCCAAAAGCTGTGCAGCATGCAACACTAACAATTATTTTCATTTTTGGTTAATTTGTGGATCATTTTTTAATCTACATTTTTTGTTTACAATGATATGAAATGGAGAAAAGTAGCAAATCCTTTTATAAGCTGCAACCAGCTGTTTTCTTAAAAAAAAAATACTAAAACAATTATCTAAATACTTAAATTTTCTGTTCATCAACTAATTAATTAACAAACTAACTGTTCCAGCTCTCTGTCACGCCCTGTATTCTTTCACCCTCAGTTCGGATGAGGAAAACTCCCCCAGAAAACTCACCTTTATCCTGTGAATGAAACCTTTTTGGATATTTAACGGCAGCTGCTGCTCCACACCACCATCACAACTCCGCAAATAGCAGATTTAACTATTTACGGGTATAAAAACCTGATTGCCTAAAGGTGTCAAAGAGTGTGTACGTCAAAGCTGTTGGCACGATAAGCCATTAGCCGGAGATAATCTCGGAGTGAAGGTGAATTTCAGAGGCTCTGTCCTGCTTTGTCTGGTCTTTGCGAGGCTCCGTGGCACACACAAACACACACACACACACACAGAACAGGTGTTGAGGTGTCAATTTGCAGTTTTTTTGTTGTGTTTCCACTGAGGCTTGAGATAGTGTCAGGACCCACTTTTTTTGTGACATTTGAATAGTCCTGTGCCAAAGTTTGAAAGGCAAAACTGTCAGCCAGGGAAGCAAATTTCAGTTTTGGTTCATGCACAGGACAGTCTGCAGCGTGCTCTGTATTCAGTCACAGTTTTATTTTTACCACAAAGCAGGACTCACAGATTAATGGTGAGTTAACAGCCAACGATAAGACAGATCAGTGTTCAGCTGGAGGTATTTACCCACCCCGATGATGCCCAGCAGAAGGCATTCATACGGCTGGATCATTAACAGCTGTGTGGTTATGAAAGAGAAGACAGTGAGCGGTGTTGACAGATGACTCTCTTGTCATTTACATGTAATTGATTTTGTCATATGTGAATCTGCGTCTGTAGGGTGTAGCAGTAAATTAAAAAACTAGATCCCCTGTGCTTTAGTTCAAATAAATGTTTTTAATTATGACTTGGAATATATTTTTGAGACATGTTCAGGGCTTCAACCAACAATTATAGGTTTGGTATATCAGAGAAGTGAAGACACAAGTTCCTGGAGCCCATTGGCATTGGTGACATGTTTTAAGTGGTTGTCTTACAAAATTATACAAAGATATTGATAGCGATGTGCAGATTGGGAAATTCTGGTCCGATACTGATGTTAAAAGTGATACATTTGCAGATATTAATGTTATTTTCTGTTATTTATTCCCCCGTTTGTGCCTTGGAAACGAAGAAATTTTCATTATTAAAAATACCTGAACTGTTTTAAAGCCCGCCTTTCAGTAAGCACAAATTCAGTCTTACATATTTAAGAAACAACCTCAATTTTTTAATTTTAACCGTCTTTCAAATTAAAAATATCTTTGAAAAAAAAGTCTTTTAACTATGTATGTAATAATTCCTTCTCTAGTTTCTATTTTATATTGCTGTGAGAACATCTACAGATTTTTCCTACTTATTCAATTTCTTGCCAAAAATTAAATTTAAAAGATTATTTTTAGAACACTAGAACAAACCTAAAAGGTACCTTCCTCCAATACTCATTTATACTGAGCTTGAACGCATCATAATGTAACTTAATGCAACCTCCATCAGTTAGCTCCGGCCAGCGGCTGCTAACATTAATTAGCTCTTCTGCCACTTTCAACATTGATTTGTTGTTTATGATGTAATGTTATCAGGGAAAAAATAGGTGGGAGCATTTTCTGCGTGTCAATATTGAGTTTACTGTGACTTGTCATCTCAAAGGTGTCCAGGGAAGACCTGGGTTCGTCCCTAACATGTTTTCTAATGTCTACAACAGCGCATCCTGAAGTCTGGAGCCCTGCTTTTTAGCCTGCCAAAAATTTATGTGACACAACAGAAAAACATCGGCTACTGCCATCTGTGAATGTATTCTTATTTTCTGATAGGGCAATGGTAGTCAACAAGGTGAATATTGTCCGGTATCGATGTTAACCCAATAAATTGATGCTTCCTAATATGAAACAGAACAAAAAGCAGCAAATCCTCACCTGCTGAGGGAGCTGAATCCCGCTAATGTTGGCATTTTTTGCTTGATAATGACTATTGGATTACCAAAATGGTGAGCAATTAATTTCCTATCAATTGATTGCTACAGCTCCTGATGTGTTGTGATTAAATAGCAATGGGTTCCTGCAACTTCCTGCAGTGTTTTATGGTGGAGACACTCTGCCTCGCTTGAAATAAAGAGTGCCTCTGCTAGCGTCAGACTACTACATTTAGTTTAAGTGTAATATTAGGCCTATTAGGCTAAACTACATGGATTGAACGAGATATGCAAGGATTACATCATGTTTGTGTTGCAGCAATTAATCAACAGCACGTTGCAATGTCTGGAAAAAAGAAAACTTTGATGTCAGTTAAGAAAATAGGGCACTTTGGCTTCCCAGTTTCCTCAGAAAAGCCCTGAGTAGGGTCCAGATATGGGTCTGGAAAAGCAAAGTAGGCAGGCTGGTGTAAATATGCACAAACTGGCCTGAAAAAAAGAGAGATTTGAAATGTTAACAGTTTAGGATCTCTCTTTATTAATCACAGTTGTCAGTCTTGATTATTATCTTCCTCCGCTTACAGTCGTATCGCATCCACACCTCGATGGGCTCAAACCACAGATGGACGCGATGCTCCTCTGCAATCATTAATCACTTTTAAAACTGCGGTATACTGTACACGATGATGGACGCTCAGCTGTGCTGCCTCGGATTGCTTGTAAAAGGCTTTCACTGTCTGCTAGTGCTGTCCATATCCTCAGGCAGCAGGATGACGTGAGTGTGTGTGTGTGTGTGTGTGTGTGTGTGTGTGTGTGTGTGTGTGTGTGTGTGTGTGTGTGTGTGTGTGTTTGTACTGAAGGCCGAGTGTGTCCTGGTGCCTCTCCTCCTCCTCTGTCCACTCTGTTACATACAAGGCCTGCTGGTGGACATACTGTACGATTGCCTGTGTGACTTTGACAGAGCATTAGAGATGCAGCCAGCATAGAGTACGGCCTGCAGCGTCTCATTCATGTCTTATTACATAACCATCTCTGCTAGAGTCGTAATTTATTTCTTCACAGGCCTTTGTGAGTTATTGTGGACTGGGTCAGGACTCCAGTGTCTCCAGTTATTGTCGCTTGCGTCCTAACTTAAGTGACAGTTAACGGCACAGACCAAGACAATAAGTAGATTGACACTAAAATGAGCTCCAGGGTGTGGTTCAGAAAAGTGTGACTTCTGCTGCGGCTTGTTTTTTTGTTGTCTGCTCGTTAGAAGTTTTTTAGACGTAATCAGTAGCGCACACACAGCAGTGGATGTTTCCTCGGCTTCCTCCCACTGCGGTGACGCCTCACAGCCGCAGCTCCCATTGTTGTGGGTAGACTGGTGTGTTTGAGTGTGATGGTCCATTGGCAGGTAGGGAGGCGGTGTGTTTGAGGACTGTAACCAGGCCTCAGCTGAGGCCTAAATAGTCTCCCATGCTGGGAAAATGAGGCCGTCTACTGCGGCTGCACAGGTTTGTTGTGAGACTGTGAATAAAATGCTGGAGGCTAAAAAAAATGTCTGTGGGAATGATTTTTTTTTGTTTTGTTTTGTTTTCATGAAGTCACCACCAAAAAAAACAGCTTATAGCTCTGGAGCTGCATTTAAATGGCTAAAAATGTGTCTTTGGTGATTTGAGCAACAAGGAACAAATAATTGTTGATTTATTAATGACATGAGACAATATAAACTTGTCATTAATAAATAAATAATTAAAATGAAACTCTACTAAAGATCATGCAGTTGCTTAAAAAGTAAAGGCCATGGTGCCAACACCATTGACAAGAAAAGTGGCTGCCTAAAAAGTGACAGCATTTTGACATCAACAGACTGTTAATAAAGGTTATTTTAAAATAAAAAGGTCTATAATACAAAATATTCCAAATTAAACCCCCTAGTTATGAAAATAAGTGATGAAATAACATTTCTTGATAATAATTGATAATTTATCTGATAATTGGTTCAATAATACATTTTAATTTGCTATAATATCTTATTTATTTGTTTAATGTTGACACTTTCAGGCTCCATATATTCAAAGGGTCATAAAAAGTCTTCATTCTCAAGTGATGAAATGTGAGCACACTTTGAGTTTCTTTCAATAGGAATCAAGTTCAAGAGAAAAACGGAAGTCTTGTATTTGTTTTTACACGGATATCACTTGAATTATAGGTACTGAATATCATACATTTTCCCACAGATACCCACGTCAGTTGAAGTCCAGTGTCAGTTCTGTTTCGTTGTCAATACTCTGTGGTTAATCACTCTGCCCTCAGTGAGCTGAGCGCTCTCAAAACGCACCTCTAATGTGATTGTGTCAACCGCTCACCCCACTGTGTGTTTTCTCCCAGCAGGGCTATGTCCTCGGCAGCCACCACATCTCCATCTGTGGACAAAGTGGACGGATTTTCACGGAAGTCTGTCAGGAAGGCCAAGCAGAAGCGGTCGCAGAGCTCGTCCCAGTTCCGCTCTCAGGGCAAACCCATAGAGCTCACGCCCTTGCCACTGCTCAAGGGTAAGAGGGGCGGAGGGGGTGTGTGTGTGTGTGTGTGTGAATGTTGGGGCTGAAGGGATGATAACCCAGCCAAACACTAACATTGAGTATCTGCTGAAATTAACTTTAAGCTGCAAAAGTAATCATATTCAGTTTATTATGAACAGATCACGGTAAGACAAATGAAGCATGTTGATATTAGGCAGGCTTCATCGGGCGTAACATCCTTTGATGTAGATTAGTCTAAACACAGTTTTAACTTGTGACTTCTCCATTTAGGATTTTTAAAGTCAGGTAGGACTGTCACCTTTTCAAAAGTTCAGGTTTAGTTGAATGAGAAATCGCAATATGGCCAAGTGCAATATCCAAATTTTAAGAGCTGCATTTTCAATTACAGTAAAATGTGTCACAATGTGCCAATATAAATGAAGCAGTGTGGTGCTACAGAGATGCCCTGGCCTACAAATCATCCAGACATAAGGGAAGATGCTTGTTTGGTACAGATCCCAGAAAAAAAATCACATCATCATCATTTTTATATATTTTTTTTCAGTGAAAATTAGGCTAAAAAGACAAGTCCCACTAAAATTGCAACTCATATCGCAGTTGTAACATCTGTCAAAATAATTGTTTGCTCCAGCAAGTCATAAGAAAGCTGAGTTGAAGAATGCAAATGTTGGATAGCTGTACGATCACTGTAGTCACTCATGTTAAACAGAAGGAAATAGATTGGAAGCTTGTGAAGCGAACAGTTAGAAAATTTGGTAGATGAGCCTTTACAATAGAGCAACATTGAGCAGGTGGTAACTTAAATGAGTCCTACCCTTGAACATTATGTAAAAATACAGTCCTGAAATTCCAAATATCATCTGAAATGACAGAAAATTAAATGTATTAACCTCCTTAAGGACTTAATGGTGGTAAAATTCCCTTTAATTTAAGATGCTGACCTTGTGGATGCAGCATCCCCTGTTCGAGTGTGGCCATGGAGCTTTGTTGTCAAATATTCTGTGTTTTTATGTGCATCATTTTAAACAATTATCCCTGAAATCTAGCCTGATGCATTTTCTGTCTTTGGTGACGTGCGTATCTTAACTCAAACATAAGTTTTTTGTATTTATAGTCTTCGCTGCATGACATGACTTTGTACACATGGACCCACCAGTCTTGAGGCTATAGATAACGTTCCTCTGTGTTTGCCTTGTGGTGTCAAGATTCAGCTGTTAATTAGCTTCACCTTTACCCCTGCTTGTCTTACATTTGAACCACGCACTCAGAGTGTGTTCGTCCCCTGAGCTCTTCTCCGCACAGAGACGCTATGTCGAAATTTTGAGCCCAGAAATTCTTGTGAAACTGGTGCAACGGTGACCAGAGCTGCTAAATTTGAGCCAGTTATTTTCCTGCCTTGCCTGCTTTTAGAGTCGAGCTGTGTCTGAGTGCTGTTGTTGTTTCCATGCCGGCTCCTCTGTCTGTCTGTATGTGTCTCTGTGTGTGTGTGTGTGTGTGTGTGTGTGTGTGTGTGTGTGTGTGTGTGTGTGTGTGTGTGTGTGTGTGTGTGTGTTAGCTACGTGCCTAGACAGGTAGATCATCATAATGATCACACAGGGCAGGTCAGTGCTGCTCTCTGTCTTTGTCATTGAAAAGATGTCTTCAGTCTTCTCATTCGCCGATTGTTCATGTTCAGGAAAATTTTAATTTTGTCATTGTTTTAAATCAATTTTACCCACAAACCTTGTGTCCCTGTAAGTCATCCCGTTTGTTACAGCGTGTATATACCCTCTCAGATTGTAAAATTTTAAGGTTCTTTTTGAAACTATGGAGAAAGATGCCGATGCTTTCAGCTGGTCGTTGAGTCAGACTACTAACCCAAAGCGTCGGTATTTGACAACCTGGGAATAAGACTCTTACCCCAGAGTTACATACAGAACACTTAAAAGTTTACTATGCAGGATTGTCAGTTACTGTTTGTGAACACACTCGCCAGCAAAAGTGAAAATAAAAGCCAACCCCAGCTTCACTCTCGGTTAGCATTTCTTCTCTTTAGTGCTGCGTCTTCGGATGCCTGCTGCTTGCAGTCTGGCACCTGGTTGCTACCTTTTAAGCCCCGATCTGGTCCTGAACACAGACAGAATTAAGATAATAAGATAATACAGACAGAGGGCAGACTCTCTGCGGAAAGATACACCACCACACACTTTGAGTGGGTCATAAGTGATGATTCAGAGGGATTACTTCTGCGTGAGTCTCTGTTGTTTTTTGGAAGGTCCTGCAGAGTATACCTTTAAATAATTCTCATATTTTATGATAAGCGTTTCAGCATTTCACCTGGATAAAAGCCAAAAAACAACACATAATTTGTGTTGGAGAACATGTTTTTTTGTTGTCTTCTATCCTGTTAATCCTCATGTGACCCTTTTGAATCATCTAACAACCCCTTAGGGGAGGTCCCAACTCTCAAATTTTATTTTACAATAAATGTATTTGTGATGCTTAATTATTAGGAACTGGAAATGGGCAACCTGCTGACGTGATCCTTTATTGTCTCTAAAGAATGCCAGTGTGCCAGTGTGCGTAGTAAAACACAATGAGACACCCTATCTACGTTTTGTAAACACAGCAGTGGTGTGGTTTGGTGTTGACAGCAGGAATGCTGCTACACAGAAACCAGACAGATCCGTCACCTGTCAAGAGTTTTAATGGAAAACCACTTCCTGGTTCCTTTGCAGGGCGGGGCTTACAATGAGGACGGGAAGGGAACCCTGAGCTCGCCCTGTGTTTAAATTTGTCTGTGTGTGGTGTGTGAGTCTGTGTTCATGCTCCACTTACACTTGCTGTTCTTATGTAAACATCTACATGCTACAGGCACACAGCAGCACACCTGACCTGCGGGCTCAAACACAGACTTACTCCAGGAGAAGTACGCGCTGTTTGACAGAGACGCAAAAACCCAAACATTAGCTTTTTTTAGTAGTTTCAAAGAAAAGCAGACGGTTCCTAGAGAGCGTAATGTCTCATTTCCCTTCTGTGAAAAACACAGCAGGAAATCTACCTGAATGACAACTATGTTATTATAGAGAATAATATACAAAATGTAATTCTAAGTATTTTTTTTTTTGAATACCATGATCACAGATATGAAAATTATTTTTATTGCACTTTAATTTATTTTAATATCTCTCAATGCGGCATTTTTCAAAGTAGAAGCGGTAAAAAAAATCGTTGCATTTTATTGTAATTGCATGCTTAAATATTGGACAACATTCACATCGGTAATTACGTCTTTACGACTTTGGCAAGCTATACACAGAATGTGTGAATTCCCTTGTTTGTTTTCAAACCACAGTTTCTCCAAATACAAAATGAAAATCCACTTTTAGTCTATGAATCATTTTCTCTTTCAGGCTCAGGAGATTAATTTTTCTTTGACAGTGTTGGATAATTCCTTATCTTATCTAAGATTACAGGTTTTATTTTAGCCAAATGGCGCACATTAGGGCCATCACTTTTTTTATTTGAAATTAAGGCTACTATTTGAATGTAAGAAAAAAAAAATTTGATCTGTGATGATCTGGCTGTGTAATATAGTGTATAAGCGCAACAGGCTGTGCTCTGTTCTCCAGCTGGAGATGTTCACGAAATTATCTGTTGCTGCCCTGTTGCCTGAACTACACATCACTGCTCAGAGTGTAGCAGTGATGTGTAGTTCTTCTCAGTAAATTTACAGCTGTTGTCAGCGCGAAATGGAGGAAACTAGTGAGCCGTGAACGGATAAATCGTGACACCAAACAATTTGAGATAATGAGCGGAAGTATTTAGACCTTTGCAGATGTAAAGGGAAAACTTTCTTGATGCCTGACATTGCAGACACTTCACTCTAACATTACCACAACAACAATTGTAAAGTCAGCTGTTATTATTCTGATAATCAGGCTGTTTTGTCTTTAAATTGATGAACAAATAGAAGATGTGAATGGTGATTAAGAGATCTTGAACCAGGCTTCACCTCTTACCTTGTAACTCAAGTGATATCTTGCTTATCCTTACTTGATTCTGTTTTTTTTTGAAGAAGAAGAAGTATCTGTATATTTAAAAGCTCGGATTTGTTGGGATTTTCATGGGAATATCAGTTAATGATCTGCAATTTAATTGACAGCTAATTGTAAGGATGAAATCAAATTAACGCTTCAATTAATTGCAAGTCTGCTGACTGTTAAAATATGTTATCTACAGTATTATTTCTGATGTAGCCACAGTTTTGTTGTGTTTTTGTGCATGGAGTTTGCGATCAACAGGTGCCATGCTGCGTGTGTAAAACAGACAGAATGTACCTTGGGTTCCTGTCATAGTTTATTTTTGTGTCTTTTATAGTCGTACTGTATTTATCTGTGGCTCAGTGACTGAGCCGGCACATGGTCGGCCTTTTTCAGCACCTCCCTGCTTCAGTTTCACACGTTCACTTCACATTCACACGGCTCCACACATTTCTCACCTCCTCAGTACAATCACAGTCTGCTGCTCCTGACCGCCGAGCAGCTCCACTGGAACTCTTGCTTTGCACCCGCACACTCGCTTCAGGAGGTGGTTTGCTTACAACAGAGTCGGGCCGAATTAGAAACACAGTCGGACATGTCACCGATAACAGATTTCATTGCTAGGTGTTATTCCCTGTCTGCTGCTCCTGTACTGTACTCTGTTTCTGCGGAGACATACTGTACGTTATGAAGCAAAACACAGTGCTGATAATCACATTTTTTTTAGTCGTGGTTTGAGTGTAGCAGTGATGTGTAGTTCTGTTTGAGGGTGGTGCAAAGCCTCTGAAAGGACAGGCAGTGTAGCCGCTGGTGGAGGGTCTGTGCAGAGCAGATAATGAGGGTTTTTCCATTATTTCCAGCTATATGTAATAATCTGCATGATCATGATTAGCTGAGAGTGGAGGAGTCTGCAGTTTGGTTCCCAGACTATGATTGAGATTCATGGAGGACTAGTGCTGATACAGTGCCTAAAGTTTCACCTCTGATACCAAAACGATGGTTTTAATTGAATTTCACTTTCATCAAACCAAAAAAGGGAAGGTTAAATGTTGTCCAAACACAAGCAGCTGTACAAGAACTTAACCGGAATAAAAAAACAGTCAAAAACTGTCATAATTCTGATCCCCAGAAATAAATATCAACAACCAATGTTTGTTTTTTTAAATCATCTTTCAGTGATTTCGGCTTCAGGCAGACATTTCCCTTGTGTTGACAAGGTGTGGAAATAGTGCTGGCGATATCAGACCAAAGTGATGCTAATCATAAGATTAATGTGCCAGTTTTAGCTAGTTACCCGTTTTGTCTAATGTTACTGAATATAGATATTGAAATGTACAGAGGATGGGTCTTAACATTAGCTGGCCTCTGCTAAAAGCCAAGGAAAGATGGCTATAACCTACAATCTGACTGCAATCATGCAGCTTTAAAGGGACAGTTCACCCCAAAATAAAAACATATTTTCCCCTTTACCTGTAGTGCTGTTGATTAATTTCGATTGTTTTAGTGTGAGTCGAGTGTTGGAGATATCAGCTCTAGAGATGTCTGCCTTCTCTCTCTAATATAATGGAACTAGATGACACTCGGCTTGTGGTGCTCAAAGCGTCCAAAAAAAACATACATGTGAAAAACTCAACGGCAATGTCTGTTTCCAGAAATCATTCCCCGGTTCCTCAAGATAATCCACAGACCTTGTTGTGATCAGTTTCATGGAGGAACTCTTTTCCTTTTACCGAATTACACCCACTAATTGTATCACCACGCAGAAGGAAGTGTGCATCCACTCACGGCAGCAAGAGCTGTAAACATTAATGGCCTCGGCTGAGCTGTAACATTAGCAAGCTAAGTGTCAAGGCAACATTTTGGGACATGTGCTAATTTTCTTGCCTTTCTGTTTGTGTATGTGCTTCTGCTCAGAAAGAAAGTGAATATGTTGAGTTCCTAAATTGCTGAATTATTCCTTTAAATTGTGACCAAACCTTGGAGCAACAACAGCGGCTCTAGTGAAGGAGCCACACTTAAAAATTGAAGATTAGTGTGGGATTATGAGGAGTTACAAGCTGTCTGATGGTAATGAGTGAGTAGAAACAGCTTCAGCATGCAGATTTAAAGATCTAAGCGTGGAGATGGAAACAAATGCACAATTTACTAAAGTGAACCCAGTTTTTTCTTTAAGGTTAACCAACATATTTTAGACCAGTTGCAGGCGCAGTGAGAGCTGCTATATAAAGAGTTTGACTTGTTCTGCTCAGCCTGTAGTTTGTAAAGGAGCAGGAGTGTCTTATTTATTTCCCAGGATATGGATCAGGACACCCTCCATCTGGTCACAAGACAACCACTCTACCCTCTGAGCCTCCCTCCACTCCCATATATGTCTGCGTAAACCAAGTGGAAGAACGAGGATTAGGTTTGCCTCTTCCACTTGTCTGCTGTGAATTTTAAACCACAGATAAACAGTAAGACTCTCTTTGATGTGTTTAGACAGCAACTAGTTAGATTAAATTAGTAAATGCAATCAAGCATTGTGGGAGCCAGCCTCAGATGACCATAACACGTGTGGGCTTCAGGTACACCACAACACACAGTCACTGCCTTTTACTTAAAGGCTCTTCTACCTCTAATCTCTCAGCCTTATATAACCGCCAGCGAGATGCGTATCGGGCAGTGTTGTATTTTATAAACTGGCTGGCAGTCTCTGCGGTCGCCCCAAGGCATTTGGGAATGTTTTATACCAGCATTCAGAGGGAGAGGCCAGGGATGTATATATATTTCTAAGATTTTCTAGTTTTCAAGATTGTCTCTACGTTTTATTTTATTTGTTTCACCTATGCTGTATTTTTGTTGGCATTTTAGATGAAAGATTCTTTGTTGTTATTCTGTAAATACTCTCCAGACATGTCTCCTAGTCCTTTTGAAGTAAAAATTCCTGCTCTCCTGCTGTGTATACATTGCTGCATGATTTTTTCAGAGCTGTTTGTTTTATAAGAAAAGAGACGGGGATACAACAGGTATCTTTTATTTCTAGGACACTTAAAAGAGCATAACTTCCGCTGTTTTTGAAAAAGGATTTCCTGTTTTCTTGCCTTGCATTCATTTTTTAATACTCATAGAGGATGTTATCACTTAGTGTGGCAGTGGGGATGCGATTCCTCTGTTTTGTATTTTCAGGCTACAACTCAAGAAAAACAAACCTTTTCTCCTGCTTGTCCTTCATTTAACCTTTTCTCATTTCTTGTCGCATATTTTCAGATTTCCTTTATTTCTTTCTAATAGAGGAAGCTGCTCTGCTGTGTTTCTCTATTTTAATTTCCATAATCTCTCAGTGTTTGCCTCCTGCCTTGAGGAACACATGTACACAGCAGCAGAGGTGGGCGTATATCTGGACAGCTGTACTCGACGCTGTCGGTTTAGCAGACTGCAAAAGCACATCATCAAGATGCACAAATCACATCTTTTCCCCCTCCTCCTCCTCCTCCTACTCCGCTTCTGCCTCCTTCTCCGTGTGGGTTAATCACAGTCACAGGTCAGACTTCAGCCAGAAAATGACAAGCGGGGTCTTGGTAAAGCACGGTGGATTACATAAATCCCGTCGTTGGCAGTGCAGCTCATTCTTAGACGTTTAGAGGAAGACCAGGAGGGCGCAGTTTCCTCAAGGGGATCCCCGGGCGAAAGGATGACGCACGCTGTAGGAATTTTTTACAATAGACCTTGTTGATTTCAAAGCAGCGCCCCCTGGATCAACAGATAGTTGAATTTTTTAAAATAAGGATTTACAGGACCAACGAGCTGTCCACAAGCTAGGGCACAGGATGTTCCTTGAGCCCAGGTCTCAGGTTTTCACATGTGAAAATCCCAAAGCCTCACAGCAGTATTCTGCCTGGCCTCAATGTATTCAGTGACTTGAGGCTGCCTCAGACAGACTCTGGGACCCTGACACTGCATAACAGGTCAGATGGAGCTGCAGAGGTGTGCTTTAGTCCAAATATGAGGCTTTTTCCTCATGCTGCCAGTCAGTTTTGTGTGAAACCTTACCATAAAAACTGTGGCCTTGTGGCACAGTCAATCCAAGAGACTGTGACTTCATGTGCAAGAGTAGTGAACATGCTCGGACAAGCTTGTCAGTGCCATCTTTGTTAACGCCATTAGTTTGGCATTGTGTCTGAAGCAAATAGCCTGTTCATAATATCCAACTAGTGTATAATTAAATAGAAAACCCTCAGAGGTTTGGCAGGAGTATGTGTGTGTGTGTTGTCTTTTAGTGCAGTATAATGACTGTAAAGTACTTGATCTTGGTTGACTGAGAGGTGGCATTCTGTCACAGGCCGCAGCAGTAAATCTTTTAGATTAAACTGCCATCTGTATTTTGAATTTAATTTAGGACCACATGCT